>OX453312.1:6960034-7483605 GCA_949710035.1 Crambus lathoniellus
GCTAAAAAAATCACATCGAACCCAGCACTTTTGTCTGCAATGGAAAAACTGCCTACCACATCAAGGCTATTAACATTACTTCAGTTTAGAGAGTGTAAAAAACAAAATAAAGGCAGACGTTTTCTGTTGCAAGAAAAAATTTTAGCCCTTTCAATGTTCAAGTTGTCGCCTAAAGCTTATAGGTTTTTAAGAAGGATACTTATTTTACCAGTACCGCAAACCTTATCCAAACTAATAAGTCAGGCAAATATAGAACCCGGCATCAATAATAAAATATTTGGCCAATTGAAAAGTGCTGCAGACAAAATGAAGCCTGAACACAAATTGTGTATTTTGTTATTTGATGAAATGTATCTAAAGGCAAATTTGTCATACAATGAGAAAAAGGATATGGCGGTTGGGTTTGTGACTGATGGCGTGACAACAAAGTCTGAATATGCAGATCATGCCCAGCCCCCCTAGCATGACCATTATTACGTCGATAAACGATAAACGATATCTTCTCTTATCGAAACGAGTTATCTATCGAATTTGCGAGCATGAACAGCATCGATATACGATATGATAAAAGTTATCAAGTGCTATGATAGTGATAAATCGTGTGGTACCTATGCTAAGCCAATGTTGCTAAGTTAGAAAAAAAATATCATTCATCATTCACTTTTCCTTCACTCTTTTTTTCTTTTATTACATTTTTCAGTTAGTTTTATCTGTGCTGCCTACTCCGAAACTGTCAGTGTCAGGTGCTTCCGCCCGTTTGTTTTGAATTTGAATGTCGTTTGTGCGTTTGTATAAATTTTAAATAAGCACGCAACGTAATTATGTCAAGAAAACCTAGTTTATTTTTTCTCACCCTATGTACGGTTTTAAAAAGCTCCTTGGTTATCATGACATGAAAGGCTTTTTACATGCTTGAATTATTATGCTTTATAAAGTTCGAAGTTCCATTGCACAAATTAAGTGCTTGACGGACTACATGGCCACACAGCCTGCCCTCGCCCACGGTGCGAGAGCAAAGGGAATGGGAGGCCCTTAGGGAAATACTTAACGAACGTGGGTCTCATAAGTCAGTGGAGCAATGGAAAGTGGTAAGTCATTCTTATTTATTGATTGATCATGCAATTATGTATGTACATAATAATGAACTAATATTTAACTTTCAGACTTGGCGTGTCTTGCGCCGCAAGGCACGCACAGAAGGAAGTACCGCTAATAGAGCCAGCACCTCCACGGGCAATAATACTGTGGTGCCAATTATTTCCGACACCTCAGTCAAAATTCTGGGCATCATGGGCACAGAGGGTGTCTTGTAATAGTCAAGCAGAGCGTGGAAGAAATACGAGATGGTGTAGTTTGCAGATAAATTATATTTACAGTTTTTTCAAATTTTATGCAACTGACAGTCAACAACGTAACTAGGTAACTATTGTTGCCTGGGTGTGACTAGCAAACGCCAACACTTCCCCTCAAACGAGCATCATCTCATCATCCATGCATCACACAACAGCTAACACAACATGCAAGCACTCATACTGACACTCAGTCATGCTATGTTAAACCTAAGGCCGAAACACATTTCTCAAACTTTATACGTCCCAACGGTTTGGTCAGAACGTCAGCTACGTTGTCCTCAGTAGGCACATACTGTAACTGAACAGTTGAGTCCTCGATACATTGACGAACATAATGGAACCTTATGTCGATATGCTTCGTCCGTCTGTGTGCAATTGGGTTTTGCGCAAGCTTTATCGCACTCTGGTTGTCTACGTACAAAGATACGGGTTGCGCCGACACTTGTAAAAGACAAGCAAGAAAACTTCGCAAGTAAGTAGCCTGTTTGCAAGCCTCCGACAACGCTATATATTCCGCCTCTGTAGACGATAATGCTACGCAGTTTTGTTTCTTGCACTCCCAAGAAACTGGATTTCCACCAACCTTAAAATTGTATCCTGAAAATGACTTCCTGTCTTTCACGTTTCCGCCCCAATCTGCGTCTACGTAGCCAGAAACGTTCATAGAGTTGCTCGCTTTAAATATCAAGCCGTACTCTATCGTTCCTTTAAGGTAACGTAGCACCCTTTTGGCCGCCTTCATGTGAACCTGATGACAACACGAATTATATTGAGAGAAGAAACTTACTGCAGCCGAAATGTCTGGACGAGTATTACATGCAAGATAGTTTAGCGCTCCTATCAGTGATTGGTATCTGAGCCGGTTTGGGTGATCCAACACATCACTTCCTTCCCCTTCAGCCAACACCGTGTGAAGATCTAACTCCATTGGAGTCTTCACTGGTTTGCAATCCGCCAGACCGAAATCCGCCAACAGTTTCTTAGTAAACTTACTTAGTGAAACTCGCAATGCACCATTTTCTCTGGTTAGCTCCATTCCGAGAACTTGCCGTGCCTTGCCTAAGTCTTTGATCTTAAAATTCTCCCTCAGACTTTCTAAAAGCTGATTTTTCTTCTCAGTTTTATCATAAAATATTAGAAAATCATCGACATACAAAATTATGTAAACATTGTCTTTATAATAAAGACATGTGTCATAACTTGATCGTTTAAATGACAGTGACAACAACACTTCATTTACTTTTTCGTTCCAAGAACGTGACGCTTGTTTAAGACCATAAATCGCCTTCAACAATAAACAAACCTTTTTATCATCTTTTGTATAGCCTTCTGGTTGTTGCATGTAAACTTTTTCATGTAACTCACCGTTCAAAAAAGCTGTGTTCACATCGAAGTGATCGATTTCCAGATGTTTGTGAACAGCCAATGAAAGCAGTAATCTTATTGTTGATCTTCTCGCAACTGGCGAATATGTCTCGAAGTAGTCAACTCCATAAGACTGTGTGAAACCTTTTGCCACATGTCGAGCCTTGTAGGACGTATTCCCTTCAGTATCAAACTTGTACTTGAATATCCACTTACTTCCAACTACTTTGGCTCCAGATGGTTTGTCCACAAGCTTCCAGACTTTGTTTTCGTACATAGAGTCTATTTCCTTTTGCATGGCTTCTCTCCACTCCATCTTATCTTTGCTGTTCAGAGCTTCTTGAACACTACGCGGTTCCTCAGTGACGAGACAGACCAAATCCTCTTGATCTCGCAATCTGTTCCTTAAAGGATATCTCAGCTGCGCTTCTGCAGGCTCTGAATTTGTTTCACTTTGATCGTCATTCAGCTCTGCGTTAATAGAAGATGATATTTCCGAGTGTGAGACAGGTTCAGGTTCAGCTGGTTTCTCACGTGCAAGCTCCCATAAAACTTCAGAGTCCTGTCGTCCAGACAGCTCTTTGGGTGTCACATTTCTCCGAGTGTCGCTGATTCCACCTGTATCCTCTATAAATACAACGTCTCTTGCTTTTGTGATGTTTCGTGGATTTTTCATATCTGCCAAGCGGTAACCTTTCGTTTCCGTGCAATATCCCACGAATCGATATTCTTTGGCTTTCTTATCCCACTTCTTTCGAGTTTCCTTTGGTATATGCGCGTAGGCAAAAGATCCAAATACTCTAAAGTGACTGACAGTCTGAGCTTTATTCGTCCAAATCTCCTCCGGAATCTTCCCCTGGTTAGCAGAATGTGGTAGTCTATTTTTTGTGTAAACCGCAGTATTACAGGCTTCTGCCCAATAACTTTTACTTAGACTATCTCCCAGCATAGTCCGAGCCATCTCCACAATCGTTCGGTTAGCTCGCTCTGCAACGCCATTTTGTTCTGGAGAGTAAGGTACTGTCAATTGATGTTTAATTCCCTTACTACGAAGATATTGTTTAAATTGTTGATTGACAAATTCTGTTCCATTGTCCGTTCGTACCGTCTTGAGTTTCAAGCCTGTCTCGTTCTCCACATGTGTCACAAAGTCCTTGAAGTATTTCAAGCTTTCAGATTTTGACCTGAGAAAATATGCAAACATTTTCCTTGTAAAATCATCTACTATGACCAGCATGTAACGAGATCCATTGTATGAACATTCCGACATTGGACCACAGATGTCCATGTGTACCAATCCTAACTTTTCAGTTGCTCTTTCTGCTTCACCTACTGGAAAAGGTAATCTGTGTGACTTACCCTTAATGCAGTCAACACAAGGTTCCATTACGCTCTTTCCAAAATCGAGACCAGGAAGCTTACGTAAATCTCTTTCATTTACGTGACCAAGCCGCCTATGCCACAATTTCAACGAGTTCCCATCTTGGACTGTAGTTAACGCCTCATCTACAACAGGAAAACAATCATCAAGTTTATAGATGCCTGAGACCTTACTTGCAGTAGCTACAAGCTTACTCGAAATGTGACCTACCGATTTGTGAAACAGATTACATCCATCTGCATTAAAAACTACTTTCCATCTTCTCTCAACTAACTTAGATACAGACAAAAGATTTACCCTCAAACCAGGTACATACGTAACATCCCTTATGGGCAGCAACTCACCTTTCAATCTGACCATAATGTTACCTGTTCCCTCGCTTGAAATCTTATCATTGTTTGCACAAGTTACATCAAAGCTCTTATCACCATTATAAACCTTAATGTCTCTAAACCAATGTTTCTGAAATGACATATGATTCGATGCTCCACTATCAATATACCAGGATTCAGAGTTGAATGTATCACGAACGCTTAATGAGGTGATTAAACCGATGTCGCCATTCTTCTGTCCTGAAAGGAGTGGACATTGAGGTTTCTTATGTCCTTTCTCTCCGCATTTGAAACATTTGACAGGTTTTGGATTCATTAATTGCTTCTTCTTTTTATCTTTAGCATTTGCTTTAGCTGCTAACGCCGAATCGCTCGTAGAATTGGATGTACTGCCTTTGCTCGAGTCTTCCTGTAGCAACTTCTGTCGCACATTCTGTGATGTAATCTTCATACCTGAGTGTTCCAAAGCCAGTCGCATGGGCTTATACTCATCTGGTAGACCTCTCAGAAGAATAACAGCTACTAGTTCATCATCAACGCTATGGTCGATCTCTCTCAGTTTCTGAGTGTGACTCATAATTGCGGCAATGTACTCATGCATATTTAAATGTCTATCCAATCTTTCATCTAAAAGCGAATTCAAAAGACTTATCTTCCGATTGAATCCCTTGTCCTCGAATACAGCAGCTAGGGCTTCCCATGCTTGCTTCGCTGATTTAGCCTCCTGCACGTATGGGTATAGGTGCGGCTCGATCTGAAGGCATATGGTAGCTAGCGCTTCTTCGTCTTTCTGGATTCCAGGAGAGTCCTTTGCTTCTGGTGTACTCGACGTGTATGAGAAAAGTTTTTCTCGTAAAAGAAGCATTTTGACGGCGAACTTCCATGATGAATAATCTTCAATTCCGTTTAATTTCGGGATGGAGAATTTTGTGAGGGCCATAACCTCTTGTAATAGTCAAGCAGAGCGTGGAAGAAATACGAGATGGTGTAGTTTGCAGATAAATTATATTTACAGTTTTTTCAAATTTTATGCAACTGACAGTCAACAACGTAACTAGGTAACTAGTGTTGCCTGGGTGTGACTAGCAAACGCCAACAGGGTGCCTATGGAATAAGTGGCGGAGAAGAATCCGGAGTGAGTATTGTTTCATTGGTACTTACCATATTACATTAGATCAAAATTTGTTTTATTTATTTCATGGCATTATTATAGATTGGATCTTCTGTGCCTGTGGTGCCCGAGCCTCAGGAAGAGGTGCTGCAGGTGATCGAGATCATCGAAGAAGTGAGTCAATTATTAAGATGTTACTTTTAATATACGTAAAAATTACAAACTTTTTACTTATAAATAAAACACTTTCACGGATTTTTTCACGCAATTTATTTAACAACTTGGTTAAATTTTAGTTGTTTTTAGATTTTTTGGTTTATCCGACGTTTTTAACAGGCAGCACCAGCTCAAGAAGATTTGCCAGTCACAGAAAGTGAACCCCCTCCCCCCCCCCCCCCCCCCTGGCTCTTCTTCCACTCCCTAGGCCCGCAACCAGTCGTGTCACTGCTAGCGAGCCTAGAAGACCCACTCGCCGAAATATTCGACGAAGGCAACAGCAGGCAAGGGCCAGCGACTTTCTTCACGCAGAAAATGAAGGAAATAATATATTGAAGGTATGTATTTTTGCTTTTTTTAATGAAAATAAAATGGCTGTGAATTTATAGGCTTGCGACATTGATATTTCTTCTGAGCATGAAGACAGTTTTTTCGCAACTTCTGCGTCGCTTAGCACCGCCAATTCACCTGCTGTGTCACATTCGAGTACACGCCTAAAACCACAAGGAAACGACAAAGGCGCCCAAACGAATAGGCATATATACGTTAAACGCAAATGCTGAATTTGGGTAAAAAGTACGTAACCAAAAAGAGGAAAGCTATAGAGGAAAAAACGATGGGACCGTCATACAAATGTCTTAACAAATGCTGTGAAAAGATATCACAAGAACAAAGATTGGCCTGTTTTGCCAAATTTTGGCAACTGGCTCATTAAAATGAAAAAGAAAAAAAGGTAGAAATAATTCCTCACCAAATAAATAACTTAAGTACTTTGAAGTCGGGCGTGAAACATGTACAAGTTTTTGTTGTTTTTGTTAAAACCCGCCCGACTTCAAAGTACTTAAGTTATTTATTTGGTGAGGAATTATTTCTTCCTTTTTTGATGTGGTTTTTTAGAAGGCGGTTTTATTTTTTTATAAAAATAATTTTTATTTCACTCTTTTTAGTGCATCGTGCAGGCAATTTACGTGTTTTCTGGTAAATAGGTATGTGATCAAACTCAAAACCTCCTTTTTCGAAGTCGGTTAAAATACCTTGAGGTATCCCCTTTTTAACAAAACAAGAATCATCTAAATCGGTTTATAAACAAAGGAGTTATGCCTAAAGATACGTATTAAATTCACATAAAGTGGTAACGAAAACGACAGTATTTTCAAGATTTCCTGAAAACTACTGAACCGATTTCAAAATTTCAAAAAATGGGACCAACTTGGAAACCAACCTGATGTAATAACGTTTGAACCATTCCAATCGGTTCAGCCGTCTTCGAGTAATCGGTGGACATACATAAAAAAAAAAAAAAAAAAAAAAACATACATACAGACGAATAGAGAACCTCCTCCTTTTTGATTTAGAAGTCGGTTAAAGATGTCTTTATCAGGACACTCCAAACAACAGGAAGTACACATACAAATACAATTTTCCGTTGATTACAGGCTCGAGCAAACCCCACTGCGAAAGAGTTGAAGTTTGCCAAACTATGTGTATAAACACTCTTTCAGTTTCAACCCGTATCCTAAAAACCGCGTGGAAGAATCCGTCTGTCCTCTTCGACAATGGAAGAGGACAGACGGGGCCGGCGCGATAATCACAAAGTCGTAATGATAAAGACATAAAACGAAGCGTTTAGAATAAGAAGAAGAATAATTTATTGACTCACACAAACAAAAAAAGTACAGATTAAAATTTAAAACAAAGTTACAGTATATTTTTTAGCCGGTAGCCCTCCAGAACATTAAAACTCTAAACATTTTCATTTTAGTACTGATGAACACATTGCTGGACAAGGGCGCGGCCGAGGACGGGGACGTGGGCGCGGCCGTGGACGTGGGTGCGGTCGGGGTCAGGGCCGGTAGACCGGGCGGACTCGACAGTTGGAGGTGTACAATTTTTGAAGCACTATCAAAATTAGATTTTTTTTCCCTGTGCATCACACTTGAAATTTAATTTTAAAATGTAACAATAAAACGCTGTTTTGTTAATTTTTTTTAAGTATGCATGCATTCATTTGATGTAAATAGTAAAACAATCGATCCGATGATGTTTGCATAACTTTCGGGCGAGTGCAAATTTCGAGAATAAGTTTTTGAAATTGTTAAATATTCGGCTCTAAAACAATCATTTTTTTCAGTATACAAATTGTTGTATCGATAACGTTTCTAGTATAAGTGACAAATATGCGTTTGCATACTTTTCACACGCGTACTATTTTTGTTACATTTTCCGATGCATGAAGATGAATGGCTCCAAAAAGAGTACCAGTTCCCTAACACGTTCCCTCACTGTTTGGGGGCAATCGATGGGAAACATATCACATTAAAGTCCCCGATTCATAGTGGCTCTGAATACTATAACTACAAGCATTCATTCAGCATTGTGCTTTTGGCATTGGTGGATCGGAGTTATTGCTTCATGTTTTGTGATGTTGGGACCAGAGGAAGAATCAGCGATGGTGGTGTCTTCAGAAATAATGTCTTATTTGAAAAACTTCAAACTAACACCATAAATCTACCACAACCTCGGCCACTACCTGGGTGTGATGTAAATGTGCCCTATGTTTTTGTAGCTGATAATGCGTTTCCACTATCAGCTCGCATTGTTGTGGAAAATGCATTTGGCATAATGTCAGCAAGATTTCAAGTGCTAAGAAGAGCTATAGCACTACAACCAGAATTTGCTTCTAATGTAGTTATGACATGTGCTTTGTTGCACAACTTTTTAAGCAAAAGTGGTACCTCTGCATCACGTTACACTCCACCAGGCTATGCTGACACAATTGTCAACGGAGAAATAGCATCAGCAGGTACATGGAGACAAGAGTTCAATGGTGAAGGTGTTTTAAGACCCTTGAGACAAATTGCACGGCAGTCAAATTTGACAGCAATGGAGGTTAGGAATAAGTTAGCTGAATATCTTTTTAGGAATATAGATTAACTGCAAGCAAACCAGACCCCATAGCCAAATGGCAAACTTTGCTATTCGGTTGAATGCTTCGCTAACTTCAAAGTTAAAAATAAGCAATAAATTATGAAATCGCATAGTAGCAAGCTAATGTCAGTAGGTTAAAATTGAGGATCCTTGATCACAATTGGATCCAGGACCCTCAATTTCACCATTGAAACAGCACTATTCAACCATCTCTTAACATCAACATTCAAAATATTACCTACTAACTTCATATTCAAAATATTACCTACTTACTTCATACTTTATATTCATTAAACTCAACCATATACATGCATGTTTATAGTTTCGAGAAGGTAAGTATCAAATATTATTTTAGTTAACGAAATTTGATATTTAATCTGTTCAATGCAACTGCGATCTCAGGAATGGATGAGCATTGTTGCTGTGTGATATTTATAGCACAATGTTTGCTTTAATGACTAACATAGCATGAGAATATAGATTCTTAATGAGGACTTAATTTTTATACCTACTGTAATGAAACTACGTTAATGCAATGAATAAGCAAGTATTTATTAAGTCTTAAAATTACAAATTAAATAAACAAAATAATTACAACTAATTAAACAAAATTATTATAAAAGGTAATCCAGATGCTTGTAGGTGATCCATTTATCTTTTTACAATGATTGATAAAAAGTATTGTTTAAATATGGTAGCATGTCATTGTAACGAGTGTCACGCTTATTTTAGATTTGTTAAAACATTAAGGAAACCTAGCCTAACTTAACTAATATTATTACAAATAAAACTTATAAATAATTCTACTCTAATTAAAACTTAACTTAATAAAACGAAACGCATAGAATTCGCGCGCATTCTTAGTTTGAATTTTTATCTTTAAACTTAGCTGTTGACTAACTAGTCAAACAGCCCGCCTGCGCGTGCGCAGTAGAACGACATAAAAACCTTTAGGTACCGCATCGCGTCTCGTAACGTAAGCTGCCTGCCAGCCACCACCGATTCATTCGCCCGAATCTCACTTGTGGAAAACGCACGTCGCTTTGATCAATTTTGGTCCGTTACGACTACCTACTACTGTAGTTCGTGTTCTCAACTGTATTTAAAACACCTAGAATTTTGGAGTTCTGTGAAATATAAAGTGTTATTCTTATTTACGATCCCATACTGGGTAAGTTGTGCATTTAATGGTTTTAGTTATAAGAAACAATAGTTTATTTTGTAGAAAGGTACCTAGCAACTTATTGCATCATCTCTATTTGAATTCATTTTAAAAGCAATAATCATTTCACCTTTTGTTCCATCATCAATATTACATGCCTAATATAAATAAGTGCTCCCGAATCTTAACATTTGTTTATTAATTAAAATAATATGCAGTCATAAATGCCATCAGTTATACAGGGTAAATTTTTAATCAGTGCACAAATTTTTAAGATCGACTCAGAATCGGTAAGTGAACAACTTTCTCCTAGAAACATAGGTCGAAATATGACAAAATTTTTTCGACTCTTCATACAAATCGGACTGATCACGTGATCGATTTAGTATGGGAAGTCCAAAAATTTTTGTCATATTTCGACCCATGTTTCTAGGAGAAAGTTGTTCACTTACCGATTCTGAGTTGATCCTAAAAATTTGTGCACTGGTCAAAAAATTTTCCTGTATAAAGTGTAACCGTTACTGATTTTGATTATTAACTGCCACTTCAAACCATAATAAATTTAATATCACTCCATGTACACGCTAGCTAACAATTTCTCTCGGCTTTACTCGCATTACGCTCGTTGTGTAACCAAAATTAGTGGCAGTACCCGACTTTGTTTCTCCGGGTACTAACTGGAAATATTGATTTCCTTAGGATCACCGTACGGGTTGGACAACCAACAGCTGGCCAACCAGGAGGACTTCAGGAGGACTACGTATTCCCTACAACGACGGCAACGAAGAGCAGCAGCAGTACAAGGGGAGTGCTACTACGGTTTAGTCCAGAATACCAGATCTGTAACCTAAGAATAAGAATAAGAATAAGAATAATTTATTGACACACACAAACAAAAAAAATATACAGAATAATAAGAAATACAGAATAGTATGTGTGTAGCCAACTAGGCCCCCACCTCAGCATAATGTTGCGACAGCAAAAAAAGAAATTTACCGCCGCAACGCTGGTATTCTGGGGGAGCCTATCCGGTGCGACACCAACATACAAAAATACAAACACATGTATAAAAAACAAAATAAAAAAAAATAATAATAAAAAAAAAGAAGCTAACACAACACAAAAAGGAAAAAAGAATAAATGAATTACGTAGGCAATTAAAAATATAAATCATCATCAGTGTAGGTGAGACGGAAGACAGCCACAGTGCCACAAAAAAGTGTTAGTACTGCACTCTCCAGTTGGCAGTATGGCTTGATGTCTTCGCCTGTCCAAAAGGACGAACTTTTTTACAATACAATACAAACCAAATCAAACGCAAAAAAAATAAAAACTCTTTGCACACAACAAGATGAACAAGATTCTCATGTGATTCTCATATTCACACATTTATTACTGTGTTTATTACTAAAAAGCCGTGCGTAACATGTTGATACGGCGGGAGAAAAGCTAGATGCTTGTACAGTATGCGGAAAATCTGATAGCAGCGGCCAGATACAACAAATAATTGCCTCAAGGATGCCGGGACGCATCTCCCCTAAGCGCATCGTGAAAACCCCGAAAGTAAGCAATATAAGTTATATAAGTTTCACTTTAGACTTAGCGTTAGCGATCCGTTCACTGAAATTGTATGTTTTTGAGGTGATGTCTAAATGTGTACTTACAACTTTTTCAGTTCATGTGCTACAATGAAAGTAAAGCTAGACGCTTCTATTGTACATAAAAATGCAGAAGCATCGGCCAGACAGAATGGACAACCGCCTCAAAGATGCCGGGACGCATCTCGCATAAACGCACCGTGAAAACCTCGCAAGTAAGTAACTTAGTTTCATTTAGACTTAGCGTTAGTGATCTGTTCATTAATTAAATGTTTTTTGAGGTGATGTCTAAATGTGCATATCGTTCGACGCCTACCCACGACCTTGAGGCTAAATTATTATTCTTTTTTCAATATTTATCTGTGTTCTTTTTTATGGTACTTAATTATAAAATCTTGTTCTTAGATTGATGCCGTTTTACTTAACCTTTCCTTAAGTATAAAGGTGTCAGTAAGTAGATGTTATCAGTGTTAATGTCCTTTACAATATGCTAAACACATATTTTAGCACTGCACTGGCACATAAAATTACTTTCAAATTGGTTTGCATCGCAAAGGAGATGTCCAAAAATGTATGAGGTCTGGGCCACGTCTTTGTACAGTATACCAAAAAATAGATAAAGATACGATAAACAGTTTCTAATTATTCATTTTCCTTAAAATCGCTTTGTTTTCTGGAAGGAACATTAAATAAAATGCAAAAACACATCAACAATTCATCATGGCGGAAGAATAAAGATGTAATTTTGAATTTTTGACGTAGTTTGTCTGGTCTGTCTTGTCCTGTCACTGTCAGCTGTCAGTCAATTGAATAATGATTTTTTTTCCCCAATGTTTTTGGCTTGGATGCGAGTCCTTTAAGCCATGTCTGGATTTATATTCCTTCAAAGTTCAAAAAGTCTTTTATAATTTTTCAATTGTAGATTTGATATAGTTAAATATCGGCATATAATTCTTGCTATTTTTTAGATATACTATTAAGCGGCGGGATTCATCAGTATCGTATTCACTCACGTCACTCTCACTATTATTTTCGATAAGTTCACCAGCCAGTAAAAGTTTTTGAAAGTTGAACTGACAGCATTTGAATAACAGATGTTGAATATCACCAATTTCACTATCACTATTGCAGTAAGGGCACTTATTTGTGGATATTATGTTAAGACGTCCCAAATGAGCAGGAGTTTTGTGATGGCCAAAACGCAGTCGGTTTATCGTGGTTATAAGATCTCTGCTAGCTTCTTTTATCTTGGTGTACCAGGGTTCTCCAGGTATTACTTCTTGAATGCTTCCGTACCATTTGCCTTTATTTTCCAGGTCTTTCCTTCAAACCTCATCCCATAGCATTAACACATCTTTTCTGATTTCAGAATAACAATCAGTAAATGGAATCTCAGCTATAGACCTTACATCTAATGAGTTTATTCCTCCACATGCAGTCTTATCAGCTACCTCATTGCCAGTAATACCTTTATGTGCAGGAATCCACAGAAAGGAGACTAAAATATCTTTGTTCCATAAGGTATGTAATAATTCTCTAATATTATATAAAATATAATTAGTTTTGAAATGTATGCAATAATTTTCTAGACATTTAACTATGCTGAGAGAGTCTGTCAATATGAGGAAGGATTTATCACAGCTGTTTAGAGAGTAAATACGTTTGAGTGCTTCAAAGACTGCATATGCCTCTGCTGTAAAAATAATACAAGTAGTATCAAGAATAAAACTTTGACAAAACTTAATCTGGGGATCATATACAGCGCTTCTAACATGTAAATTAGTTTTGCTACCATCTGTATACAAAGTGTAGTACTTGTTTTCATGTAAAAACTGTTGTAAATCTAGATTATTATTTATTTCTAATTTAATAATGTTAATTTCATTGATCAATATGTAAAACTGCTTAGCGTAAAAAGGCCATAGACCTTGTTTTTGTATCTTCTGATTTTTTCTTTCCAGGTCTAACAGAATTTGAGAAAGTGTTGGAAATTTGTAACTTAAAATATCAGAGGCTAAGATCAATGGAGTTTGAATTGGAATAGGAAAAGGTATGATCTTTTTAATTACATGTTGATTATTTTTAGTTAAGAGCTTTATACAAAATCTTTCGGCAAGTAACAAACGTCTTAGCGAGAGTGGCATTATTACCGTTTCAACCTCCATGGCTCTAATAGGAGTTGAACACATTGCCCCAGAAATAGTTCTTAGAGCTTTATTCTGCACTAAATCCAACTTATTTATAAATTTACAATCTATATAAGCTATACAACTATAGTCAAAATGGCTTCTTACAATTGCTTTATACAAAATTGAGAGAGTCAATGGGTCTGCTCCCCATGACACCCCAGCTAAACATTTGATAATGTTCAAACCTTTGATTGCTCTTTGTGAAATATAGTCAATATGAGGTTTAAAGGACAAATCTTTATCAATTACAACACCTAAAAACTTATGTTGGTTTACTGCCGGAATAGCTTGGGCATTGTACATGACTGCTGTTGATGGAAAATCTTTGCTGAATATCATAGTTTTACTTTTAAGGGGATTGATTTTTTATTGTAACTTATCATAATAGAATTTTAATTTAGTGAGAGCTGAATTGACTGTTTCTATTGCTGTATCAATATTGTTATTTATACAGTAAAATACTAAATCATCAGCAAACTGGAGAATATTTACACTTTCAATATTAACATATTTACATATTTCTGAGGTATACAAATTATATAGCAGCGGGGACAGTGTAGAACCTTGCATTGTGCCTTTTGAGACTGTTCTGGGTCCATGTAAGATGTTATTATGTTTAACATATATAGTTCTATTACTTAAAAAAACGTAAATCCATTTGCAAAGTAGTCCTGGTATACCTAATCTAGCTAACACATCAACTAGAATTCCTGGTTAAACATTGTCAAATGCCCCCTGAACATCAAGAAAGGCACATGCTACACTTTTATTATTTTGTTTTGCATATTTCAGGTCTGCAATGAGACAAGTGAAGCTCTCAGCACAACTCCTGCCTCATCGGAAACCATATTGAATATTTGGAATAATACAATTGGATTCAGCAAAATGATCGAGACGAAACTTTACCATTGTTTCAAATATTTTGCCTAAGCAGGACGATAAAGAAATAGGCCTGTAAGAGTCACAATTATCAGGAGACTTGTCAGGTTTAAGAACTGGGATAACACATTGTGTTTTCCATGACTGTGGTATTATTTGTTTGTGCCAAAGATTGTTGAGGATTGCTAAAAATATTTTCTGGGCTTTAACATTTAATTTGCTAATAAGTATATAAGGAAAATCATCCATACCGGGAGTAGTATTTTTTCCTAGAACGAATACTAATTAAGAACTCGGACCATGTAAAAGGTTCTAACAGATATTTTGATTTATCATTATTGTTATTAAGGTTAAAAATAGTGTTTAAATTAACTGTATTTTCACTATTGTTTCCTGATAATTTATCAAAAAATTGTGGAATAAATTCATCACAGTAAGATTTGTTGTTTACTTTTGTTCCTTTAAATTTCTTTATATTATTCCAAATAGTTGCAATAGGGGTGGTTCTGTTAAAACTGTCACACAATGATCTCCAACTCTGCTTTTTCTCCTCTGCAATAGTTCGTTTTTTAAAAGCATCTATTTTTTTGTAAGCTATGTAGTTTTCCATGGTAGGAACCCTCCTGTATAACTTTAAAGCCTCTTTAGAATTCATGACACTATTTTTGCATTTGTCGTTCCACCAGGGTGCAGGTGGCCTAGTTCTGTATGCTGAGGTTTTGGTAAATTTTGGAATACACTGTGTCTTTAGGGAAGAGAGTGTTACACAAAAAGCATTATAGGAGCTAAGAGGATCATCACTGTTAAGGTTTATATTGTCAAAAGAAGATTTTGAAAGCTCATTGAACTTATTCCAATCTGCTTTATTATATAGGAACTTATCAGAAGGAGGATTAATATTATATCGATGAGTTGAAATAGTTATTTCAGTTATTGTTGGGAAATGATAGCTTCCCATGTTATCTTCATGAACGGACCATTTACAAAGAGAAGTAATCGATGGGCTAGCCAAAGATACATCAATAGCTGATGGGTTACGATTCGGATACCGCATAGTCGTTGCATCACCTTCATTTAATATACACAAGTCTAAGTCATCTATAAGTGTATATAACTGCTCACCTCTACTTTTGTTTGCTAAGCAGCCAAAAGCGATATGGTGAGCATTAAAATCTCCAGCCACGAAAACGGGCTTAGGAAGGTTCTGAATAATGTAACGTAAATTGTTAGTTCGAAATGTCCCTGAAGGGGGGCAGTAAACACATAGAATAGACAAATCGCCACGAGAGGTAGAAAGAGAAATAGCAACAGTTTGCAATTCCTCGTAAAAAACTGTAGACAGAGTTTTACACTTTAGATAAGGTTTGATTAGTATGGCTACACCGCCATGTCCATTTTCAGCATTCTTAAAATACATATTATAGCCAGGTATACGACAAGGCCTGTTATCTTTTAGCCAAGTTTCATTTAATAAACAAATATCGATATAATTTTCTTGTAAAAAATTTATTAAAAGAGGCACTTTATTGTGAATACTTTGAACGTTAAAAAGAGCTATTCTTAGAGAAGACAAGTTAGACTGATTGTTATCCATAATAAATCAAGTAAGATTTTTGAGTAATAATTCTTTAATCAAAATAGAAGTGATTGGCGTGTCATCTTCTTTATTTGCTATTGAAATAAGAGTTCGAACTATGGCGTTGGTTATTTCTGCGTTATTAATTAATTGTTTTTTAAGTTCGTCAATTGATAGAGATCTCTGTGCGATAGATTTCCCAGATTGTAGAGTTTTATTTACAGTTTTCTGTTCGTGGACAGTAGAGCGTTGTTCATTGTTCGAGTTATTTACATTATTATTTACAAGAGCTGGGAATTCAGCATCATACTTATTTACATTGTTAGGTTTTGTGATGGCAACAGTGCTTGCGTAAGTTATTTTACTTTTCTTTTCCATGTTCTTTTTTATTTTAATGGGACATAAATTGGAAATTGCCAAATGTGGTCCGCTGCAGTTAACGCAGCTTAAATTATTTGGCGATGCACATTCTTTATAGTGATGCTCTCCTGAGCAGAGACTGCAACGCTGCTTGCCATTACATACCTTGGCCGAATGGTTAAATTTAAAGCATCTGTAGCATTGCTGCAGAGGTGGAACATATTCGAAAACTCAGTATGAAAATAGATCGTATTGCACGGAATCAGGTAATGTATTTGCTAGAAAAGTTATACTGACCGTTTGTAATGGTACTTTCTCATTTGCAATTTTTTTAACAAAGCGGCGCACCGCAATAATTTCATAGGTTGATGATAATTTACAATATAGTTCTTTATTGAAAATGTTAGCTGGAACGTATCTAATGATTTCAGTTTTTTCAATTTGCGCTGCTGGGATGTAGGCTTTAAGTTTGTATTTTTCCAGGAAGGTACTGTTTGTCAAAAAGTTGTTGGCATTGTTGTACTGCTTAAATACAACTGCTATTTTGCTTGCGTTTACTCGGTGTATGGCCACCACTCCTTTGATTTCCGTAGTAAAAATGTGGTTAAGGTATATGGGACTCTTGTTGCCCAAACGTTCATTGCTGTCGCTTTCAACAAACACTTTAAATTCAAAGTTAGTAGAGTTTTCAGGATAGAGTCTTTTGTAATTTGGTTTATAAAACGGTAAAAAGTTCAAACTTTCCTCACCACCGCCGCTATCATTGTTAGTTTCGTCTGGATGGCTCATTTTTCTAGCTCGTTTGCCCGTAGACCCCAAGCCCTTGGTGGCCGGGGGGATTTCACCCCCGGCCTCACTGCCTAACATTATATTTAGTAATAAAACTAATATTTACAAACTATTTACACAACTGAAACTGAAAATTATATAAATAACACCAATTTTGCGAAAAAATTCAAATTTGCAAAAACTTTGCGCCCTCTTGTTTCCTTGAATAATGACAACAACTAACAGCACAGAGCAGAGTAGAATAGAACTCAACTCACAGTGACACTGACAGTTTTTTTTACGAAAAGTTGCCATATTTGATGCCTTATTTCGAGTAAAAAATATTGATTTGTTTTTATTAATAACCATTTAACCGTGCATTCTATAAAATTATTTATATTTTTCTCAGAGTAAGTATTTTTTTCACCATCTTTGGGGATGGTGTACAAAGACGAGGCCCATATTGGGACATGTCCTTTCGATCCGTATAACTTTAGCGCCACCACCACCGGTCGAAACCGATTTGTAAAAACTTATTAACTCCTATAACACCACTATAGAACACCCGCATAATAACGACACTGGCGATCGTCAACGCCCCCCACACCTGACACCGCGCACTGCGCGGCTGGTATATAAGGGGCCACCGCAGCGTTCAACGCCCCCCAGTCCTCTCAATCGGCGATTACCCCCTCTGGGAGTCAGTCGATCTAACTTCATTCATTTCATTTTACTTTGTCATTTCATTTTACTTTGTTTTATACGATTTTATTTTTACCACATTCCAATTCATTTCATTGCCGACCCGCCCGCTTTGGGCATCGGTATTTTTGTTTTTTGATTTCAGATATGACCAGTCACCTCGTTTGGATGCTGGTCATCCCCAGTGCGCACTTCGCCTAGGCGGGTGACGCCCTGCGCCACGCCCCTCCTAGGGGCGTGGTCGCCTTCGATAAGCTGAAATACCCATCCAGGTAACAGCTGTTTTCAGGCAGTGTTTAGTCGGTAAGAGTCCGACATAACCATTACAGCCGGCTGTAATGGTATCCATGAGGATTCACTGCCTCCTTCCCCCGTAGTCCGGAAGGTTGCCGGATGAGCGATTGTTTCAATAGGAAACGGTCGGTCGTTCGACGCAAAAAAAAAAAAAAAAACCTTCAACGCCAGTCGCTCGCTAGACGGCACCGAGTACGATTGCTCCCGTAGTCTGCTCAGTGTCTCCAGTGTTTGGCTTGATCGATGCCCCGCGTCATCAAGTTAAACGTAGCTAGACGGACATCGGGTTGCGTATGCCACGCGTCCTTCCCAAGGTCCATAATAGGGTTACACTGTATGAAGTACATGACGTATAGTTACATTGTTGTATGTTGTCAAGTATAACAATAAATAATATTATCTTCGCACACCGTGGGTATCATTTCATACGCCGAACCTTATATCTGGCGCCCAACGTAAATATCTGACTACCCTCATTTAACCAAGGAAAAAGGGTATTTTTACAAAATGACTAATAACATCGTCATGAGTGAAGAGCAATTTAGTCGTCTGATTGAATCGATTGCATCAACATCGTTAGCGTCAAATAGCGATCAAGTTGATCGACTCGCGCAAGTCATTGCATCTACGTCGCTAATAAGTAACTGCGAAATGCCCAGACCAAGCTTTAGCAAATGTTCAGCCCGCTTTGACGGCCAAAGAAGTCACGAAAAAGTTGAAGAGTTTATCAACACTATTACTTTTGACGACCGATTTGGCGCAGGGGTAGGTTACCCACCTTTCGCGCCAGTGGTCTCGGGTTCGATTCCCGAACAAGACAAATATTTGTGTGCATGAACATGTCTATTTGTCTTGGTCTGGGTGTGTACTATGTATATTAAGTATGTATTTACAAACAAAAAGTATTTAAGTATATATTTATCCGTTATCAAGTTTTCCATGATACAGTTTCTTAATGAAATTAAAATGGGATTAGATAATTGGTGTGAATGTAAGAAGATATTTATTTATTTATTTATTTATTTTATTACTACTTATAAGATAGTGGAGGGCATACAAGACAGTGACGCCGTACAAGGGTTGTCCTTACTATTCACCGGAACTGCTTCTACCTGGTGGCAGGGTGTCAAGTCGGAAGCTAAATCGTGGGATACGGCGTTGAAACTTATCCGCCTGGCATTTTCACCAAAAAAGCAGCCGCATGAAGTGTATATGGAGCTATTCGCGACCAAACAACGCGACCGTGAGCCCATAGACGCGTTTCTCTGCACAAAACGAGCACTTTTGGCTCAGCTCCCAGCAAGGAGGTATAAAGAAGATGAGCAACTGGATCTAATATACGGCTAACTTAATATCTACATTCGCAAAAATGTGACGCGCTCGGAAGTTAAAACCTTTGCTGAATTATTAGAAAAAGGCCGTCATGCTGAAAGTATTCAAAGGGAGGCTGAGCCTACACAACAGCCAACATCCTATGTTGAAGGCCCAAAGTCTAAACGCTGCACATATTGCGGTAAGCGTGGCCACACCCAAGAAGAATGCAGGAAGCAAAAAGCAGACGCTGCAAATAACACAGGCGAAACATCTCAGACCACAATAAAGTGCTATGGTTGTGGTGCACCGGGAGTTTATCGCAGCAAGTGCACTATCTGCAGGAACAAAGAAACCCCACCAAAGCCTGTAGCATTTTACGCCGTAAAGTCTACGCTACAAACTGCAATTAAAATACCAACTATAGAGATTTCTATCAAAGGCGAAAAAGGTTATGCTCATATCGACACGGCGGCCCGCACTAGCATTGCAAGTAAGCAGCTGTACACCACACTTGTACGTCAAGGTGTTACATTTAAACAACAAACTGCTGACATAACACTGGCAGATGGAACGGTAAGATCATCTAACCTATTGATTACCACCTTTGTTTATCATTAGTTGTATTTATATTTGGAACCAATGGGGTTCGTTGTCGATCTTCTTCATCTAAATAATTTACGACTTTATCAATCACATCAGGTTCTATCATTAACGGAGGTGAAGTTGGTGAATAAACCCAGCTCGGTATCTGAAACAGAAGTCAGTGCGGGTAAGTGTAACTAGGGGGCAAGTGTGGATGCCCTTTATATTTCGAAAACTATTTGAGCTTTTGAAGCCAGCGACATCTGTTGTTATGATTAAAACAATTTTCAATTTACACAATTTCAATCTAGATGGCATTACCGGACTCTTTTGAAGCTACAGCCATTTTAAAATTTGTCACATTTTTTAAGACGAACTCGAGTTGATACGTGCTTTTTCCATCAATAAAAATCTTGGTGATTTTGAAGAATTTGTATATTTTGTACCAGTAAGTAGCTTTTATACTAATATTATTACTCTTGTAATTTTGTTGGAATCGTTGATAACAAGAGAATTATGTCCATTAAAAAAATCTAACCTCAAAATTTAATGGCTGGGAAAGTGTGCCTACTTGGCATGAGGCAAGTGTGTCTATATGCTACACTTACCTCAAATCAGGGGTTACAAACACTTTGTTTGAAATAAGTGCTAGGTAATTTCTAATTGCTTATCTCATTGCTTGCTTTTCGCTAATGCCAATTTATATACCGCCAATGAAATAATTATTTATGTAATAAAGAAATCTGGGCGTAAAAGCAACAAAATTGTTACTAACATCAATAGTTGGTTAAGATAAGATAAGATAAGATAAACGTTTATTGTTGCCACACACATAAACACAAGCAAATGAACATACAAAAAAAAAGAAAGAAAGAAAATAAATAATTACAATAGTTGCAGAGATTTTGTTGAGATGTGCCTGTGTGCAGCAGCAAATGGGTCCTGGCTCGGCAAAAATATCCACCAAAGGTGAAATGCCGATTTTCAGCCATCACCCTAAGCGATGTGCGGGGGTTGACGCGTTTACTGCTGGATAGCCAAATAGTCATAGTTGCTTAAAACAATAATTTGAGTAGAGGGAACGGTTAATATAATTAAGAGGACAGTGTGTAACTTAAGTTAGAAAAGGAGGGAACATAATAAAAGTAAACTACTGAATAAACGTATTATGGTTAATAAACATGCACGGCTGTTATAAAAGAAGATGCAAAATACAAAACTACAGGGGTTAGAAAAAAACAGTTAACTTAACTACGCTTTTGGAGCTCTAACAGAAATGAGCGAAATTTAAATTTAAATGTTACTATGGATCGAAGAGCTCTAAGCGGAGGTGGCAGATCATTCCAGCATTTAGTAGCTTGAAAACGAAAGCTTCCCCTGAATGCTGTAGTGCGGTGGTGATAGTTGATTAGGGGAGTACGTGTGGACCTAATACCACCATACCTGTCTAGAGCAGTGGAAAATCTAAGTTTTTTGAAAAGGTACTCAGGTTGACGGTTCTTAATAATTTTGAATACGAGACAAGCAAAATGCAGTTTCCTACGCAATTCTACTCTTAGCATCCCAGCCGAGTTTAAAAAGGGAGTGACATGAGCCCTAGGAGGTACATTAAAGCAGAATCTACTGCAGGCATTTTGTACGCGCTGAAGCAGGCGTTGAGTTCTGGATAATAATCGAGGGCCTATCACGACGTCACAATAATTCAGCCTAGAAAGAATTAGAGATTCACACAAGCTGACACGAGTCTGTTCGCTTAGAAAATTACGAACACGGTAAAGAATTTTTAAGCGGTACATGCAATTTCTTACCACGTTGAGCACATGAGATTCAAAACGTAACCGACTATCGAAAACAAGGCCTAAATTACGAGCTTCTTCCACTTTTTCGATGGGTTGCTCCGCAATATGAACCACTGGATTAAAGCGAAGTATGTTGCGAACCTGTGAATCCGTGCCAAGTATCATAAATTTGGTTTTGTCTGGGTTCAGTAAAAGTCCATTTTCCTTCGACCGTTCGGTTATAGATTATTATTATTACTAGAAACGATTTTCTCGTATATAACTACTCTAAGCTCCCGGGTTTGCTTGTAAATTACCAAAGTCAAATAAAACACTATTATTAATTCAGTAACTATACCTTTTTCTCACTTATTCTGTTAGATATATAATTAGAAGGTATGTTTATGTACGTAGCCAACAGCAAAACTGCGAAAAAAAACTAGTTGCTCCATAGAAAAGTACCAATACCCACTGTATGATAATGTATGGAACAGCTGTTTTTTTTTTTCGCGAATTCATTGTTGGCTTCATAGTAAAAGTTGTTCGTATTGATGGATACTACCGCGCCCTAAAGTAAAAACTTCATGCACTTAAACTATTTTTAATATCCTAGTATTGTTGATTACTATTGAAACATTTAGCATTCAATGGCCTCCACCTCCAACCCTCCATATTTCTTTGTATTTAATGATTGTTGTCATAGTATTAAGTCTGATTCTTCAAGTATTGGGGTGCCTGTTCATTGAAGTGGAGCAAGCTGGTGGAGCGGAGAAACGGAGCCTAGCCTACCGAAAAAGTCTAAATTTTCCTGGATAAAATGTAGCCTATGTTACTCTCCAGCTCTCAAATTATCTCCATACCGAAAATCTCGTCGATCCGTTGCTCCGTTTTGACGTGAAAAACGGACAAACAAACAAACAAACAAACACACTTTCACATTTATAGTATTAGTATGGATATTATAAATAGTATGGATAAATAAATACTTATAAAAATCTAATTAAATTCACTAAAAACTCACCGACAATTATTTATGTAGAATATCAAATCGTGCTGCTCAAGAAGTCTAGAGTGTAAATGGTGAAGTAGAAAAGTGATTGATTTTTTAAATCTTATCCCCAATTTATACATATTCAAAATTAATCATAAAGTTCAAAATAGAATAGCAAAAACAATTTATTTATCGTTTTACCATATTAGGGATGGGATGACGTAGTAATACTACTGCATGAAATCCTCGCCATTTCTACCAAAGTAGGTACCTACATGATGCACGCGGGCGTATTGTAAAATAACTATTCTATTCAGCTGCGGTTGTAGTAAGTAGTAGGTGTAGTAAGTAATGCCTTAAAAATACGGTACAGTCAACGGCACGTAGGGATACTGCGGCAGGGTACCTAATCAATATCAATTTTATACTTACTTAAATATTTTAAGGTTTAAAATAAATTGCAGATTTTTGTCAGTTTTGTATAACCTGACGTACTGCTGGCTGTACATACATTAAACGAATTTCGGACACCGGAAATTCCGATATCCTATGTTAGTAAGAGTATCTTGGTAGTTTGTTTTTGTCACTTTAAAATTATAATTATGATTTTGTAGCGTCACGCAAATACTTATTTAGCAAGAGAAAAACGATTCTAATACTATAGTAATGTGGTTGCTTTTTCGAACAATGTAGGCAAGTATATTTTTATTTCTACTCTGAAAGCTCAAGTGATTCTGACGCTCTGACGTACCTTGTTGACCCAGATATACCTATATGAATGATGTGAATAACGGATTGCAAAACTGAGGATCACGGGTTCGATTCCCATCATGGAATAAAATATACATTTTATTAAATTATTAAAATACTAAATAATTATACTAGAAAAATTACGACTCGTACCAGCCAGATCATATTTTTGGACGGAATCGAACCCGCGACCTTTGGATGTCCGGTCCAATGCTCTTACCACTGAGCTACCGAGTGACTCGGTAGCTCGGTAGCATTCAGTAGTGAACTAGTAACTCGCTAGCTCCGTGGTAAGAGCATTGGACCGAACTTCCAAAGGTCGTGGGTTCGATTCCCGCCCGAGAATATATCGGACTAAAAGATAATAATAGATTTATGTTTATAACACAAACAGGGTCGAACCCGTAACTAGATATGGTCGCTAAGTACTATAAAATTATTATATCATACTTGTTAAAATCAGTTTTGACTTAACTGTTCTTTTTTTATAGAAATTTATGTTCGCCTATTTATTTAAAATATCTAATTAATTTGCAAGTAAAGTCACCGTATAAAATATGTTGTGAATTATAGCTTGCGGTGTACTAAGAATGACTGAGATAAACAGCAATCCATTTTAGGATTATAATAAAGTAAGCATTTTTTCTTAGTGTGCATCTGTGTCTTTACACGAAAAGTATTGCGTGAAAGATAATATTTAAGCCCATCCAACTTGGATCACCTCACATCCAGTTCTCCTGAGGGACCAACAACAACTCTACAAGAA
Organism: Crambus lathoniellus; assembly: GCA_949710035.1. Lineage (NCBI taxonomy): Eukaryota > Metazoa > Arthropoda > Insecta > Lepidoptera > Crambidae > Crambus > Crambus lathoniellus. Next base: position 6,984,429 of record OX453312.1, read on the forward strand.
GTCACCAGCCTAACAAAAAACCAAATGTAAGTACCTACCTACCAAGTATATATTTATCTCAGTATCTATATCATTGCACCTAGTAGGTGAATATGACTACTGAACTTACGATCGCGGGTTCGATTCCTGCAAGGGTAAATGTTTGCATTGTATTTCAGTATGCAGCCCAGAACAAAGATATTTTTTTTCCGTGTTCTGTGGTTTGCAGTATTCATAGTTGGCTGGAATTTATTTATTTATAACCTACACTCTTTACTATACTACTGTCATTGTTTAAATGAATAAGTAGTAAGCGAGTATAGGTAATTATTTCATATTCTTTTTTTATTTGTCGATAGGTCAAAGCATCATGGTAACGCTACTGCTGACACACTGTTTCCATCCGATGAGGATATTTCAGAAACAGACACAGAAACTGCAAAGAAAACTGAGAAGTCGAAGAAACGGATAGCAGCGCCTGCCACCACCGCCCACGCCGCCGTCGCCGGTCCATCAAAAAAGAAGCCCAAGATAAGGCCTGTTTCGATGCAGACTGCAAGAGTCACCGCCCAAGATCTGTTCGGTGACATAAGCGACAGTGACGAAGAAGCACAACCACCGCCCAAGCCGAAAGGTAAAACCAAAGCACCAATGTATAACTATTACACACGACGACGGGCGAACGGGTACTCTCGCCAAATCAATGACAACAAAGCAGGCTCTCATTATATCGAGATCAAAGTATATAAAACCGAAGAAATAGAGCATGTACTACCTTTGAATAGATGGCGTCATGCCATCATTACAATAAAAAATAAAATTAATGAGGATAGTGACAGTTGGCGTGTACTATCCCAATTAATTGCAGCAACACGTAAAGATTTTAAAGACTGTCCGCCAACTTTCGTGAGCAATTATTATTAATCTAATATTATTAATCTAAGTAAAGTATTTTTCTTTTCATAAAACAGTTTTATAGTTAGTAGTTAGTTAGTATAATAACATATAACCGTTTAAAATGTATAATTTATTTGTATAGGAACTATCTTATTTTACTGTATCTACTTAATCTTTATGAAATAAAATGATATATTATTAAGTGTCAGGTTTTTTTTAGCCCCATCCGACGAAATGAAATATTGTGAAAAATGTAATACAGAATTAACAAGAAATGAATATCGATATTATACCAGAAGTAATATACATAAATCAAATTGTTTATTAAAGACCGAATATAATAATATTGACATTATTGCTACTGCTTTTAAAAATCGAATCATGACATATCGTTTAAAGCCCTCACAGGAAGACGAGTACCATAAAATAGAGACGTTCCTGCAGGATAACAAACGAGTCATGATAAAACTGCTCGATGAATCTGTAGCTAAAAATGTCTGTATAAAAGTTAACTTTGAATTGTTCGCTCATTTTATATTGTATAAAACAAATGAGCAACAGTTGAAATCATTTAATACAAAATATGAAATTGTTTACAAAAATACTGACTTGAATAATATTATTATGAATATGACTGATAAAATTAATCAAAAAATTACAAAACTATTATCAAAATTGTAATTGTTAGAGCATAATTTCCGAACGAATCACCACTAGCCTACGTAACATTCCCCATATTTGAAACTTTAAACCTTATCTAAGATAGAAAACAATATTCTGTACTTTTGATTATTTAACCCATATTTTTATTTAAGTTATACATAATGTTAATTTAACATTCTGTGAGTAAAAACTCCTCTCTCTATTTGTGTGAACTCATTTGACTTGCCTTAGTTCTTAACTCTGCCGCTAGGAGCGTCTTTGTTTACCTGTCATAACTTCTTCCAGTATTTTACTGACATTGTATAAAATAAATATTTAGCTCAAAACATAATAATTTGACTAATGTGATGTAATTAAACCAAAGTTCACATGTGTAACCAATAAATATGCCGAACACATATTGTGCCACTAACACGCAGCCTGTATTCAAACATGTCTACAAACACTGGTTAGAACCTGTCACAGTTTACAAACATGTCTAAAATAACATGTTCCATGATTGATGAATCTGCACAGCTATTGTTTCAAGGTGAGATCCATTATAATCTTTAAATTGCTACCTCCAAAGTCAGATATAAATAACCACCATTGTTTTTATTTTCTTTTAAACCTCTTTTTTCAGAAATCAACCCCTGCACATTTGGGAACAATTATTTGTGACTCAAGTCTTTAAGAATGAATATATACTACTGACGATATACAGGATAATTTTTTTATCAGTGCACAAATTTTTAGGATCGACTCAGAATCGGTAAGTGAACAACTTTCTCCTAGAAACATAGGTCGAAATATGACAAAAAATTTTTGACCTTTCATACAAATCGGACTGATCACGTGATCGAATTAGTATGGGAAGTCCAAAAATTTTTGTCGTATTTCGACCCATGTTTCTAGGAGAAAGTTGTTCACTTATCGATTCTGAGTCGATCCTAAAAATTTGTGCACTGATAAAAAAATTATCCTGTATACTGAAGATATAATGCATTTCGCAAATAAAGCTAATTTTTGTTTTCTAAATCAATTTGTATCGAGCTTCCAACTCCAAAACATCAATCAAACTTTTCCCAAGAACCCAAGGTTAGTATCATCATTCTATTTTATACAAAAAGCCAATAAATATTTGAAATATAATAACAGGAGCAATTCTGTACCGTTACAATCACCCACAAATTTAAACAGCGATAAAGATTCTTTAATTGTAGACAGCTCAGAAAATATACCACTGCCGTCCCCAACACAAGATTTTAACTTTACTACCGAAGATCAAGTTGCAGACTCCGCTAGTAATAATAGCTCCTGTTTTTCACCGCTGCTAAATGAATCAGATCAGATAATCAGTTGCGAATTACATCTGCTGAGATTCCCCTATCGCTCGCCAGTGTAAGCACCAATGTGCCTACACAAAACCGAATTGAAAATCCCAGTCACGCTATAACAAAAGCCTGTTCTCCAGTAACATCATTGGTAAATGAAACAAACGACCAAATACAACTTACACCTGTCGAGAGTCCAGCGCCAATTTCCAGTGTAAGCTCTTTAGTAACTATTTTAGAGTGTGATTCTCCTAGCACAGATAATAATTTACGTAAAAGGAAAAGCACATTTGAGACAAATCCCGGAAAAAAGAGGAAAAGGTGTACTGAGAAATGGATAGACAATAAACGCAAACTATTATTAAATTCTGGTCAAGAGTACGTAACTAGAAAAGGAAAAGTTAAAACAGGCAAGAAGTTGCGACCGGTATGTTCCACTACATGTAAATTGAAATGCCACGAAAAATTCAACACAGATAACAGACAAAATATATTGACTCAGTTTTGGCAACTGGGAGATCACTGTAAGCAATGGGAATACATAAATAAATTCAGTGAAAAAAATTACAAGAAAAGAACTACAACGGCGGGTTCTTCTCGACGAAAATGCACAACATAATCTTTTTTGCCACTACCATCTAATGATTCTGAATCAACGTCCTATAAAACAGAGCATGTTTGCCTAAAAAATGTTTTTGAATACATTGTGCATCACCGATCAATTTATACGCACTGCTCTGCTCATTCTAAATTAAATCAAGAAGGAATTACTATTTCCGATGACCGAGGAAAGCACCAGAACCATCGACTCTTACTTACTCCAGAAATGGTAAAAAGTGTATGTGAACACGTCGCTTCGTTTCAACCAGTCCCATCGCATTACACGCGACAGAGCACTTCAAAAGTTTATCTCGACAATAACTTAAGTATGACCAAAATGTTTTTTCTCTTTATACCAAGAATGGGATCAACTCACAACGTATGACAGTAAAGCCTTGACTTTACGTCAGTATTCTGATATAGTGAACGAACACATGAACGTTGGTTTCTTTATTCCATAGACAGACATTTGTGACAAATGTCATTCATTTTCTAATGAAACCAACCCGACTGAAGATCAGATAAACGCTCATTCTAAGCACATTGAGAATAACAAAATTGCCAGGGAATTTAAACAAATTGACAAACATGTAGCTCAAAATTCCCCTGAAATTGTGTGCGCTACTTTTGATTTTCAAAAAATTTTGAATTCGCCACATGGTGACGTTGGATTGCTTTATTATAAGCGAAAACTGTCAGTTTATAATTTTACTGTGTTTGATGCAGCAAACAGAAAAGGTTTTTGCTATATGTAGACAGAATATACAGGAAAAAAGGGAGCCAACGAAGTTAGCAGTTGTTTGATGATGTTCATGAAGACTCTGATAGATAAAGGAGCGAAGTCATTCTTGTTTTGGTCAGATAATTGCTCTGGCCAAAATCGCAACAGAGTTGTTTACTCCATGTACATATTTTTAGCACGAACTTACAATATTGACATAACTCATAGATTTCTTGAAAAGGGCCACACCCAAAATGAGGGCGACAGCGTGCACGCTCTCATTGAAAAAGAATCCAAAGGAAAGATGATTTATATACTCCTGACCAGTGGTACGCATTGGTAAGGTTGGCTAAAACTGACCGAAAACCTTACAATGTCATAGAAATAACGCAACAAGATATATTCGATTTTAAGCCATTGTTAGATGAACGTAATTGGAAGAAGGACACAAACAATAATAATGTAATGTGGAACAAAATCAAAGAGGTCAAGGTAGACAAGACAGTACCTAATTGTCTTTTTTTTTAATATGATTTGAAAGGTGAATAGCATTGCTTAAACTCTATTGTAACGAGAAGACGAGGTAGAAGAATGAATACTTATGACGAACTTAATATAGCATATGACGCCATATGACAATATTTTAACTGTTACAGATGCAAAATACAAAGATCTTGTTTCATTATGTGATACAGGGGTTATACCTAAGGAATACCATAGGTTTTATAAAAACATTACTCATAGCATGAACGTTAGTGAAAATGATGTGGATTCTGATTAAAGAATTTATGAATAAAGTTACAGCTTAAAACAAAATATGCGTTTTCTTTATACTATGTTAGTAAACGGCCTCAAAACCATGGCTTCTATTATCGAAACATTGATAATTTTAATAACTTTATAACGACGCTTCCGTCGTAAACTATCGAAATTGACAGTTACATTCAATACTCTAATAATATTCTCCACGTAAATAATCGAATTTGTCAGTTTTGTTAAAACTGTCAAATAAAATAGGCGTAAAAAATCGAAAGTGGTAATTTCGATATGCAGCATACCACGTATTACGACGTAACCTATCGTAACTCAAATATCTTCAAAACTATTATAAATTCATTTAAACATATAATGCACAACCCCAGTTTTTATAAAATAGTTTAAATGTAAAACCCTACATTAAAAAATATACCACAAACTAACTTCGAAATGCTCTGGTGAAAAGTGTCTAAAATAAGTTTCGATGGTTAACGTAGGGGCCATCGATATGATCATATGATATAAATATACAGCTTCTCAAACCAACTTCATCTACATCGGATATAAATAAACAAGTGCTCAAACCAAATCCATCTACATCTGGTTTAAATACGCAACAGCTCCAACCAACTCTATCTACATCTTATAATATAATGTAAGGAGAGCAGAGGCGGGTGTCGTCGGGTACATGCTGGCTAGAGCAGCGTCTTATACCGAAAATACAACCAATGAAGCAACCAAATTGAACAATTTGAAAGTAAAAGTGAATCATTCAATGTCAATGTGCGCCTGTATTTCTGCGCCTTTCAAATAAAGTGAATCAATTTGGTTGAACCGTCTAATATTAGCATTAGGGACTCGGTGCGGGAACGGACGTGTGCGCGAGCTTAGGCGTAACACAAAATTCGGTGAATTTTAAATTGTATCCTTTAGTTTAGTAAAATACTTTATTGTTATTAGGTGTTTTCTTTTATTAGTTTCACTGGACTAGGTCAGGTGGACTGTTGCGCAATTCTTTGTTCAAATTCGTGGCAAGAAGTGCGACGCGTTATCAGCATGTCAGCTGGTAATCCGAGCTCTCTTACCGCGGGTGGTCGCGAGGAGTTCCCAGAAGTAGATCTCGACCCCGTCGTCGTCGGGCCCTCAGTAGAGATCGGAAATAAAAATTGTTCAATTCAATCAAGTTGAAATGATTCGTAGACTTCGCTCATCGTCTGCCACTCATAGCCTTCGTAACGTAGGCGCTGATAGAGTCTGTAGCATGGATTCTATACGAGATATGTAAGGCGTTATCCTAACACGATTAAATAATCACGAACTTGATAGTGAATCATCTTCTAATATTACGGTTACAAAAATAAGTGATGATATTCGTGTAACAAGGGAAACATATACACCACCCGGTACGCCTCGAAAGATCGAATCAATGAATTCGCGTGGTTACGGCATAGCCACAAGTGCAGCCCGCGAATTGTGCATCTGCGTCTGCGGAACAAGTACTAACGAGCGTTTTCGGTGACGCGTTACGTTCACTTAATAACGACGTACTATCTAGTCAGAAATACTATATTTCAAGCTTCGACCCGCCTTTACACAATACTGAAGTTTGGTGTTAAGAGGTTGACCGCGCTAAAATCAAACAAATGAAGTGACAATGAATGTTTCTAAAGATCGGAAATTGTTTTAAAGGTGAAGCGTCCCTCGGCTGAAGTGCAGTGAACAGTCGAGACGACTGATGCTAACCCTTTTGTTGTGCTGCTGCCTCGTTCTGATGTGGAGATGCTGCGGCCGGAAGTGTGCACAGCGATACCGGTGACAATCCCGAAAGCTGCGACGCCGATTTGACTTCCCGAATACGAATAACAACTGAACTAGGTTGCAAACAGTGGCTAAGTAGCCCATTAACATGACAGTATCTGTCCTGGTATGACAATAACGCATCACTTGGTAATTGCAGCAATCCGGGAATACATAGTTCTTTTAAGAAGGAATACTTTTCTTGCTCGTCGAGCAAATTCAATGGCTAAGTAGCCCAATGACGTGACAGTATCTGTCCTGGGTATGACAGTAACGCATCACTTGGTAACTAATAATTGCATCCATCCGGAATTAATAGTTCTTTCTAGAACGAGTAGGTATCTTTCTTGCTCCTAAACCAAATTTCAGTGGCTAGGTAACCTAATAACGTGACAGTATCTGTCCTGGGTATTATGGTAACACATCACTTCATCATCATAAAAGCATCACAATGCACTGGTGCAACGCGACGACGTTTTCTTCCTCACTATCTTCATGGTGTTTCCTTTTCTTCCCTAGTGTTCAAAGTACTCGCAGCGGGTAGTGTAGACGTGCCAAGGCTTGAGCACAGAAATGCTGAATGATTAGAATAAGACAGGTAACCACACAGGCAAATTAGAAACCACAGAGTAGAGGCAAGTATAAATTGACCGGAAATCAGTGCTGCCAATACAAAAAAAAACTTTATGAAGCTCTGAAACATGTACAGGAGGTGCAGATTATCTCTGATAATTTTCAACAATTATTAAACAACGTTTCTGACAACAATACACAAAGTATTCTGTTACTATATACATATATTTATTTTGTTCTCAGTTTGTTTGCGATCAGTCTATTTGACTATAAGCAGATGTGATGTATGTTATATGTCTTGTAGGAGATTGATATGAACTTCATATTTTTAGCCGGTAGATCCCTGGAAATATTTGTGAAAGTTCAGTAAAGGTTTAAACGGTGAGAAACCTAAATAAGTAACGAGAAATACAAAACTACAGAGGCGATACGAAGTTTACCGAATTAGTAGAATATAAAATTCAAAATAATATAATAATAATACATAATATATTTTACGGCCAAAGAGTTAGTAGAAATCATTGTACAATTTATTATATGGTAATAATGAGTCAGAGTCATGTGTCGGGCTGATTACATTTTAAATATTGATGATGGAGATGGCACTTTTGATTGTTTAGGTACATGTTTTTTATTATCATGTAGGTATATGTTTATGACTATGTAGTTGTCTCCAAGTTAATGAGGTACCTATGGATACATATTATTGCATTTGTCTGTTTACCAGTAATGTTCAAATTGATGTGTACTTATTTTTGTGGTTTTGCACGTTTCCATATCTATAGTAAGTTAAAAGGTTACATTTTGTGGCAACTTGCGGTGTATATAGGTACATATATCTTTGGCCTTGACTGTACGTTAAATTAGCAAGTAGGCACTTTTGATCACTTGAATTATAATTTTATTTTTACCTCAAAATTAATTATGGACTTCAAGCTACAAGCATATTTGAATCTACCACCTGCTCCGGACATTATCATATGGCGATCCTGCCAGTAAAACAGCGTTAAAACTACCGTAGTCATAAAAAAAAGATTTTAAGTAGAAAAATGAAAAATCAGTAAAGGCATTTTTTAAGAAAGAAGATTCAAGAAAGAATATTTCAAGAAAGAAAAATTTTAAGCAAGAAAATTTAAAAAAGAAGCCTAAAAGATATCATGGACAAAAATTACTCAAAAGAGCAAGTTGTCGTTCTACAGAACGCAAATGGTGAAGCATCTGCAACGACGATGACGCACGGACGCAGTACCGTAACGAAAAACTCGCCTTAAACGAGATTTTGATCGCTTTACCTGTCGTCATCATACTAGTACTCGCTGGACTATACTATATTTTCAAGAAGTGCAACAAGCTATTTGGTCGTACTACACAACGGGAGCTGAACAGAAACAATACGCCGCGGCGTATATACCCTGCATGTGTATGAACCCTGCATGTGTATGAACCCTGCATGTGTATGAACCCTGCATGTGTATGAACCCTGCATGTGTATGAACCCTGCATGTGTATGAACCCTGCATGTGTATGAACCCTGCATGTGTATGAACCCTGCATGTGTATGAACCCTGCATGTGTATGAACCCTGCATGTGTTCCTGGCTCCAGAGCCAGGAACACATGCAGGGTTCAATTCGGAATGCTCCAAATTTAGATGTGGGCTATTGTGTTTGTTTTTGTTGTATTTAAAAACTTTGCGGACTACCAAATAAACAGGTGCGCGTTTATTCCCTTGGAATCTATTATTTTATTACTTTACTTCAACGGATTTTACTTAAAATGGACGAGATTATTACAGAGCGAGACGTATTAACCGACGTACTCAGTTTGTATAAATATTTCCCATGTTTGTGGGACACATCCCATAACCAATATTGCAATAGAGATGCACGTGATCAAGTCTACGAAGTTTTAAGATCTTGTTACGCAAAATTTGTAGGTGTTTCAGTAGGAGACATGAAGAAAAAATTGACAATATGAGACCGGCGCGGCGTACCGACCGACGCGGCGACACGACGGGGAAAAAAATAAGGTTAGTAAAAAGTTAAAGTTTTTTTTACTTTGAACAATTAATTTTTAACAGCAACCTTGAAATATTGCCTGCTCAGTTGAAGATAAAAAAACACGTAATATTAACTTAATCTTTTTACTATAAATTTTGATTTTATCTACTTGTTATTTAATATAATTAAAATGTAAGTACCTACTTTAATGTATGTCGCTCGGGGATAACATAGCTTTCAATTGGTGAAAGAATATTTGAAATCGGTCCATTTGATTGAATCAGGCGTCACTTGGCGAAAGTACCTAACCATTGTGAAAAACGAAATAAATGTAGCTTACTTCCGCAAAAAACACAACATGCAAGATGCAAAGCCCGCCCACCCGCAAAAAATTACACATGCACACCACGAAAATACCAGTGCACAATACCTGCATTTAGCAAGACAGCAATACACCTTGCACCGTCACCGAATAGACTACTCTACACGTGTTTCGTTCGCCCCAACCCGGGGCATCCTCAGGAGATAGTTCGTGCGAAAAACCAACACCAAACGTTTTTTTTTGGTCGTGAATTGGTGTGCCTCGAAAAAATAAAGTTATCTTATAAACTTATTTTAAGTAAATAAGTAAGGGTAAGAAAAATACTAAGGTACACATATTCACGTGAGCGCACGAGCGCAAGGCGTTTTTTTTCGTTCATCTTGGCGTTAAAGGCTAGGCCTAGGTTAAAATGATAAGCCAAAAAATATGAAAAGGTGCCATGATTGTTATTTTTCATATTTTATAATTATTATTAAGAAAGTTGATTACAAATACCTGCTTTTTTTCTTATTAGAGACCTATATTCAGATATAGTAAGGGTTTTGTTTGACGCGGTTCGGAATCAGTTTCTGGAAAAAGGTTGCATGTGAATATCAACATTAAATGTTAAATTTCGTAGTCTTTCTTTTATTTAAGATGCTACTTAAAAGAAATGCTAAGGTAAAGCGAGCCTTTCGATCGGTGCAATAAAATTAAAGAAATATATATTTTTTTACATTCAGCGCGTTCGATTCCCAGTTAAGACAGGCGATTATTTCAAATTCTTTGAATGCAGTTTGTTTTAAAATGAAGTCTCCTTTCAGTAAAATTTTATATCTTCAGTATTTTAAGGTAATTTCCCTCCATGCGGCATAGTTTTGGGACGCCCTGTATATGTAATGATCTGTAGGAACAGAAGCGGAGAGACAAAAAAAAATACTTTGTTAATCGTGTCCGGCAAAAGCGTGTAAAAACGTGAAACTACAGGGATGATTATATTACAGGGTAGGGTAAGTTTTCAGTAGCGTCATAGTCTAGTGTAGTCAGGTATTTCGAGACAGTAAGTTTGCAGGATGATTTAAGGAGAGGATAAATATGGAGAAGATGATTAATCCTGTTGTATAGGAATGGGCCTTGGAACTGAAAGTTTTTTTGTGAAAAAGAGGTGTGGTGTGCAGGAACAGTGCAGACTTTACTATTTCTTCTTTTGTCTTCCAGTTTGGGATCAAATGATAGCTGACTGTGCTTTTGGAGTATGGTCCTTAGGATGTAAGCTTGTCTAACTAAGAGGATATTCCAGATCCTATACAGTTCAGTCGTGCTAGTAGTTATTAAGTACTCAAGATCGCGCGGAGTCAATTCCAATTAAGTGATTCCATACTTTTGCTCGCGAGTGTATATTACTACTATATACCATGTTTAATGCAAATAAACGATGATTATGATTATGATTACGTTACATTGGACAATAACCAATTTTATTTGTTTTAGATGTCGACTATGGATGCGAGCAGCTGGTCGAGCTGACTGAGAGCAAGGACGTAAAAACACTTTACAACAGCTATCGCATCTCTGATCTCCATTTTGTTTTATCTGATAGTTTACGAAGAAATTTAAAACATAATACAGTTCCTTCTTTAAAATTTACCACAGCTAAAAAACGATGATATATCTGTACTAATATTATAAAGAGGAAAGATTTGATTGTTTGTTTGCATCGAATAGGCTCCGAAACTAATGGACCGATTTCGAAAATTCTTTGACCATTAGAAAGCTACATTCTTCCTGAGTGACATAGGCTATATTTTATCCCGATATTCCCACGGGAACGGGTACCACGCGGGTAAAACCGCATAGGTCCGCTAGTTGTCAAAATAAATACAAACCGATGTGGAGTCTAAATGTTGTACTTTGGACATTAAAATAAATACTTCTTCGACGTCAAATGCTAATATTGTTGGAACACTTACTAGTCAAGGGTTGTCCAAAAATACTTCTAAAAAAATTAAACCGCCTTCAAAAAAATCACATCAAAAAAGTAAGAAATAATTCCTTACCAAATAAATAACGTAAGTACTTTGAAGTCGGGCGTGAAACATGTACGATTTTTTGTTGTTTTTGTTAAAACCCGCCGCTTCAAAGTACTTAAGTTATTTATTTGGTAAGGAATTATTTCTTACTTTTTTGATGTGATTTTTTTGAAGGCGGTTTAATTTTTTTTTTTAAATAATTTTTATTTCACTCTTTTTAGTGCATCGTGCAGGCAATTTACTTGTATTCTGGTAAATAGGTAGGTCTGTGATCAAACTGAAAACCTCCTTTTTTGAAGTCGGTTAAAATACCTTGAGGTATCCTCTTTTTAACAAAACAAGAATCATCTAAATCGGTTTATAAACAAAGGAGTTATGCCTAAAGATACGTATTAAATTCACATAAAGTGGTATCGAAAACGACAGTATTTTCAAGATTTCCTGAAAACTACTGAACCGATTTCAAAATTTCAAAAATGGGACCAACTTGGAAACCAACCTGATGTAATAACGTTTCAATCATTTCAATCGGTCCATCCGTCTTCGAGTAATCGGTGGACATACACAAAAAAAACACATACAGACGAATAGAGAACCTCCTCCTTTTTGATTTAGAAGTCGGTTAAAAAGAGAAAACTACGTTAGCATCAGTTGCTAACGTAGTTTTCTTAGCTTAACTACGTTAGCAACTGACTTACGAAAGTAAGAGAATAAAAATGGTAGAAGATCAATAACAAATATCTGAAGGCGACGAACCTGAACTTTCACCCAATTGTCAAAAAATTATAAAAATTCAAAAATATTCACATATTTAACTATAGTAGCAATCGATATGATCGTAAATACAATATGTTCGCAATGAATATTTATTTTGCAAGTCCATAAACGTAAAGAATTTTACGTTTATGGAAGAAGCTAAAACCTTATCCTACTAATATTACAAATGTAAAAGTTAAGATGTTTGGATGTTTGTTACTCAATCACGCCAAAACGGCCGAACGGATTTGGCTGAAATTTGGAACACAGATACTTTGTAGCCTGGAGAGGAACAAAGGCTACTTTTTATCTCGGAAAAATATCACATTCCCGCGGGATAACGCCGTGTAGTCTGAAGTCTGAGTCATGGCTGAAAATCAGTGTTTTTGTCCTCCGGGCAAAAAACTACACTGAGCCTTGGCCCAATTTTGCTGCTGCACATACGTACAATTCTTTGTTTATGTAGTACCCCGTTCTAATTATTATTAAGTTTTTTGTGTCTCCCTTGCCTTGCCTTTTTTGCTTTTATGTTTACCTTGTTTATAATTGTATGCGTGTGATGTAGCAAATAAACGATCTATCTATCTATCTATCTATCTATCTAGTCCGCGCGGGCGTAGCCGCGGGCGGAAAGCTAGTATTTACTAAGCGAGAGAACTTTAAGAACATAATATGTGTCGGCTCGGGTCATGAAAACGGACGTTTTGGAGTCCTGAGTCCGTACTATTGACCTGAGTGAAGTTGCAACGGGACGCAGGCGCCACCTGGCGGCGTTGTGCAGATCCTAGGAGCGACGTAGCGACGGGTTGGAAGATCACTTTAGCGGCGGACGGCACTGCGTGAACAAGTCTCTCTTCGAACTGTATCGCGTCCTTGTATTCGATTATTGTTTTATTGCTCAATAGAGAGCTTAAGTTGTATCTTGATTCCATCTTTTATTTCTGTCTATACACGACCTATGTCTGAAATTGGCCCCTGGATCCAGGATCATATATATTGATATCGGCATTAGTTTTTCATAAAATGTTATCAGATGATTACAATCTAACTAAAGTCAGGAAACTATTAGAATCTGAAAAAATATATGTACTGTGCGCAAACGCAATGTTCTTGAAAAGACATCTGCACTATCTAATTAACAAGGACCAAAGTATTGGCTTTCACGAAATCAATGGAATACAAAAAAGAGAGCCAGCTACTCAAGCATTAAATGCAAAAGTCTCATTCAACTCTCATTCAATGTTGTTACATTTACTTCTAATCAGGGGTCTAATTTCATTTGTATGACTAAAAGCAGAAATGTATGGTAAAAAAAATATTTTAGATGTGCCCTATCTATTGAAATCTTCAAGGAATAATTTAATAATGTATGATTTTATAATTAAATCATGACATGATCCTGATGAAATAGAACAAACAGCTTCCTGGGCTTGGAACAATTTCATAAACTTTCTGAGTTCGAAACGTTCGAGAGGGACATGACTTTTTGTGTGACCAATTCTGTGACCGTGTCACACTGGAAGAGCATATCAAGATCACAGCCGGATTTGACGTTGGTTACGGTAGCGGAGTAATGGTAATTGATGGTGTATTTGTCTATGTGATTGACGCTAAGGATCTGTAATTGAAATACGATAACGGCAAATTAACGGTTGTTGAGAAGGCGGTACCACCAAAGACTAAGTTGGTTTCTATTGAATCTCAGCCTAAGCTGAAAGTCACGGAGAGTAAAATTGAATCACAAATTCCAGTGCGATATGGTAAATAACCTTATCACCACGTACTTAATAGTACGTGATAATTATGTCTTCCCTAAGCATTAAGGCGACCTTTCTCTTAGCACTTATCTATGATATTATTAGTATTTAAGATGAAGCAATTAAAGATAATTATATTCATTCAACACAAGACTTTGTTTCATTTCGGGTCTCTTTCCCAACGCCACTACATGGCGACCGTGACATGGTGTCACAAGTCCGCGCCGCAAAATCGCTAGCAGTCTGCGAAGTTCACAAAATATCGGGAAAATAGTGCTGCACGGGCCTACAAGAAGAAAGTAAGAAGAAAAATTGAAAGTCAAAATTGTCATAACTATGGGAAATCTACAATCTAAGGACAATATTATAGTTAGTCAATCACCAACTCAATCGGCGGCAGCATCAACTTCCTCTCAAACATTGGCCGTTGGGATGCAACTTTCCGAATTCTTTTTACTGACCATCGTCGTAGTACTGATGGGCTACGTAGTACTTAGGCTGCTACGTTATTTCAACGCGCAACTGTTAGAAGAGGTGGAACGTAGAGCGGTTCGACGGGCAATTGGAGCAGCCCAGAACGTGTAAGCCAGCATGATTTTAGAACTATGCTAACGAGAATCTATGTGTGTATGTGTGTGGTTTTTTCTTCTTTAAAGTGTGTTCCGACAGAAGAGACTCTATTGTTAAATTAAGTAAGGACAAACGTTCTACTCAGGGACAGAATAAGTTTTTAAAGGCAAAAGAAATTAAAAATATTTTTGGACAAATTTCTTGAGTTATGTAAAAAAAGGGATAGATGCTGTAGAATTACAAATAACAGTGTCTTTTTGAGGAAATCGAATCGCTCGTTAACTCAGATTAATCAGAAATGATAACAACCATGGCGACGTTCGATCTAAAAGTCGCGTTCCCGCTCCTCCCAGTAGTAGATTCCGACGAAACGCAAATAAACCAACTGATAGATGGAATAGAATATTACAGTAGTACCCTTAGAAACGAGGACCAGCCTTTGTTAATTAATTTTGTATTAAAAACTCGTCTTTCTAGCAGTGCTAAAACAAAATTTAATAAGTCTTGTATCCGTGGAAGACTTAATTAAAGATATAAAAAATGTTTTAATTCCGATTTAATCATATATAGCCATTTTAAACCGAATGTTACGGTGTAGTCAAGGAAACAAGACCATAGAAGTGTTCGGTAGTGAAATAGAAAAAATGTCCCAACGACTTAAGTACAGCTCAGGCTAATGGAGACGAATCGGCATATAATTTATTAAAGCCGATTAACGAAAAAATGCCTATCAAGCGTTTCGCTGACGGCTTAAACAATGCGCCTACAAGCATTATAGTTACGTCTAGGTCGGTAAGCACAGTTAGGCAGGCGATAACTATAGCCTTTGATAGAGCAATGCACTGTATAGATATAATTTATAGATATAGGGGCTGATGTAATAATGAAAGGGCAGAACTTTAGAATATACGTGTTTTCGTCTCAAGAGACACAAGAGAAGAGCGTCATTGACAATGACTGATTAAAGAGCATATATAATACTTATGCTAAAGAAATTATTAAATGCCAGCTATTTATGCTAGCTACAGAGTAAAAATGTTGGTATTCCAACACCTTAGAACAAGAAGACTCGGTTGTGAAACCACCTATGTTAACTATGTTTCGAACCAGCGATATGAAAAGATAAATAAAAACTATCATCAACAATATAATAAAATAAGTCACGTAACAACAACGCGACAAGGCAACAAGGTCGGGGTCGTGCCTACTATAACTCGAATAGGTTTCAAGGTCAGCGCAACACCAGGTTTACGTCACCTCATAATAAACGTAGGAGTGTACATTTCTTAGTTGACTCAGCAGAACGAAAGAGAACGTCAGAGTATACGTCAGAGTGAACATCATAGCAATGATTTATTTCGTTCTGAATAGTGCTGAGGTAGATATTTGTAGTTATGGTAGTGGTAATTACGTTTGTTTTAAATGTAGTCAAACTCAAATTTCTCTGTTAGTAGACTCAGGAGTCAGGAGCAAGCATTTAAATTTTAAAGTTAGAATGGTTAAATAAACTCCGTCCCGTGACACAAAATTAGTAAGGGATTAAATTAAAATTAAAGAAGTATGTGGGCATTTAGTATCAATAGGTTATGTTTATTTAGACTTATTTGCTAACAATTATAATTTAAGGCATAACTTTTATGTGTTTAGCAACTTCCACTGAAAAAATGATGGAATTTTAGAAGATTTTTTATTAAAATATTGTTGTAATATTAACTATGAAAATAAGCTGGATACATTACAAGATAAGATAAGTCTAGAATTAGGCTTAGGTAGGAACATAATAACGACTATTCCAGGGAGATGTGAGGTCGTAAAATATGTTTCGTCAGAGATAAAGGGTGAATGTGTCATTTTTGAGGAGGAAGTTATTGCAGGCGTACGTATTTGTAGCAGGCGCCGTAGTAGTAGGAGACGGGAAAAAGTTTCCGGTGCGATTTTTAAACACACAGGAAGAAGATGTAAAATTGAATAACTTTAGCCCGAAAATTAGAAAATACTCGGATTATTTCGTATGCTTTTTTGATAAGGAAAACGAAAAATCTGTCGAGAGAGTCAAATAACTATTCGATTTTCTGAAACTAAAAACATATCTTGGTGAGGAAGAGAGACGGTCTATTGAGAAAATTTGTGCGAAATATGCAGATATTTTACATAAGATATCCGTTACAAACTTATACGAGTACAAAATTAAACTGCAAAATGACGCGTCTCCCGTTTATGTCAAACCATATAGAATACCGCACGCTCAGAGGGCTGAGTTTATAAAACAGGTAGATAAATTGTTAGAGGAAGATATTATCGAAGAGTGTACCAGCGAATGGTCTTCTCCATTAGTATTACTTCCGAAAAAGTTGATAGTAGCGGTGAAAAAAGTGGAGGATCGAAATAGATTATAGACTTTTAAATAAAAAAATAGTAGACGAAAAGTTCCCATTACCAAATATTCAAGAAATTATTGACTCCTTTCGGGATGCTTATACTATTCTCATTTAGACCTCAGTTCTAGTTATTACCGGCTAGGGTTGTCACCAGAGTGTAGGAAGTTCACTTCTTTTACAGCTGATAAGCAATATCAACTGAAAAGATCACCTATGGGTCTTAAAATAAGCCCTAGCGCATTTTCTAAGCTTATGTCTGTGGCTCTATCGGGTTTAAATTATGAGATATGTTTTCTATTTCTGGATGACGTAATAGTTTTTGGGAAAAGCCTATCACAGCATAATAAAAATTTAATGAGTGGTTTTGAGAGGTTTTGGTCAGTTAATTTAAAACTTTACCCTTGTAAATGCGAATTTTTGAGGAAAGAAATTAATTATTTAGGGCATGTAATTACGCCAAATGGGGTGTTGCCAGACAACAGTAAAATCGAGGTCTTGGAAAAGTTCCCAGTACCTGAAAATGTAAATGAGATTCGTCGTTTTGTGGCTTTTGCGAGCTTTTATAGAAAATTTATAAAAAAACTTTGCCACAATAGTATATCCACTAAACCGCCTTTGTAAAAAAGATGTCGATTTTCAGTGGACGGAAGAATGTGACGAGGCAATTCAGACCTTAAAAAAGTCACTAAGTTCATTTCCTGTCTTAGATTATCCAGATTTTGTCTTCCCTAAGCATTAAGGCGACCTTTCTCTCAGCACGTACCGTTAAGATGAAGCAATTAAAGCTAAACACAAGACTTTGTTTCATTTCGGGTCTCCGTCCCAACGCCACAACATCAGCAAGCTCCAAACCTAGTATTGCTGAGAACAACACTATGGTAAGATCCGGGGTGCGTCAACGTAAGAAGATGACTAACATAGCGGTCCGCTCCCTCTGTGGATTGTCCAATGAGCAGTCCTTGTCGGACCACCACAGGGAGAAGTTATCTGCAATGCGTCAGGAGCGATTACTTGACTGTGGACCACTACGCGAGGTTCCAATGAAAGGGGGTGGGAACGCGCGTACTATGCAATGTTAACCGTTCTTAACCTACCTAACACTATCGACAATGTCGCGCTGATCAGGCGCGCAATTTATGAGAACTGCTCCGTTAACTAAATTTTGTGCATTGCGTCATTCGATTGTCAACTTAGTCCCTATGACAATAAGGAATATAATTAATTTTTATATTGCAGTAAACTTCCGTGATAGACTGTATGTTCATAATGCTTACAAGGGTCGACACCAAATATCGATAGAATTATTATAAATTTTGTTTATGCATACAATATTTTTTTACCTCGTAATAATGTTATGGTTATTGAATAATATCGTTTTCAGTGTGTATAGTGATGTGATCGCCGAAATATGATCAAATATATGAATTGTTCTAGTTTAATGTTTGGGTTGGGTTTAGAAATAAGCTCCCTCGTTCTGGGGAAACTGACACCGTAGGGGGGCTCAGGGGGTCTTACTGAAACCCCTACTATCGATTTTGGTTGCCGGAGAGGTACCTATGTATTTTTTTTATCTTTTTCAATTGCTAAGTTTTTGTGTGAAACGAAACGAAAACAAACACGGAAAAGTAAACAATCACGTGAAATGAAACGTTTCCTGTCAAAAATGGCGTGCAATGTGATTAGAGAAACGTTATTTACGTAGTAAAATAAAACTTTTACCTAAATGCTTTACCTAATGTTTTTTTTTTCGTTTTCTTTTGAAAAGATTTCTTTGAAAGATGAGCACCTGGCGCGTGGGGTTTTCGGAGGCACCGGCCGCCTTTGAAGACATTCTGTATGAAAACGAAGAGGTAATCGGTCCGGATGAGGAGGAGGAAGAAATGCTGGAGGAGGAAGAAGTGTTGGAGGCAGAAGAAGTGATGGACGGGAAAGAATTTCAGGCGGATGAAGAAGTGCAGGTTGAAGATGACACGGTAGAGTATCGTGATGATATGATGGTAGAGATGGAAGTGGAGGTTAGTAAAAATAATTTTACCATAAAATAGATGATCAAACGAACTACTGTGAAGTTCGATCGCTATTATATGAGTCGTTTCATTCGAAGATATAATATTTACAGAGTAGTCCCTTTAACCTACAGGCAACTTCGCACGTCTTTAGAGATAAAAAAAAAGTTAACTAATCTGTCATTTACTGTTCTGTGGTCAGTTTGACGCAATTTTTCTCATTTCGTTTAGAGCAAGTTTAGAGTAATAGCGGTGTTCTAGAACAAAGCTTAACTAGTGGGTTTGTAAACCTCCGCCTGCAGCCGAGGTTTACTGGGCTGGGCGGGTTGCTATATCTTCGAATGAAACGACTCATATAATAGCGATCGAACTTCACAGTAGTTCGTTTGATCATCTATTATATTTCGTCGTTTCATTCTTTGATATAATATTTACAGAGTAGATGTTTAGAGATTTAAGTTTTGTTCTAGAAGAAGTGTTGATGGGTTGTTTTTATAAGAATAAATAACCATCTCAATTAAACATATTATGTATTTGTTCATAAGCAGAATGTCAACAATCAACCCTTAAATAATATTAAGTTTTCTCCGTACAAATTAAATACCTAATCATAAATCAGCAACAAAAAAAAGTAACTAATCATTAGTAGGGAACGTTACGGTTCTCGCGAAGACATCTTCGCTTTCAATAGGCCGGTTATAGAACCGAGCAAAGGCTGTGTAGATGTAGGTACTTGTCCAACCAGCTGTTTTTCTTATCTCGTCTACAAACACTGAGTCGTGAGCAAGCACGGTCGAGATGGAGGCGTATCGTGTGCTATCGCCACTCTCTCCCAAGCTCCCAACAGCTTATCTAACCCAGCGGCTTAAAGACTGCGAGCTGGTGCGCTTGTGGAGTTTTTTGTATTTTAACAACAGTTTGTCTGCGTTCGAAGTCCTCATATTTTTTGAAAAATATATAATTGATCGACGAGGACTGAAGCAGGGAATATATTTATTTTCTCGTGAAAGAATGGCAAGTACAGCATGGGTTGTTCGCGGCCCGGGACCGAAGTTTTAATAATGTCGGTTATGGCTATCTTAACACCGTCTTGAGAAATGAATACATTTTCTAGTTTTATAAGCGTTAAAGTTTGTACCCTGTGCAATGTACAAAGTGTTCTTGTCTAGGCTCAGTACTAAATTTTGGTATCAATTAGGTATGTGGTTGAGAACAAGTTGTGGGTCCCAAGTAGAGGTATATTTAGGGCGACTTGGTTTAAGTTTGTAAGCGCCTTTAAGAACTCGTTAAATACACTCATTTGAGCCGATGTTACTGTTTAATGGTTTAAGAACAGTGAAACGGTACGGAGCGGGACGGTGATTTAATATCAACGTAAGCTTCGTCAGATAGCTCCCATTCAGTATCGAGGTTGCTTTTACTTGGCTCGATATCTGAGCCGTTATTTTTTGTGTTTACTTATGACGCGTGTAGCCAAATGGCGATGAATCTACCTACATCGTGTCAACTTCTTTAAGCGTGGAAATTTTATTCCATCTACCTTGACGGTTAATGTAGCATACTACCTGTAGTATTGTCCATGCGCAGTAATATTGCACAATATCGTCTTCATTTGTAAAAGCTTTCATAGGACAGAATGTTGTAAAAAAGTTATTGCGCCACCAGTTTTGGTCTTCTTAAAATTAAATTTTTGCTTTGCATTTACCGTTATGGCGCTGCAATGCCAAAAACTTCTGGCGTTCTTAAAGTTAAATCCGTATTTAGCTGCTAGACAGACCGAAATTAGAACACCAATAAAATTAGCAAAGATTCTTATTGTACGTTTCGGTAATTTTAAATAATTTCTGATCATTTGTGCAATGTTTCTGCGTTTTACAGCGTTAGATGTTGCGTATCATAATTATAAAAAGCCTTGGAAAGTACAGACTTGAGAAGGCGTTAACACACTTTTTTCGCGGTTTACAACAAAACCTAAACATTGTAACAATTTAGGAGTCGTACCGTACGTAGTCGTACGGAAGTGTCCCCGATGCCTTATGTTAAGATTCTTTTTACTAACCTTCTATGGGCCACAGTATTGTCTGATAAATAAAGAATTTATTTATTAAGCATCGTCGAAATAAATTTACTGATTTATGACCTTGGCTTCTAAGATAGGACATATAACCTCTCTCATAATTTTGGTAAAAACCCTGGATGCTGATGCTACGGATAGGCCGTAAGGCAAGTCAGTAAATTCGTCGATAGCTAAGTTTGAATTAGGAGCTTGAAAATGAAATCTTAAATATTATTCGGTCTTCCTTACATATTGGAAGTCATAAATACGCCTCTTTGAGGTCAATCGGTGCTACAAAACTACCTTGTGGTATAAGCTAAGGAGATGTTCTATAGTCTTCCATTCTAAAATAGTTTTTCTTCTCAATAAATTTAATTAATGATTTAAGATTTAAGACAAAGCGTTTACCACCATTAGACTTGGGTGCAAGGAAAGTTCTTGATATGAACTGGTCAATTACCGGGGAACAATGTGAAATTGCTCCAATTCAATTAATTTATTTATAGCTTGGACCATCTCGTGACTTTCTTCGGGGGTAAATTTAGATTAAAGCACGACAGACTGTCACTTCCGTACAAAAGGGTATATAATATCCGTTTTGGATCCATGATAGTACAGTTTTGTTGTATGTTATATGAAACCAACAATCATAAAAGTATTGAATTCTACCAGCGTGTACCTTTGTTATTGTGGCAGTGCACGGGGCCTGGGTTGATTGTAGTTCTTCGCATGAGACGAAGCAGGCTGAGGGTAGGTTCGTCGCGGTGGCGGCGCTAGCCTCTGTCCTGTCCTGTGGTTTGACCTCCCCGCCGCCCCCCTGTTTCACGGGTAGAGGAGGTGCTGACCGGTTTCCCTGATGGGCAGGACGAATGACTGTGGACTGGACTGCAGAAGGTTTCTGAATTGTGAATGTTTTCCAAATCTGTAAACCTTGTCGTTCGATTGCCTTACTGGCTTTTATATTTTCGGATGATGTATTACCCAATAAAGAGTCATATCTATCGGAGTCTTGTAGGACGTGCAGGAAATTATTTTCAAAACTAGATGTAATAAGTTTAATCCTATCTTTCGTTAGGAAATGGTGTAAATCAATACCAAAATGCGACGGTCGTCGCTTAGATACTAAAGAGATTGTATCTTATCGTCTGAGGAGAGCAGTGTGTCCATTGCTCTATTTACCTATTGCCGAGGTACCCATATCAAGTTGTTGTTGAAAACCAAGAAACATTTTGTAGCGTCCCCTCACGACGACGACGTCAGAAACTGCGGCAGCAATCGCTGCGTTTAATTTAGGTGCGTGCAACATTCAACAATTATTTGGTATCAAGTACCTTTGTCAAGTTCTCTTTCTGATCTTTTGGTAGACCTATTTTTCATAAAGGTGTCCATAAATTAGCTAAGCTGAATGGCATCTCCAAAATCAGGCGTATCGGACGTAGACGCCCTCAACGCTGACAATATTATTGTGGGTCGAAAGTTATCGATGTAATTTCTTGAGTGAGCCGTTTGCGATACTGCGGCATCCAAGGTTTGTTGGATGGATATTTCCAAAGATTGTTCGATAAAGTCCCGCATCGTTTTGTATGATATTTATCGTATCCAAAACAAACATACTTTTTTTTGCCAAAAAAAAAAAACAACATGAGGGTAGAATGTAAAAAATAAAATTCAAAGAATAATTTAATAAGTTATTATGGCCTAATAATTTATATTGTCCCGCAGGCAATAAACTATAGATAACGTGCATCTATCCTCGAATGCAGGTAGATTCTACTTTATGTCATAATATGTGACCCATAAATTAGCCCGCAGCTAATTACGATATCGCGGTTGACCCCCAGTTAATTGCGACTTAGTTTGATTTTATGTAACTTAATGAACTGTAGATAACGTGCGCCTATCCTAGAACGCAGGTAGATTCTACTTCATGTCATAATATATGTCCCATAATTAGCCCGCAGCTAATTACGATATCGCGATTGACCCGCAGTCAATATCGATTTAGTTTGATTTTGACTAACTACCTAAATAAACTGAAGATAACGTGCGTCTATCCTAGGACGCAGGTAGCTACTTCATGTCATAATATATGACCTATAATTAGCTCGCAGCTAATTACGATGTATCGCGATTGACTCGCAGTCAATCTCGATTTAGTTTGATTTTATGTAACTAAATAAACTGTAGATAACATGCGTCTATCTTAGAACGCGGGTAGATTCTACTTCATGTCATGATATATGACCCATAATTAGCTCGCAGCTAATTACGATATCGCAATTGACTCGCAGTCAATCTCGATTAAGTTTGATTTTATGTAACTAAATAAAGTGTAGATAACATGCGTCTATCCTAGAACGCGGGTAGATTCTACTTCATGTCATAATATATGACCCATAATTAGCTCGCAGCTATTTACGATATCGCGATTGACTCGCAGCCAATCTCGATTTAGTTTGATTTTATGTAGGTAACTAAATAAAGTGTAGATAACATGCGTCTATCCTAGAACGCGGGTAGATTCTACTTCATGTCATAAATATGACCCATAATTAGCTCGCAGCTAATTACGACATCGCGATTGACTCGCAGTCAATCTCGATTTAGTTTGATTTTATGTACCTAACTCAACTCATCTAGTGAAATCACTTGTTCATGTTCACCAGTGAACAACAAGAAACAAATAAGTATTATTGTATCTTAATATCTGATAAATTTAGTTAACTATTATATTAACTATTATATATATATCATCATCAGCCTATCATCTTCCACTGCTGGACATAGGCCATATACACACATGCACACGCACACACATAACGTTATCATGCACACGTTTAGACTTTTTTGCTATCTTACTGTAACAATTATCTTTTACCTTTTAGCTGTCACAAAATTATTGTTTTCTCGTACATACACCAGCTCAACGATTGGCGGGAAATTATGCTTGGTTTTGGGCATTGATTGGTGTTTTATCTACTTGTTACTCTATTCACTGACAATCTTATGCATTTGTATTATTTTCAGGTATACGATTCAACTCCACTAGATGCCATGCCTTTCATCTGCGATGTGATCATTGAGTAAGTGTTCAGTTTCCATTTTTTCCACATTGGTATTACATCAGGAGCACTATAAACGTACACTAGACTTCTGAATCAGCCAATAAATTAACGTCAATTATGTTTTGGATTCGACGCCATCTGTTTCGCACGTCTCCGGCCCAGACGTAAGACGTATAAGTGAGACGGAGGATGATGCAATTTTTCGGCAAGTTTTAACTTTCCAATTTTTTCTAGATTGCTTTGACTTCAGGAGCAGTATATACGTTAGACTTCTGAATCAGTTGATTAGTGTCAATATGTTTTAGGGAACCATCAAACGGCTCTAGTCCTGCAGCCCTGCCCACAGCCCAGCCTGTAGTCGTTCTCCATGAAAATGAGGAGAATGGGGAGCCGAATAGGGTAGAGGTATTTCATTCAGTTTCTTATTGATGTAATTTCTTATTGAGGCAAGATCGTGCTCAAATGCGCTCAATTTTTTTGTAAATTATTGTTTGTAAAGTCCTCATAGCAACTAAATAAAGTTCATAAGTTAAAAAAAAAATCGTTTTATATTATAAGGAATATCTATCATTTTATTGCTATCTTTTTAGGAGAACGATGCAGAATGGCAACCCGACGCCCACATAAACTACGATGACGACGACGATGCAAGAGCAAGACTGAGAGGAAGGTAAAGATGTAAACTGACATTATTGCAAGTTGTACCATTTTTATGTAACATTTTTAACCGACTTCAAAAAAGGAGGTTCTCAGTTTGATCACATACCTATTTACCAGAATACACGTAAATTGCCTTCATGATGCACTAAAAAGAGTGAAATAAAATTATTTTTATAAAAAAATAAAACCGTCTTCAAAAAATGACATATACACATATTATAGGTTTTATTTTTTTATAAAAATAATAAGTTCGAGAGATTTTAGCTTGCACTATGTTACATTTTTAGTTCGAGAGGAAGTGGAAGAGCTCGCAGGCGTGGACGCGGCCGTGGTCGTAGGCAAGGTCGAGGCGGTGGTCGCGCAGGTTGGAATCTGTGTTCATTTTAAGATTTTAGATTGCACTATGTTACATTTTTAGTTCGAGAGGAAGTGGAAGAGCTCGCAGGCGTGGATGCGGCCGTGGTCGTGGGCAAGGTCAAGGCGGTGGTCGCGCAGGTTGGAATCTGTGTTCATGTTAAGATTTTAGATTGCACTATGTTACATTTTTAGTTCGAGAGGAAGTGGAAGAGCTCGCAGGCGTGGACGCGGCCGTGGTCGTGGGCAAGGTCGAGGCGGTGGTCGCGCAGGTTGGAATCTGTGTTCATGTTAAGATTTTAGATTGCACTATGTTACATTTTTAGTTCGAGAGGAAGTGGAAGAGCTCGCAGGCGTGGACGCGGCCGTGGTCGTGGGCAAGGTCGAGGCGGTGGTCGCGCAGGTTGGAATATGTGTTCATGTTAAGATTTTGACTCCAGTAAGTGAATATATATCCTTTTCAGGTCAACGGAGCATTCGTGGCGGTCGAGGCTTGACTGCGTCACTTGAAGCCCATACATGGAGCCGAGGCGACAGAATCGTTGAAGTTTGCGTCACCGATGACGACGTGCCGCCTGAACTCAGGGCCATGGTGTTGAAGGTTGAAAGGTGGTTGAAAAGGCACGCGACGAAAGGCAGCGGGCTTGTTTGACATCTTGTTGTACCATATTTTTGCAATAAATGATTGATTGATTGATTTAGCCAGACGAGCCCGAGAGCAGAGAGAGCGACGAGTAAGTTTACAACTTTGTATGAAGAATTCACTTTTTGCAAATTGAGTATGGATTCATTGTGGACAGTTGTTTTGTTTTATGAGAAGATGACCCAGTTTGAGAGAAGTTCAATTGTACTAACCTTTGGATATTTACCTTGTAGGATGAAGAAAGAGACAGGGTAGACTTCTTCGATGCTGAAGGGGGAGACGAGGAAGATGTTTCAGTTTCAGGAATGTTTCAGTATATTTTATTTGGTCAGTTATATTACTTTGCCCTTGTGTATCCAGTTACTGACAATGAAACTAATTTTATGCTCGTGTTTGGTGTGGACGTAGAAATATCATTTTTAACAGATTTTCCTATTTCCAACAGTTTCTTTTTCCTAGTCGTAATAGTGTATGGTGTTTTGCTTGACGAAGTTGCAGTAGGTATTTAATGTTCCTGAGCAGATATTACATTTCCATTTGCGTTTTGATTCTGGTTTCATTAAGCGATTAAGCTCTTCGGACAAACTCGTATCTTTTGCCGCACAATGCACTAATATAGAATCCTTGCCAGGAGCAAAGAATACTATATAATTTTTACTACGTAGCCACTGACCTCTATTATTTATAATCATAATCATAATCATAATCATTTATTTTCAGGCTGCAATGGCCCATAGATATATACCTTAAAATAAAATAAATACTAAAAATAACAACAATTCTGTTAGTATACAAAACTTAAGATTAGGTTAGTAAGAAAAACTTTAGGTGACTTTCGGCGTCGAATCGGTGGCTTCTGGCAAAGTCCCACGGAAGCGCCGGTAAACCACACCCTGCGGCCAGTTTCCAGTTTTCCAGTGGCAAAGTTTCCAGCCTAGCTGTCGGGACGCGCACCACAAACGATTTGAAATTTGTGTTGTGGCGCGATTCCAAAACCTGAACTCTAAGGCAGAAGTTGGCCTTTTTCTTTATATACTCTGTCACATCCCCCGCAGTGATAGTGTGGTGTAGACGGGACAGGTATACAGCCGTAGTCGGTATGGCAGCTCGCAGCAGGAAGTTGGGCCCTGTCGGTGCGGTACCATACTGGTTTTTCGACGCCCGCTGACGATGTCGCCTTTGTTTCCGAACCTCGGTAAAACCTTGGTCATCTTGGCCCGGAAGGACAACATTCGTTGCAAGCGCTCTTCTCTCGGTGTCTGGCTTCTGCGGCCGCGAACTTGTTTTGGCGGCAGCAACAGCAGCATAGTTGACAGGCGCGCGCGGCGCATCCGCTGTAGGAAGCGGCGGCGGCGCGGCGCGGGCGGGAGGCGCGCTCCTCACGGGGTCGGCGCTCGCGACCGGCAGCGGTGGCGGCGCTCGGGATTTGTCGGGCCGTGGCGGAGTCGGCGACGAAACTGCTGACTTGCAACTCGACGCTGTCGATGTATCGAGGCATGCCCCGCGTCGCATGTTTACATTCGAGCCCACGATCGGTGACCTAGTTACAGCGAGTGATTCACGTAAATCGTCAACTTCCTTACGCAATTCACTCACTGTGTTTTCAGATGTTTGAAACTTTAACATCATCTCGGCCAAACTTTTCTTCAGGGTAACGATATCCTTCAGAAGGCAGGTCACATCGACGTGATCGAAGGTGACGGGAGGCAACTTGTTGAGGTCTCTCGCCACGAAGGTGGGCACGTCGTCAGGATCGGTTTCCTTGAGCAGGGTGATGATCTCCTGCAGGCTCTTCTGTGTCCCATCACGTCTCCGGGACACCATCTGGTCAATCTTACCGAGAGACTCGTACAGCAGTTTCTTCGCTGCGGCCACATCATCCTCACTGAAGTTAGACTTGCAGATTTGGAGCGCGCTCACCTCATCCATGACGTCCAGCTTTTGTTGTAGGAACGCCAGGAGTTCGTTAGCCACAA
Organism: Crambus lathoniellus; assembly: GCA_949710035.1. Taxonomy (NCBI): domain Eukaryota; kingdom Metazoa; phylum Arthropoda; class Insecta; order Lepidoptera; family Crambidae; genus Crambus; species Crambus lathoniellus. The sequence continues at coordinate 7,012,279 of OX453312.1, forward strand.
GTTTATCACTCATGGCTTGTATACGTAACGCGGCACTTGGCCGCGTTTCACAATTTAATAAAAATTTTAGCTCGCGTCTGCACCGATCCGCATCGCGCACATGACTGACATTTATAATGAGATGTAATAAGTAGTTATAGGTAACATATATCTACTATAATATATACTTGTGTATACCAATATAACCAAAAAGTCACGCGCGCGAGTAGTTTGACACCGTCGTCATCGTGTCGCCGGCCGCTTTTCCGTATATGGACCGTGAATTATAAACATCGCGCTCTTGGGATAATTTTAATATCGATCGGACGAGATGACTTTGTTCGAGAGTTTTGCCAGTGACGGTGCGATCCTAAAGAAAAAATGGGGAAGCAACAATCGAAGGAAGAAAATATTGTAATTGCACAGAACGCAGCTGGGGGCACAAATAGCGTTCCAATTGAGGGAATTCGGTTCCACTTAAGTACAACAACTATATTGATGAGTATCATCGTTCTCTGCGTGATATTGGGAGTATTGTTTGTGATATTTCGGGTTTACCGGAAATGTCATTTACGGTGGATTCGGCAGGAGTTTGAACGGAATGGCAGCAGGGGGCGTCGGCTTTCATTTCGACGGCGGCAAATTTACCCTGATTTGAAGATCGACGAGGGTACAAGTAAAGTGTGACGGCATGTAAAAAGTGTAAAAGTGTGTAGTGAAGTGCGCTAATTCGTAAATTAATAGCGAAAATGTTGGCGAAGTTTACTCTTAACGGACTTCGAGGTATACGTATTTAAAGGACATTATTTAGAGGACTATTATACTCGTATTATGGTTATACAAACAATATTGTTAGATAGGTACATTTATATATATATAAAAAAATATAAACTATGATAATAAATAAGTTCTGGATAATCTTTTATAGGAATTAATATTGTATTCTATATAATTCTATTGCAGTTAATTTCTAAATGTAGCGCAGACCCAGGGTGCCGAAATTACACAGGTATGTTAATTTTATTGTACTTACGAGTAATTTTCTCTTTGTTTATATAGGTAACGAATAATTCTGAGTGCCATTCTTATGGCAGCATTTTTAAATAAACTATTTGACGATTTATTGACAGTAAAGAAATATTTAATTAAGATAGGACCCTCCAGACGACAGGGTTCTATTTTACAGAGAAAGTTAGACGAAGCAACATTTATCAGTGAACAATATAACAGTTTTATTGAAAATATTGATAAGGAAAGCTTGGATGAAAACGAGTTTTTTCTGTTAGAAAATATTTGTACAGACTTTAAAGCTTTATATAAGGAAATTACTCAGTTGTGTCAGGTTTCAGATAATTTAAGTAGTTCTTTAACAATGGACAAATTTGACCTGAAAGTAGCTTTGAGCTTATTGCCAGTAATGAATGACGAACTTTCCAATACTCGACAACTGATCGATGGTATAGAATATTATAGTGCGGTTATCAATGCAGAGTCACAGACACATTTAATTTCCTTTGTTTTGAAAAGCAGGCTTTCTCAGTCCGCTAAGCTAAAATTAGCTACAAATTATGACACTGTCACTAAACTTTTAGATGACATGAAATTAATGCTTTTACCGAAAAAGTCTACCAATGCTTTACAAAAACAATTTTTAAATTGTAAACAAAATGATTTATCTATTGATGCTTTTGGGAAAACGTTATCTGAATTATTCGTTGATCTTACCATTTCTCAGGCCAAGGGGAATGTTGAAAAATTTAATATTTTAAAATCAATAAATGAGGAACAGGCAATTAGGCAATTTAGCGACGGATTAAGAAACCGTCGAATTAGTACAATAATTACTGCTCAAAAGTTCGACAATCTAAAAGATGCAATTCAGGCCGCAATCGACGAGGATATGTCTAGTTTGAGCGCGACGGCTGAAGTGTTAACTTTAAGACATAAAGCTGGCCATTGACGGTCAAATTTTCCTAAAACTGTGGCGTAAAACTCCGGCGTCAATCCAAAATTTGATCGTGAATGTCGAATCGTCACTCCAGAGTTTTAACTGACGACGCGCCACGCAATCGCGTCAGTTCGATCGCTGCGCGCGCCCGCGGTGGTGCGGTGTTCGAGCGTGCTGCGGTGGAGCTGCGTTTAGTTTTTGGTATAAAGGGTAAAAACGGGACCCTATTACTAAGACTCCGTTGTCCATCTGTCACCAGGCTGTATAACATGAACCGTGATAGCTAGACAATTATTGTTTAACAGATGATGTATTTCTATTGCCGCTATAACAACAAATAGGTACTAAAAACAAAACAGAATAAAATTTATATTTAAGTAAACGTGATTTTTTGCCGTTTTTTGCTCGATATTAATAATGGCAATAGGTAGACGTTTTAAGTATTTTCAGAATATTTAGTTGTACTTTTAGGTACTTACTTTAAAAATAAATAATTAAAATAAAATGAAGTTCATATTTAAGGAGGGTTCCCCTACAACAAACGTGATTTTTTCCTGTGTTTTGCTCGATATTAATAACGGCAACATGTAGATGCTTATAATATTTAGTTCTATTTCTTATTCGGAATCAGAATCCTTTTTTTTCTTGACAAAAATAAGTAGTACACGATGAGTAGGTACAAAAATAAGTAGTACACGATGAGTAGGTAGGTACACGTCTTTCAACAGCCCGGCCGGTCGAAAACTGAAGAGCCGGCGTCACGCCAGTCAGTGGGGAAATCTAGTTGGCTTAAAACCATTTGGAGTGACGCCACAGTTTTACGCCACAGTTTTAAGACAAAACTGATCGTCAATGTCCAGCTTAATAATAATTGCGGGTTTAAAAACAATTCCAGGCAGCTTCAACATCAGTACTCTGGCCGAGGTACGTACAACTCGGGCCGCTGGCGAGGATCTAGCTACTACCGGTGGTCACGAGGCGGCAACCGGCAGGGGTATCAGCATCGGCAGCCGCAGCCACAGGAAGCAGCGCCTCGGGCCAGGGCTCCGCATCGAGGTAGAACGTTCACTAATAGTTACAGAGGTCATAGACAGTTTCGAGGTCAGGTTAGGGTAGCAGTGACTGATGATTCACAACCTCAAACGAGCGAATCAACCCTTAATTTAGAGCCTGAAAATGAGTTTTTTCGAGCCTACAACATATAGTATTTTAGCCAGCGACAGTAGCTATTGCGTAGAATTATTTTACAATAATATTTATGCATTTTATTGGCTCGTAGATACAGGAGCTTCGATTTCGGCCATAAAATATAAACATATTCTCAATTTTAACATTCCAATTAACAAAGAAAACATTATCATAAATGGAATAGGCGGGAAGGTACAAGCTATCGGATATGTATGTTTACAGTTGTCTATACATGACCAGAGCATTCGGCATAAGTTTTATGTATTCGACACGTTGCCTTGTAAGTCGCACGGTATTCTGGGCCAGGACTTTTAGTAAAGTACGGATCAGTTATAGATATGAAGCATAATACTTTATTATTATTGCTTGATGAATCTAAACAAATAAGTTTAAAGTTGATAGATTCGTATAATGATTTAATATCGTTACCTGCTAGATTAGAAACTATTCAGTACATTAATACTAATTTGACAGAAGAATGTGTGGTATGTACGAAAGAAGTATGCGAGGGAGTGTTTATTGCTAGTACTTTAGTTAGGCCAAATAACGGTAAAATCAAAGGAATTAGCTTTGTCCGAAATAAAACTCGATATCAAAAGCTCGAAGGATTATTATATATGTAGCTTTGTTGAAACCGACAAAGATGCATCGCGAGTCAAGAAATTATTTTCGAAATTGAATTTAAATACTTTAAATAGGGAAGAGAAGATGAACATCGAAAGTTTATGTGCGAAATACACCGATATTTTTTATTTGGAAGGGGATAAATTATCGACCACTGATATTTATCAACATTCGATAAAAGTAAAACCAGATACTCAACCAATTTTTTCAAAGCCGTACAGACTGCCACACGCTTTAAAAAACGAAATAAATAGTCAGATTGACCGAATGTTACAAGAAAACATAATTGAACCTTGTCAAAGCGAGTGGTCTAGTCCAATTTTGCTAGTTCCGAAAAAAGATGACCAAAACGGACACAAAAAGTGGCGTTTGGTCATAGATTATAGAAAACTTAATAATAATATACAAGATGATAAATTTCCTCTTCCAAATATAACAGAAATATTAGATTCTTTGTCCGTTGTATGTATTTTTCACACTTAGATTTACATCAAGGTTACTACAACGTTAGCTTAGACCCAGACAGTCGCAAGTACACAGCCTTTTGTTCGGGACAATTTCAAATGACTAGGATGCCAATGGGCTTAAAGACCAGTCCTAGTTCATTTTCACGAATGATGACTATGGCAATGACAGGGTTAACGTATGAAAAATGCCTGGTGTACCAAGACGATTTAGTCTGCTTTAGTCGGGATCTATCCAGTCATATTAAAAATTTACAGGACATATTCGAAAGGTTACGTAAAGTAAATTTAAAGCTTAATCCTCAGAAATGCATTTTCTTACAAAAGGAACTACTCTATTTGGGTCATATTGTTTCGTCAGATGGCGTTATTCCTGATTCTGATAAAATAAAAGTCGTTCAAAATTATTCAGTTCCTACCTCAGTAGATGAAGTCAAAAGATTTGTTGCCTTCGTGAACTATTACAGGAAATTTATTCCAAATTTTGCTACGAAAGCACATGCTTTAAATAATCTATGTAGGAAAAATGTAGTTTTTAAATGGGATAAGGAGTGTCAAAAATCATTTGAATCATTAAAACAAAATTTAATATCCCATCCAGTATTACAATATCCTGATTTTTCAGAGCATAATCAATTTATTTTACAAACGGATGCATCAGGATATGGCGTTGGCGCAGTCTTATGCAATGGTGACGGAAGACCCGCAGCGTATGCTAGTCGGAGTCTTAATAAGGCCGAAAAGAGGTACCCGACTATTGAAAAGGAATTACTTGCGATTGTGTGGGCCGTAAAACATTTCAGACCATATTTATTTGGAAGACTGTTCAAAATTCAAACTTATCACAAGCCACTTATTTATTTATTTGGTATGCGTGATCCGTCAAGCCGTTTAATTAAATTTCGCTTAAACATTAAGCGAAATTTAATTAAACGGCTTGAGAATATGATTTTATAGTTGAATATTTAAAGGGGAAAAATAATTGTTCGGCTTACGCACTTTCTAGATTATTTATAACCTCGGATGAATTAAAGGAAATGAACCAAACTTTAACTAGTGTAATGACACGTGGCCAGATGGCTAGGCAGGAGCGGGATGCTATTATTTCTTCAAACGATTGGCCTGATCAACCAAGAGTTGTTGAAATATATAGCAAACCGAGATATTTCACGGAATTACGTTTCATAAGCGCTTATGAATTAAATCGATATCGTAACTTAAATGAGAGATAACATATGAAAGGGGATGCTTGAGTTATGTTTCCTCAATAAATACTATTTTTATTAATTTAGCTTCTCGATCACAACTGTCGCCAGGCGAATTTGTAAGAGAGCTAAATATATTTTGTAAGAAAATTGATATTAAAGAAGCATACTTCATTAAAAATGAGAATAACAATTTATTTATAGAAAAGTTGATTAAAGAAGTTCAGAGTATAGATAGATGGTCCGGACCACGAGTATGTATTTTAAGGGGAGTAAAAAGAGTAACTAATAAGGATGATCAGCGAGTAATCTTAAATGATTTTCATATTTTACCCACGAGTGGGCATGCAAGCATAAGGCGAATGGTCAATAATATAAAGAAATATTACTTTTGGCCGAGACTCGAAGTTGAAGTGACTGAGTTTGTAAAAAGGTGTGACAGGTGCCAAAAACAAAAACATTCGTCTCACCATACTAAAGAACCTATGACAATTACTGCGACGGCGAACACAGCATTCGAGAAGATATATTTAGATATAGTAGGGCCATTAGACAGAGATTACTATAATTATGTTTATATTTTAACTATACAAGATAAATTAAGTAAATATATAGAAGCATTTCCGCTACCGTCAAAGAGTTCAAATGAGGTTGCTAGAAGTTTTGTAAATAACTGGATTCTTAGATATGGTGTCCCGAAGGAGATAGCAACAGACAGGGGCACAGAGTTCCTGTCAACTACAGTGAAAGAGGTTTGTAAACTTTTGCATATTAACCAATTACAGTCAACCGCGTATCATCATCAAAGCATCGGGGCCTTGGAAAATGCACATAAACATATGGGTAACTACTTAAGAATACAGACAGAAAATCATCCGGAATCATGGAGCACATGGCTTCCATTTTGGTGTTTCTCGTATAATACAGCTGTGCATACAGAGACTAAGTTTACACCCTATGAGTTGGTATTCGGTAAGAAATGTATATCGCCTTTTAACTTACGTTCAGGACAAATAGATCCTCTGTATAATTTCGATAACTATCCCTTAGAACTAAAATTTAAACTACAAACGACACAGAAAGAAGCGCGAGAAAATTTAATCGCTAGTAAATTAAAAAGAAAATCTAAGTATGATAGTAACATTAATCCTATGTTCTGTAAACCGAATGACTTAATTCTATTGAAAAATGAAACTGGCAACAAGTTCCAAAACATATATTTAGGTCCATACAAAGTAATAAAGGAATGTTCTCCAAATGTCGAAATTGATAAAGATAATAAGACTTATGTTGTACATAAAAACAGGACAAAACCTTATTTTGAACCATGTTGATAGTTTCCAATCTTATAATCATTTGTTTTATTGTAATATCATGCATCTCTACAAATACGTAATTATTTAATGTATTTTTACCTTATCATAAGACAATATTTTAAAATAAAATAAATTGTTATACAATTATTTTATTTCTTTATTGCGGGGGAGATGAGATGTAATAAGTAGTTATAGGTAACATATATCTACTATAATATTTACTTGTGTATACCAATCTGTATGTAAAGGCATGTTTATTAGAAACTAGCTGTTGCCCGCGACTTCGTACGCGCGGTGTAGTGACTTTTGTGTTAGTTTGGTTTGTGTGTTTGTTGCTCAGATTTCATAACGCTCTTCTTGAAGTCCTATTCTCTACTAAAAGGGTCTAAAGAATATCGAATATGCAGGCTAGGGTATGAACATGGTATGTTGTTATCATATGCTGCATGAACATAGTTGAGCCCTCATTCAAAGATCTGTCCGTCTGTCAAGAGACTTTTTCTCAAGTATGCGTGGGAGGTATCAAGCTAAAATGTATGTCAAATTAAATACTGAAGTCTGCAATCCCTTAGAGGCGACAAAAAAAAAACAAACTTCTCTTCTCTTTTTCATTACTCAAAAGGGCCACTTGGATCTCGATTTTCTTTTAAATCCCATTTAGCTACTTGTTGTTACCGATCCCGATTTAAATTTAAACCGCTATCTAGGTCGGTTTAGGCTGTCAAATCTCGATTTACAGTAAGTTGTGATAACTTATCTATATTTTCATATGGTTTTTATACGCAAAAATGCATGTATCACACATAACAGTGTATAATGATAACGATTATTTTGAACAGCCGTTTTTCGTTCTTCGACGTTGCTTGCTAGCGGGCAATAGATCTATTCTACGCGAGGTTCATAAGACTGAACCACACCAAACGATCCATCTTGGATTGGCCAACCACGATCTAAGATTGGGGATCATGGATCGTGAATCTAATTTGTTCTCTTGGTGCTCTTGGATCGCACGAGGCACGTCCACTCCGACCACTACTATGGAGCTCCAGTGGTGAAGCGCACTCTTGCCGCGCGCGTATTATCGTTTTGCGCATATGCGCGCTTTCACGATTCAAACAGAAGTTCTTACTTAGTAATGCATGATGGGGGATCGGGAGGCGGCCTTAGGCGAGTCCCACATAACCACCGTCCACAAACCGCACGTGGATGGGGTATGCGTAAAAGCATTCCCCTCACTATAATAAAAAAAAAAAAAAAAAAAAAGGCCAATCATATTTCACTACATAGTATAAAACAAAGTCGCTTTCTCTGTCCCTATGTCCCTTTGTATGCTTAAATCTTTGAAACTACGCAACGGATTTTGATGCGTTTTTTTTAATAGATAGAGTGATTCAAGAGGAAGGTTTATATGTACTTTTTATCCCGATATTCCCACGGGAACGGGAACCACGCGGGTGAAACCGCGGGCGGCCGCTAGTTTACTATAAAATGTAAAAGAGATTGTGTGTATCCATACTAATATTATAAATGTGAAAGTGGGTTTGTTTGTTTGTCCGTCTTTCACGTCAAAATTGGTGCAACGGATCGACGTGACTTTTGGGAATATATATGAATATGGGAATAGTTTGGCAGCTGAAAAGTGACATACTTAGGCAGCCATTAGACAGTCAATCTGGATCAATGATCAATGATCGCGATGCAGATTGACTGTGTACGAAGGTGATTGACGGCTTTTTATCCCTGAAAAATATCACATTCCCGTGGGATAACGTCGTCGTTTAGTCCGAGCGAGCGAAGTCGCGGGCGGAAGGCTAGTATTTTGATATGGAGACATTTCTTCTTTAAGTAACAGGTATTAAATGTAATGATATACCATTTAATTATTTAATTTTAATCAATCATCACTTATGTAAGCTTTCCTAGTAAATAAATGAATAAATAAGTTAGATAGAAAACTATTTTTAATATTCCTTTATTTTATTGGATGACCTACGGCTGAAGGCCTAAGTAGCCAGAGCCGGTTAAATGACATAAAAAATGGTAGGTATAGTGCGCCAATCTTTTCTATTCCGGTGATTATCTTAGGAACTAAAACAGTTTTCATACGACAGTCCATTTTGACAGCTAATTTCGTATTGCAAGTGGCTCCTCTGTCACGACTGTCACCGGAACAGAAAAGCTTGTGGCACTGTAGGTGTAGGTAACTACGTACTGGCCACTTAGCGTTTGAGCAAATTTTTCAAAACTACATTGGTGACATTTTGTCTACATTGCGACAAACTTATTTCACACAGTGGTTATTTTTTGGTACTAAATATACTGTTGCCTGCCGACAGTCCATTTTGACAGTTAATTTTGTATTGCTAGTGGCTCCTCCAGGACCACTGTCACCGGTTCAGATATATTTGTGGCACTATACTTACTGTAGCGACATCTAGCGTCGAGTGGAAATGCGAAATATAAATTTTACATCAATAAGGTAAGAACTTTAGTTTTGGCCACTGCCCCGAGTGCTTACTTAGCTTAAAACATTTCGTTAATAACTTTTGCTTGATAATATACTTTTTATCTATGACTTTTAAGTCATAATAACAATAGTAATAATTCTTTATGACATAGGAATATTATTCAATAAACGCTTTTCAGTTTACATCGAATTAGATGTTTCTTTTATTTTATCTAAGTTAGTTAAGTATTGATTTCTCGATGTATCTTTTAAAATTTGATTGACAAAACACATCAATCGGCACCCTTCGCAAATTTTAAGTTTAAAAAATAGGTTTTTAATTGACTAAAATAAAACTAAATTTTGTAAGTATATGAATACTTAGTTATATGTTTTTACTATGTATGTCCACGAATTTCTCGAAATCTAAAGGCATATCGAGATGATTCTATTTGATTTAAATTAGGTGTATTCTAACTTTGGGAACAGTCTAAGATTCATCAAAATCGGTTTAGTAGTTTTCGTGGGTATGTTATTGTACAATATACACTAAAACTTAGAAAATAAATAGTAATTTAAAAAAATAAACTGACTGGCACCGACCTCAAAAAGGCACCTTAATTATAATATAAATTATATTTTTCCTTTTCAGTTGACAAATACTTTTTGGAGTCGGTTAAATTTTTTAAGTAGTTTTTTGTATTGTAAATTTAAAAATTTAAAGAAAAGTATAAGATACATTCTTGACAATTTTAGATACCTACTTAAGACCATAGGCGAAAGAAGTGAAAAAAAATTAAAGTGGCAACAGCGGGGGCTTTCACCCTACTTAATATAGATAATCATTCGGTTGTACTTTTGTGAAAGGTATATCGTAATCTTACTGACTTCCCGCGCCATCTATTGCTTAGTAGTTATGATGCAAAAGAAGTGAAAAACATCTTAAAGTGGCAACAGAGGGGGCTTTCACCCTAATTAATATAATCATTCGAATGTTCTTTTGTGAGAGGTATATCGTAATCTTACTGACTTCCTGCGCCATCTATTGCTTAGTAGATATAATGACGTAAATAACATGAAATTATTTTTATGATTTTATATGAGCCTGGATGGGTTTTAATTTATATTATGTTTTGAAGCAGGTAAAAAAATAACTTGATTCATTATTAATTGAGACAGCGATTAAATATAACGTATTTTCATAATCATGTGGCGCCATCTATTTTAGTAAGAATCAGTTTTTGTATTTTCCCGTAGGAATAATTAAATTTCCCGCAATAAAAGGTACCCTATATGTTGACCCGGGTTATAAGCTATTACTACACAAAATTTGGTAAAAATCCGTCCAGTAGTTTTTGCGTGAAAAGCGAACATACAAACAGACAAACAGACAAACAGACAAAGAGACAAACAGACAAAAATTTTAATATCTATCGTTTTGGGGTCTATATCCTGTACACATCACATAGCAGTATTTTTTTTTTTTATATTTCATGTACAGACTTTTTGTCCGTTTCTGTTTTATTATATGTATAGATACAGTCAGTGTTTAATCAACAGTCTTGTCTTTCATTCCTCTCTTTGGGCCACCACATTACACACTGGACAGGCTGTCTCCATACAAATTACAGCTAATTTTGTGTGGCAATTTAAAGCGCCGCCACTACGAGTGTCCCGATAACTTATTTTATTTTATTTATTTTATTTTATTTATGTTAAGGAAAACTTACAGCTAGTTAACAGTGTAAATGTAACTATATTACTGAGGGCCATTTAAAAGTTTCCACAGATATAATATATATATAATAATTTTGACACAATCATTACCGCAGTCGACAATATTTTATGTCAGCCAGTCCAGTGTGTAAATAATAGAGGTCAGTGTATATAGCAGTAGTTTGTCTTTTACATTTATCATTTAGCGCCATCTCTTGACAATTTATGGATGTAGCCGGTTTTGTTGACATCTAATCTTGCTTATTGATTCTTTATTTGCTAACTAGCTTAAGCTGACAGTTAGTGAAAATTGGGGTTTCCAGATCTGAGATCTGGAAACCTCCAATTTTCAACATTCAAAGATTATAATGTTTCATTATTCATCTAATCAATAACCGAAAGTGAACTTCAAAAAGTACCCATTATATTATGTTACCGAATTGTTGATCTTTCGATTTATTTATTTTTAAACTATTGTTACATTCACTGATTCCACGTATGCAAATGTTTGCAATCGAATACTATCCCATTCAGCATGTTGTTGCAGTGCCGAAGGCGGAATAATTCATTCTCGTTATCAAATGGCACATAAATAGGTACATACTTGAAAAGATGAGACTACGTCATCGTTTTGGAATTCAATATAATTATCCCTAGTTATCTTTCCATATAAATATAACAACGTTGTTAAACAGTTTAAATAAAAATACGACAATCTAGATTTTTTTATTTCTATACTTATTTCGACAAAATTTAATCTACATGCTTTCATTGAAACTTCATAGCCAGTTCGCAATAAATTACATTTTTTTTTTCAGACACTGAGACCCTATCAATGATGTTACAGATGCTTCAGTTGCTCGTCATTATTCGAATTATGATATAATGACGGCCAACTAACAGAATAAAAAAAAAAAAAACTTATTTTCTTTCTTCAACATAAAAAAAGTATCCTGAAAGTGATTCCTTTTTAACACGTTTTTATTAGGTTGCTTTTTTGTCAGTAGAAATAACCACTCAATTGGTTGTAACTTAGGCGATAATATTTTTATTCACTTAACACATTATGTTAAGACATTTGTGCATATGTTTCAGAACCAATGTTCTGTTTGTTAAATGCATTCATGATTAAATTAATTTTACTTTTTTGCATTGCAATTTTTATTACTGAAACTGAAGTATTAGAAAAAAACGCCCCGTCTTACAACTAGCTTTGATGGGACTCGAACCCACGGCCTTTCACTGTCCCCGGGCAAATGCTCTAACCACTGAGCTACGGAGTCGTTCGTGCATTCAAGATTGTTAAATAAATTAAGAAAATGTTAGTATGGATAAAGCAACTTCTTTAAAATTTTCAATACAAAACGTCGATTTCATAAACCCCTAATTATTAGAGCCTAATATTTTTTAAACCAATACCTCGGGGTAGGTACCTTTGTTTGCGTGAGTAAATAAAAGAATAGGTAACATATCGTATAACATTTATTATGAAATATTTACATTGTCTGTAACTTTAGTAATAAGTTCCTTAATCGTCCACGTATACATTTTTCACTATATGTTGGACACAAATTTCTGCATCACATTTGCACAGTGAATCTGTGCTATTAGAAAAATGATCGACATCATATATTTCTATTCTTATTACTTTTCCACCACCACACGTTCGTTTTTTTGCATAGGTAAAGACAGAAGGGTTATTTTTCACCTTCTTGTTAGGAGGCTCGAGATTTAATTGCTTTTCAGTTCTCGGCTGGTGCACGGTGTTCATAGGAACGAAGTTAAACAGCTCGTTATCGGAGTCCTGAAAAATAAAGTATTATATTAGTAACACTGTAATAAGAAAGTATAATAATATCTACGAGTAGTTATCAATTCAATTCAATTTTTATTTATTTGCATAAATATGGTACAATACAAGATAGTAGGTATAATATTTTTTCCGCATATTCTGTCGAATATTTCGACGTGCAAATATTTAAATGTCTAAATGTCACAATATTTAATTCTTTAAAAAAATATTTTATATATTTATTAAAGTAAAATGTCAGAAAAAAATTAATCTAAATACAATGTCCTTTGCAAAATTATTAAATGTCATATTGTTTTATCATTGAAGTAGTCATTAATACAATAATATGTCCTTTCTAGTAATATTCCAAATAATTTACCTTTAAATTTATTGAGAGGTAAATCCGTTATGTTATTTGGCAATTTATTATAAACTCGTATAGCCATACAAAAAGAGTTTTTTGAATATAAAGTTAATTTTTGGTCAGGAATGCACAACTTATTTCCATTTCTACCTCTGTAACTCGCGTCACATTTTTTTTTAAATAGACCGCCATGTTTTTTTACAAAGACACAGAGTTCATAAATGTAAAGACATGGTAAAGGCAAGATATTTAATGTTTTGAAAAGTGGTTTACAGCTTTCCAAATAGCCAGCACCACAAATTGCACGTAAACATTTTTTTTGTAATTTAAAAGCTCGATGCATATCCACTGAGTTTCCCCACAAAACAATACCATATCGCAGGACCGAGGAAACATATTCATGGTAGGCCATAAGCGCAGCTTTCCTTGATGCAACATGTTTCACTCCATTTAAAACGTACACAAAACGATCCAATTTATTTACCATTAAATTAATATGTGATTTCCAATTACAATAACTGTCAATATTTATACCTAAAAATTTAACTTCCGTCACCTCTTCAATATTATCATTATTATAACCAATGTCAATATGCTTACGTATAGAGTTATGAGTTTTAAATTGAATTAGTTTTGTTTTATCTATATTAATTTTAAGGTAATTTAGTTCTAACCATTTAATTACTTCCCTTAAATTATTATTTGCAATATTTTGGATGTCATTCTTGTTGTCATATTTAATTATTATAGTAGTATCGTCAGCAAATAAGATGCATTGTTGATTGATGACGTCCGGCAAATCATTGATGTATAGCAGGAATAGTAAAGGACCAAGAATGCTACCCTGAGGTACACCGCAGCCGTTATGAATATAGTCTGAGGAAAAGGTTTTCTTTAGATTACTGGATGTGTTAGAAAACCCACTGATTTCCACCTTTTGCAAACGATCTTTTAGGTAACTTTCCAACAAATTTAGAGCAGTTCCTCTTATCCCATACCGTTCTAATTTTTTTAGCAATAGTGAGTGCGAGACAAAATCAAAGGCCTTGCTCATATCTAAAAAGAGGCCTAGTACGTTGCTACCTCTATTTAGTGTTTCAGTTATTTGTTTAATTAATTGGAAACAAGCAAGAGTTGTAGAACTACCTCGTCTAAAACCGTATTGTTCTGTATTAAGTAATTCACACGATGATATGAAAGCAAATAATTTATCAAATATAACCCTTTCATAAATTTTCGCAAAAATTATCATTAAAGCTATCGGCCTATAATTATTCAATTCATTTTTAGGTCCCTTTTTATGCAAGGGCTTAACTATCGATAGTTTCAATCGAGTCGGAAAACAACCCTGTGTAAGTGATAAGTTTATTATATGTGCTAGAGGTGCTGCAATATAAACAGCACTTTTTTTTATAATATCAGTATTGAGACCGTCGCAACCAGCTGAAGTAGTATTTTTCAAACTCATTATAATTTTGTATATGTCATTTTCTACTAGTGGAGTCAAATAAATACTTTTAGGGTTATGAGGTATATTATAATTATAAGCATAAGGTATGTCATTTTGTTTGCTAAAGTCATTTGTTAAATTGATGAAGTGTTTATTAAATTCATTACAGATTTCATCTTTATTAGTTAAATAGTGATTTTTGTCTAATTTTATAATATCAATGTCTTTATTGTTTCCTGTTGTTTGTGCGTCATTTTTTATTAAATCCCACGATGTCTTGCATTTGTTTTTAGAATTCAACAAAATATGAGTATTTATATTCTTTTGAGCTTGATAAATACATTTCTTTAATACTTTAGAATAACTCATGTACGTTTTTTTAAGTGTATTCTTGTTAGACGATGTGAGTCTGCATTTGATGTACATTTGTCTTTTCTTAATGCAACATTTTTTAATACCTTTCGTCAACCAACGGTTTTTTGTTTTTTTCTTTACTAATTTTATTTTAATTATAGGAAAGCACAAGTTAAAAAGCAAAGAGAAAAAGTCATGTAATATATTAAAAGCTTTTTCGGCATCAGACTCCTCAAAAACATCATTAAACGACAAAGATGAGAGGTGCTGTAGAAATTTTCTCATATTATCTTTATTCATATCACGTCTATATTCAAACCACGAGGGTGAGTTTTTACCTAATAAGCTATTATTTGACTGAGTTTCTGATTGAAAAGAAATTGATTGTCCAGTTTCATGGTCTGATAAACATAATAAATGAATTCTCGAAGAAAGGTCATCGTTAATGTTACTTACTATTAAATCTAAACACGCTTTTTTACGTGTTGGTTGCACAATGTGGTTTGTCATATTATTATTACTAAGTAAACTGGTTAATTCTTTTGTCAATTTATTATTCTGTATCATGTCAACATTCCAATCTCCGCATAAAATAATTTTTTTATTCCGTTTACGTGTTAATGTCCTAAGTAAAGATTTAATTTTATCAAAAAATATGTCAATTTTGGAGGTTGGTGTTCGATATATACATACAATTATAAGATTATACAGGGGAATCTCTACCACACAACATTCAAATGAAAAAGGTGCTGATTCCTTTATATCTTTTTTCCGAAAATCGATCCCATCTTTAATTAGGATACAAGAACCACCTCGCCTTTCGTTCCTGCAAAACGAAGCTGCTAAAGTGTAATTTTTTATGTGCAAATTATTTTCAGAACCACGTTTTATAAATGTTTCTGTGAGGCATATAAAATCAATGTCAATTAATTCCTTATTTAATTCTGTCAAAGTTATTTGAAATAAGTCCTGTTTACTGAGAATACTTGCTATATTTTGGTGAAATAAAGTCAATCTAGTTTTGGGTACGAAATAACATATTCTGACTTTCTTTCTTCTTATCAAAGAAACATGGTATTGTTTTTTGTACTAAAACCTTAGTGGATGTTTTACGACTTTGTTGTGTGAGTTTCAGTTGATTACTCTGGGAAAGATAAAATTTAATCATCTGTGGTGCTAGATACTTTTCCTTATAAACCAAAAAGTCTATTGTAAGATTAATTTTTGAACAGATATTTTCTAAATATGTTGCCCTTTTAATTGCAGATAAATCATTATGAATATCCAAAAATGTACAATTAGAATGGTTATTTATTAATAATTTCATGTTATAATTTAACAGCTCAATATTCAAATAGTAATTAAACTGGACATTAATAATATACACTCTAAAATTTCTCAATTTATGTAGTGCTACGCCTAACTCCGAAAATAATAAATAGGGATTTTTATCGTGCGAACCAATTGCTAATATGATAATGTCATTTTTATTCAATGTCTTCTCCAAATGGTCACAACTACTAAGAATTTGTGAACAAGTAGCTTCCGGTTTCATTATAGTGGTAATACTGTAGGGATCGTCTTTTATATGTCTACGAGAAATATGTAATTTTTCAGACAGATTCCTTGTTTGGTCGTCGCCAAGAATTACAACCTGCGTTCTTGATTTGTGGTCACCTTTCGTCTCTGATTCAGTCTGCGTTGAATTAGAAGTAGTTGTGTTGTCGTTAGCGACCTCTTTAGGCAACGAAGTTGCAATTAAAACGCTGTTATTGCCGGTATCCCTACTTTCTGGCATTAATATTGTTCGCTGCGGCGCAGGCGGCGGCGGCTGCGGCGAATGATCGATCGATGAGTCAGTGTCGGGCGCGCGCGTTGCATATTTTTTGTTGAATAATACCGATTTATCGAAGTGTAGTGGTGATGTTCTTGTGCTGCTGCAATTTATATTTATTATGTTTCTTCGCGGTGTCATGCATTTGTTTTTCCGCCCAATATCACTTGCAAGCGATTTTAAAATGTCAATTTGTTGTTGTTGCTTGCTTACAATCTTTTTTAAGTCTGTGTTTTCTAAACTTAAATTGTCGATTTCGATCTCGGCTCGTTCCAAATTGTTTTTAAGACCTTCAATTTCATTCAATAATTCATAATTTGTCGAGAAATCATCATTCAAGTTGAAAATTGATGCAATTATTATGTGTTTATATCACTACCAAAAAAGTAAAGACGCTCACATGACATTATTATTGAATGCGGTAGGTAGCGGCGCCGCCCGCCCCAACGCGCGCCGCCCCGCCGCGCCGCAGTTATGGCTTTCTATCTTACGAAGACCGATGAACTAAACGAGTTTCAACTGTATTGCAAAGAGTAAAGTGTGTCGACGACGGATTTCGTGAGATAGAATGCAACTAATACTTAGGACCTTAAAGGCGACGAATATCGGCACAATGTTTAAGTACCAATTTAAGCAGGTCTCGCTGTGTATGAAGATTGCTTTATAGCACGGTTTATTTTTTTCTTTTAGGGTCACGCGTACATTACTTATATGGAAAAACTCACGTGGATTTTATGCTATTTAAACTCGAGAGAAAATCAGGGACTTCAATTCAGCTTCAAGGAGCACGAAATTAACATCTACAACAAATATTAACCTCTGTTCATCACTAAGGAAAAATGTAAGTAGTACACATATAATTTATAATTATATAAGATCTAATATACATAATAATATGTAAGGTTTCTTTTCGTAGTTAAATGATTATAAGTGCGAGTGTGACTGCACAGCGTGGGGTTCGATTCCTGTTATTAATTTGTACCATACCTTTCGATGCCGGCATTAAGTATTATGATATTTATGATACCTACACTTTAGATGTTTCATTAAATGATATTGCAAGGTCTCTATTTTACTTAAAAATTGTAGGTGACAGATTATAAAATGTAATTATTAGAATATATCATTATATAACAATGCATTATTTACAATGTTCAAGTTATCAATAACGAATAATGGAAGCTTATTATACGAATGTTTTATCATTAAAGTTATAATGCGAACTTAAATTGGTGTTCATTTTCAGGTCTCAAGAAAACGCAGAGACTCTCCTCAAGAAAACGCAGAGACTCTCTTTCCATCCGAGGACGAGGCTCAATCGCCACCACCTCCGAAAAAAAAACAAGAAAAACAAGCAGGCGCCGCCATCTCAACGCACAGAGCCAGCGCCGGCGCGGGCATCTTGTTCGTCGTCGAGAGCGAGTCCAGCGCCGCTGCCACCGTCACGGTCATCAGCTCCAAAGAAACCGTATTTCAAGCCGATTCCCTCAAAGAAGCCCACGACGGCGTACGATCTCTTCGGAACTGACAGTGAAGATGAGGGGAAGGGAGATATCCCTATTACCGGTAAAGGTAAAGCACCAGCCCCGTTAACTTCTTATATAACAAGACGCCTTGCAGCCGGTCACTCACGTCAAACATTCGATCGTAAGCCCGGATCGCACTACATAGATTTGAAAATATACCGGTGCGATGAAATTGATAAGGTTCAGCCGATACATAGGTGGCGGCAAGCTATAGTGACCGTCAAAAATCAAACTTATGATAACACGGATGCATGGCAACACCTAGCCAATTTTATGACGGCAACCAGAAAAGAATTCCTGAATTGCCCCCCGACATTTGCTAGTAACTATAATAGTGTTTTATGGTAAATATTGAAAAAGATAGGTATTACTTTATTATAACAAGAATATATACCGATACAGTTACAGTTACAGTTTTTTTGGGAGTCCCTATTAGTGTTTTTAGCGTAAGCAATGTAACTATGGCCCGTAAGTATTTATAAATCACACTTAAGATCGATCTTGAGAGATATCTCAGCAAATACGCTCTCAAGATTCGATCACGATCTTAAAATCGTGACTAATTAATAAATCATCAACAAGAGCGTAGGTATTAACTGAGATTTATCTCAAGACCGCGAACTCAGAATCTTGTTTTTTTATTGGATTGGATACAAAACGTCAGTTTAAATTAACCGAATGATGTCACGTTTCTTATGCGCAATGTTACTGAAATAAAAACTTTGGGAATTATTGACAAATTCTGGTAGGTAATTAAAAATAAAAAGTATATATAGTCCCGTGAAAAGAGGGTTTTTAGCTTACAAGTGGACCGGTAGTTTTGAATTTTTGATATGTTGTCTAGGATGGTTAGTGAGTATTTAAAATGCAAAATGCACAATTCCTCGCCTTCCGCCCCGCCGCCATATTGAAAAAATCGGCAATTTCTTCTGGTTTTCGCTTAAATCTTCGTTTAGGTGCATTTGAGCCAGAGAAGGGTCTTCACAATGTTGTAGAGAATAAAGATATGCACTTTTAAAAAAATGGTCTACCAGAAATTTGTCAAACTTTTAAAGAACAAGGTGCAAAATGGGCCCAGAGTCGTAGCACTTTGAAACCTTATTTAATATACAGGGTGTCCCAAAACTCGACGTCAACCCGAAGCCAGGTGAAAAGGCAAGTCAAGCTGGTTGTCAGAAAAATATAAAAAAAAAATCTAAGTTGTATGATTTCAAAATTATAGGCATTTTTTTTAAAATCGCAAAATTACACACCCTGTGACAGTCTTTTTACTCCTGTTGCCACAAATCTTTACTTTTTCCAATTAATTTTTTTGCTGTGTAACCCTGAATAATGCTTCTCTAAACTGTAATCAAAATTTTGAAACCAGCTGCTCTAGCTTGCATAAAAAATACGACTTATTTCCTAGAAAAACTTTCAAAATAAAAAATTGCCTAGTTTTAACTGACTGTATTGAAAAAAAAATGTACTACGCGAGTTTGGCAAGTTATGTCAAAAGTTGGCGCATTTAGTAAAGATTCCAAAATGGTATAATACTTGGTAAATTGTAGCTGATAACATGGATAAAAAAAATTTTTTCCTGTAAAACCCAGTTTTTAACAAATTTTTCTTACTTGGTTAAAAATTATTCTAATGGGCGCAAGATTTTCCAAAGAGTCGTAAATTGTAACTTGAGATGAATCAGGCATTCTAAGAAGTATAAGCGAGATAGGTATTGACGCTTAAGTGACTAAGACGGAAAGAGTCACCTTATCAAGTGCGAGCGAGATAGGTATGTACGCTAAAGTGACTGAAACGGAGAGAGTCATCTTACTAAGTGCGAGCGAGACAGAGAGTGACGCCAGGTATTCGCTTTTGTACTCACACATCACAATCACAAATCAGTACGTTGCGCTCCTTCGTTTACTGCACTTGTTTTCGTATTCGTTTGTGTTGATTTCGTACTAACTACTTTTGGCTTCGTTTATGGACTTGTGATTGCTTGTGATTTGGATCCGAACTGTTTATTTTCCCTCAACGACGACCTTTGCTTTCTCCTGGACTATCGTGTGACTAGTGCTATTTTTTTTTTTTTTTTTTGCGGGTAGGAGTGGAATTGACAACACCAATTAAAAAGAGCTCCTATAATTATTTTAAATATCTTTGATAAAATTAAGATATTTTTATAATATTTTATGGAATATTAAATACTTTCAAACAATACCTGCCGGTGAGTGTTATCCTTGCTCTACTCACTTTAAATTCATCACTTTGTCCCACTTTAAAATTCACACATCACGTCACTATGGAGGCTATGCAGGATTCTCTGGTCAAGCTCCAGCAGCTTTTCACGGATCGCATGGAGGCATATCAATCCCAGCTTGAAGCGGCCTCCCCATCAGCTAACATCGCCACCTTGTCTGCAGACTTCAGTTCTTTCAAGACATTTGTCATGGCTGCTCTATCTGGTTTGCAAGATCAATTATGTCTTATCTCACAGCAAGTGGATACCATTGATATGAGGAGCCGTAGAAGGATACTGTTGTTCCATGGAGTGCCCGAGGTCAACGCTGAGGACTGTACTGCAGTGATTGTCTCATCTGTTGGTGCTCATCTTAAATTATCTGCTTTCAACTCAAGTGATATCATCCGCTGTCATCGTATGGGCCGCACGAGGAATAACCGATTCCGTCCCATCCTGATTGAGCTGCATGATATTGAGGTCAGAAATAAGATCTGGCAAGGCAAAACTGCGTATAAAGGCACAGGAGTCACGGTTTCTGAGTTTCTGACACAGCCACGCCACCAAGCCTTTATGGCAGCTCGAGAAAAGTTTGGCATCACTAACTGCTACACTAAAATGGGGGTTATATGTGTGCTCGTTCCCGATGGCAAGCGCTACCACATCAGCTGCATGTCAGAGCTGTCTAGGATCCCCAATCCGGATGTAACTAAGACAGCATCGACATCCCGAAGCTCCCCGCCGCCGCTGCCTAAACCTGCAGCTGAGGAGCGTGCAGCGTCGAGGACCAGGCGTGCGGCAGCCACAAGCAGGAAGTGAGCGTAAATCTGTGTTAATTACTCTTATTTTATTTGTCTGTTTTTTGCTTTTATGTTTAATTGATGCTTGATAATTGTGTAGGTATTTCTTTCGTCACCCAATTTTGTGTCATTCATTCATATCCGTAAAGTAGAAACTTAAATGTTATTTTACTTTCTCCTAAGTTCAAAGTCGTGTCTTCAAATCAAACATAGTTCAAACGTAATATTGGCTTCAAACTACCCTATTCTTAACTTTTCTTAAAACTTAGAAACTATTTTGTCACAAATTAGTACTTATTATTTTTTTTGACATTTGTTGTATTGACCATTGACACTGGTGACATGGTGACATTGACAGCCAGCTACTCTTTTTTTTTTTTGTCCTTACTTTAACGGCACTGAATCGATGCATCATTGACGTTTTTGTCCGAATCGTACTTTGATTATTATTTTTTTTCTGTTAAAAACACTATCCGGTTGGTGAATATTTTTTAGCGTTTTACGTTTAATTTAATTTTTTTGTTAAAACTATTCCTATTTTTATTTAGATATTTTAAGTTTATTTTGTCAATTTTATTATTTATACAACTAGGTATTATTATTTATACATTTCAATGTCTAATTACTCGATGAATAGTAATGATGATATATATCTGTCTCTTTCCTCTAATTCTTCCTGTTGCAGTGATGATAGCTTCTCTAGCCTTCCATCACTATCTAGTTCTCTTCAATCTCATTTTTCCGATGTACCTAAAAATTTTAACGTCGTTCATATCAATGCGCAAAGTATTCCGGCCCACTACACAGACTTGTTGGCGTCCCTTGCCCTTAAAGACCTTCATGCTGTATTAGTCTCCGAGTCTTGGCTTAAACCTTGCTTGCCGTCATCTTCTTATACTCTGCCAGGCTTCCGACTCATACGAAATGACCGCATCGGCTCGGGTGGCGGTGGAGTTGCGATTTACTTACGAACCCACATCCCTTACTCCATAGTCAGCGCTTCGTGCCAGCCGCGCCCTGCAAATGATGGTGAGCATTTATTGATCGAGGTGGAATTATCTCACGTCAAAGTCTTACTCGGAGTCTACTACAGTCCTTCCCTACGTGTCAATTACTTCACATCTTTTGAAAAACTTCTCGATGACTTCATTCCCTCGTATAGGCACTCCATTATCATGGGTGATTTTAATACGTGCCTCATTAAAAATGATAATCGCACTTCTTCTCTCAAATCCGTTCTCAATTCCGTTAATTTGCACATACTTCCTTTAAATGCCACTCACCACTTTTCGAATTGTTCACCTTCTCTTCTAGACCTAGTAATAGTTTCATCTCCTCAGCATGTTGCCAAACACGGCCAATGTCCAGCAGATGCATTTTCCTTTCATGATTTAGTATTTTTATCGTACAAAATTCGTCCTCCCAAAAACAAACCTAAAATCATTCTTCAGCGCAATTTTGGTGGCATGGATCGAGAAGCATTTCTTGATGATGCACGCAATATCGACTGGTCTCCTGTATTCAACGGCACTACCGTAGACGATCAGGTTGCGATCTTTAATAGTCTAATAACACAACTGTACGACAAACATGCACCTTTTCGTTCTATGAAGTTGAAACATCTTCCTGCACCATGGCTCACCGACGATATCAGAAAGTTGATGCACCGTAAAGCAGCTGCTAAATCTAAATACAAACATCAAGCAAATGATTTAAATAAAGAAAAATACATCAAAGCACGAAATCGCTGTAATACGGTGTGTAGGGATGCCATACGTCGCCATATCCACTCTTCGGTTGAAAATGAAGATCCTGCTCGAGTTTGGAAGTTCCTCAGATCCCTTGGAATTGGTAAGGCACGACAGGATGCCATATCCAAAGACTTCGATATTGAACTTCTCAATCTTCATTTTTCTTCTTCGTCTGGAATTTGTGATTCAGATAAAGCCAACACCTTAAATCGGCTTTCCGCTTTACCAGTTCCTGACTTTGCTCCATTTTCTTTCACTCAATTATCGGATTGTGATGTTAAAAAGAGTGTTATGGCCATCTCCTCCAATGCTGTTGGTAGCGATGGTATTAGTCGCAACATGTTAGTACCAATCCTTGACACTATCCTTCCAGCGCTTTCCTTTATTCTTAATCATTCTCTTAGCAAGGGAGTCTTCCCTTCTGCTTGGAAAGATGCTCAAATTATCCCGTTACCCAAAATATCCAACCCTAAATCCGTCTCCGATTTCCGTCCCATCTCCATCCTCCCATTCCTATCCAAGGTACTGGAACGACTCATAAATTACCAACTCAGTAAGTTTCTCACCTGTCACAACCTGTTCAATCCTTTCCAATCCGGTTTCCGCCCTGGCCACAGCACTGCCACCTCGCTTGTAAAAATTACAGACGACATTCGTCTGGGTATGGAAAAGGGCCTCCTAACGGTACTAACATTGGTTGACTTCAAAAATGCCTTCAACACGGTAAACTTTGACATCCTCCTGGCTCTACTACGCTCTCTTAACATATCTCCAACGGTAATTGAGTGGTTCCACAGTTATCTGTACGGGCGCAGGCAAAGGGTTCGTCTTGATGAAGAATTCTCTTCATGGCGCAAGACTACTGCCGGCGTCCCGCAAGGTGGCGTTCTTTCTCCTCTCTTATTTTCTATCTTTATAAATACCATTTCTCAGAACCTTACTTCATCCTACCATCTGTATGCAGACGACCTTCAGCTGTATTGCCAAGCCAATGCTTCTAAGCTGCATGAAGCTGTACTTAACATTTCAACGGATTTAAGTCGCATTGACGACTGGACCAAAGCCTTCGGCCTTCTTGTTAATCACACAAAAACACAGGCTATTGTTGTTGGTAGTTCTAGAACTTTAACGAAAATCGACCTTTCTTCGATCCCTCAGGTTAATTTTGGAGGAATCGACATTCCTTATAGTCGCTCTGTTAAGAATCTGGGATTAATTTTAGACAGTACTTTAAGTTGGGTGCCGCAGCTCCAAACAGTTAGCCGTAAGTTGTACGCGTCAGCGGCCTCTCTGAGAAGACTGCGCAATTTCCTCCCTACTGCCACTAAAATTGCGCTAGCGCAATCTCTCTTACTTCCCATACTTGATTATGCCGACGTCTGTTATCCTGATCTCACGGAGGACCAGCTAAATAAACTTGAGCGACTCCAAAACTTCTGTATTAGATTTATATTTGGCTTACGCAAATATGATCATGTTTCCTTCTTTCGTTTAAAGCTCAAGTGGCTGCCCATTAGACTTCGCCGGAATACCCACATACTATCTCTTCTTTACAACATATTGTTTAACCCATGTTATCCGCACTATCTCAAAGAACGATTTAATTTCCGTAATTGTTCCACCTCCCTTGCTCTTAGGTCATCGGAAAATCTGAGTCTCATTACACCTATGCATGAGACTTCCTTCTATGGCTGTTCCTTCACCGTTCAGGCCATTCGTCTTTGGAACTCACTTCCAGTTCCCATTAGACGGGCTCAGTCTTTGAACGTGTTTAAGAAGGAACTAAAAAACATTACCTATCTATTTAAATTCCTTCTTCTCCTTAAAACTCTGTGCTTGCTCTTCACCGGTTTGCAGACATTGATATATTTATATATTGTTTATTGGTATATATATACATATAATTTATATGTAATTTGTGTATGTTTATCATTATAGGTATTTATGTATGTTTATAACTTCACATTTATAATTTCTTCAACTGTGCCACTACACCCCGCTTCTTGTCCTGTCAATATCTCCATACCATCGGGTTGTCTGGAAGAGATCGCTTTGAGCGATAAGACCGCCCTTTTAATGCTGTTAAAGTTAATTAAAATTGTTTTCTTTTTCTTTTTTTATGTACTGTGGTGTTAAAATAAAATGTTAAATAAATAAATAAATAAATAATAGTGCCAAGATGTCTGCGTATACCACTCGCGAATACGCTAATATGCACCTTATTTATGGTGAATGCAGGTGTAATGCCAGTGCTGCCGCCAGACTTTACCGTGAAAGGTACCCAAACGCTGCTCGTTACCCTGATCATCGAGTGTTTACGAATGTGCATCGTTTACTCTTCTCAGAGGGCCACCTCCCAAATCAAGAGCATGGTGGAGGAAGACCCGCCAACCCAATGGAAGACGAGGTGCTAGAAGCTGTCGAAGAAGACAGAAGCACTTCAGTTAGGGCTATTGAAATAACCACCGGAGTGCCCAAAAGTACAGCCCATCGTATTTTAAAAAGACATGAATTACACCCATACCACGTACAGCGAGTACAGACGTTACTACCCGGGGACTACGAAAATCGAGTAAATTTTTCCCGGACAATATTGGAAAGGTACAGGGATGACCCGCTTTTCTTAACGAAAATTTTATGGTCTGATGAATCGACATTCAAAAAGGACGGCTACATGAACATGCATAACTTGCATGAATGGCATGTAGAAAACCCTCATCTAACGAGGCAGGATCGGTCCCAGTACCGATTCAAAGTAAACATGTAGACCGGAATTTTAAATGGTCAAATAATTGGTCCTTTTGAGTTGCCTGATGCGTTGAATGGCGAGGTCTACTTGGACTTTCTACAGAACCATCTACCAAGTTTACTAGAAGACGTGCCATTAAACATTTACAGAGAAATGTGGTTCCAGCAAGATGGGTGCCCAGCACACTATGCTCGCTCCGTTCGACAATATCTCGATGAAGAGTTTCCCGGGAGATGGATCGGACGGTCTGGCCCAATCTCGTGGCCGGCCCGTTCACCGGACTTGAATCCATTAGACTTTTTTTACTGGGGAGCAGTCAAAGAAAAAGTGTATTCAAAGCCAATTGAAAGTGAATTTGAACTACGGCAAAGAATAGCAGAAGCAGCTGAATTCGTAAATAATGGACGATTCGCTCGAAAGATAGCTCGATCAGTTTTAAAGAGATGTCGGGCTTGTATTGCCGCCGAAGGAAGACATTTCGAACATTTGTTGTAGTAAAAATAGTTGTATTGGTACATTCATGAAACATTTTAAAAATTATTGTAAATTTAATAAATAAACCTTAGTATTAAAAATTTTGTGTCAATTAAAATTTAAACTTTTACAAAAAAATGGTGCCTATTTTCATACCACACACAAAGAGAACTAAACTAAATTTAGTGGACAATCTGTTTTTTCAATCGGTTTATGATAGACAAGCACAGGTACAATTAAGTTAAATTTAATCAGTGTGTGCATTGGAATCGGCTCCAATGTAAAAAGCAATAAGTTTTGCCATTTTCACCAAGTAAGAAAAATTTGTTAAAAACTGGGTTTTACAGGAAAAATTTTTTTTTTATCCGTGTTATCAGCTACAATTTACCAAGTATTATACCATTTTGGAATCTTTACTAAATGCGCCAACTTTTGACATAACTTGCCAAACTCGCGTAGTACATTTTTTTTTCAATACAGTCAGTTAAAACTAGGCATTTTTTTATTTTGAAAGTTTTTCTAGGAAATAAGTCGTATTTTTTATGCAAGCTAGAGCAGCTGGTTTCAAAATTTTGATTACAGTTTAGAGAAGCATTATTCAGGGTTACACAGCAAAAAAAATAATTGAAAAAAGTAAAGATTTGTGGCAACAGGAGTAAAAAGACTGTCACAGGGTGTGTAATTTTGCGATTTTTAAAAAAATGCCTATAATTTTGAAATCATACAAATTAGATTTTTTTTTATATTTTTCTGACAACCAGCTTGACTTGCCTTTTCACCCGGCTCCGGGTTGACGTCGAGTTTTGGGACACCCTGTATACTAGTGAATAATTACAACATTTTATTATATAGCGACGAAGTTCAGTTGTATATTTGGATATTTTAAAATAGCAATAGCTCAACATCGCGTGAGAAAAAAGTGGATTGGGATAATGTAACTAGGGGCTCCCCCCACCCCCTACAAACGCAAGTCCTCATGTAACAGCAGAGGTAAATATTAATTTCAATGATTCATTAACTTTATTTATTTATGTATTTAGATGGAAACTAACCTATTATTCAATATCAGGCTACAAATAACAACAGAGGCGGCTGTGGATGAACTTGAAGCAGCGTCAAAGGGAAACCCTTACGAAAGAGCGGCAACATCGCATGGCAACAGGTGGAGGGATCTCAATGAGCGGTGTTGCGGTCGACCCGGATGTAGCACAATTTGCCCCGGCCCTAATGGTTTAGATTCCTGGAGCAATTGATTCGGACACCGTCTTCCTAGGTATTGTAGAGTATTTGTAGGCTATTCTCAGCCGTTGAATAATATCTAGGCTGTAACGCTATTTATGTATAAGGTACCTGCGGGTAATAAGAGCCGGTGTTTATCAAGGGCCACTATTACAATAATGTACTTCTAACGGTTGGATTTTATTCTAATTACGCACACATGTAAAGGACCAATAGGAAGGCTAATATACGCCAGCGCATTCTCGCGCGCTCCGCCATCTTGTTAGTAGCCGCGTCGCCGTTTAGAGGATTGGCATAGTAAATTTACTATGGGATTGGTCTGTGCCACTCAATAGTAATTTTGTCTCTTGAATGCAACGAAATTGTGTGTGAAATATACTGTTGTTCATAAAACTTGCTGTTACAAAGTAAAGCTTACAGTTTAATTGATACTAAAGCAGGGTAAGTTCAAATGATTTTATTGATTTTTGTGTATTTTACATCGGATCGAGTAAAATGAGTACCAAAGCCTAATAAGGGCCAGATGAATGGCGGGTAAAGGGGCCGGCCCTATATTAAACTTATGAAGTTTTGTTTTATTTTAAACTTTTGCAAGGGTTGTAGCAGAGTTTGACACGGATATAATGTATAGTTTTTTATTGTTGTTCTTTCATTTGATCTTATTTTTAAAATGTTTTTAGATCGCACTCATGGAGCCTCCTGCCAAGAAAGCTCGAGGACTTTGGTCATTACAACAATTAGAAGCTGCAATGGTAGCTGTTAACGAAGGACGGTTGTCTCAACGAGCAGCGGCCACACGTTATTCTGTTCCCAGAAGAACTTTGGTGAATCATCTAAAATCCGGAAAAATAGAAAAGCAAATAGGCCGTCGCACAGTTTTAACTGCAGAGCAAGAAAATGATCTAGCATTCAGAATCAAAAGACTTGCAGCCATAGGTTTTCCGTTAACGCCTAAAGTTATACGACATAAAGCATACGTTTTTTGTGAACAAAACAATATTATTAATAATTTTAATAAACCTCTACAGCGGGCTGGAAAAGACTGGCTAAAACTCTTTTTAAAACGGCACCCCGACATTTCCAAGCGCAAAGTACAAATTTTGAATCCAGGTAGGGCTCAAAAACTGAATAAATATATTGTGATGCAGCATTTTGAGGAATACAAAAAAAATTATGAAATGCTGACTATTAACAACAGACCCGAACGCTTGTTCAACATGGACGAGAAAGGTTGAAGATTGACAATACACAATCAGCCCATGGTTTTAGCAACAAAAGGATCCAAGAGGGTGCATATGGTTGCTCCAGAACACGCTGAAAACGTGACAGTTGCAGCATGTGTAAATGCTTTAGGAAGTGCCATACCCCCCATGATAATTTTTAAGGGGCAAAAGAGCAAAACCAGAATTTTATGACAATTTGCCAGTAGGATCAATAGTAAGAATGGCCCCGAAAGGAAGCATAACCTCGTCATTGTTCGTGGATTCTATTAAACATTTAGGCAAATATAAAATGGGAGGCAAGTGTTTGTTAGTATTTGATGGCGCTTCTTGTCATTTAGACTATAAAATTGTGGAGGCAGCTGGTAAAAAAAATATTGTATTATACTGCTTACCATCAAAAACGACGCACGAGCTTCAGCCTTTAGATAAGAGCGTTAATAAGTCGTTTGAACATCATTGGGACGAGGAGGTTTTGTCGTTTTTGTACCAATTTCCAGAAAAAAATTTAACTAAAGCACGTTTTAATTTAATATTTAGCAAAGTCTGGTCGAAATGTATGAGCCATCAGAACATAGTGAATGGGTTTAGGGCTACAGGGCTCTATCCATATAATCCGGACGCCATTTTAGCTGAAGCATATGCACCATCTGTGCTGACTGAAAAACCTCCAGAGCAAGTTATCACTGGACATAAGTCTCCAGCTCCTGGTCCTTCCGGAACAAACATACGCAATGAATTACAAATTCTCAGCGCTAATATTTCCGATTCTGACAAGACATTTATTGAAGACTTTAATCCAAGTTCTCCATCTTTACTGACTCAAGCTGATTTTTCACCACGCCCTTCTACCAGTTCAGAATTGAATAGAAGCAATAAAAACCGTTTAGTCGAATATAGCTCATCAGACTCTGACGCTGGAAACTATAGCGTGTTAGCTGAACTAAACGGGCCTCATGCTACAGTCAGACGACCAATAATTCACAGTTCTGAGTCCGATCCTTCTATTACTGATAATGACGAACAAGCATTTATTTTGCATCATAGATCTCGACTACAACGTGTTGTAGACCAGGCTTTAAATGTATACAGCTCATATGAAGCTGAAAATGAAGAGCCGTTGTCAAAGCCACAAGAACATGGTACTCCTATCAAACAAATTAGTACTTCGTGTCACAATAATGTTAATGTACGTCAAGGTTCTGAAACTTGTGACGACGATTCGGAGGATATTCCATTAGAAAGGCTTAAGCTTAAAAGAGTACCACATCTTCTTTCAAAAAATTGATACCAACACCCAACTATGCTGTAACAAAACAAAAACCTGGACGTAAAGCTATAAACTACAAAGCCCGAATAATTACAAAGGACATATTTAGAGACAGGGAAAATAAAAAAGTTAAACGCCAAAAGAACCAAAGAGAATCTACGAGTGGAATGAAGAAGAAACAACAGAAGAAGAAAGTGAACAATAAAAAACAAAAGAAAAACACAACACCGTAGATTCTGAAGACAAATGGTACTGTTACGCGTGTAATGAAGAGCGTTTTGTAGACATGAGAAATTGCCCTTCGTGCAAAAGATGGTTTCATGAAGAATGCTTGGGCTTAACGAAAGAGGATTTAGATTTTGAATGTCCAATGTGCACTTAGCTAGACGAATAGTTTATTTTCATAAAGAAATATGTTCCTACTTGAAGACTGATTACTTAACACAAATAATAAGCTAGCTATGCTTAGCAATATATGGAAAAACAACGAAGTTAGTGAATAAAATATAGTGATCACAGTGTTTCAATCACTTCCATCGTATTTACGTAGTACCGTAGAGGTACTACAGTATCTATTCCATGGCATTCCTATAGCGCTGCTTTTGTAAGTGGATTGATGTGCAGTTCTGTTCGCTTAGTCTGAAATTAAGTAAGCACTTGCGGCTGTTCAGTAGCTTTATCTAGAGTGTTTCTGTGCTGTTTTGATTATTGTATGGGGACGTTTATTTGCATTAGTATTAGTTTTAATTTTAACTTTACGACGCCGACCCGGCCGAATGGGGCCACACAACAATGGAAAATCTATTGTGTCTCATTTTCCGGTGTTTGAAAAATGAGTTGTTCATTTAAACAAATGCATATATTTGTAGAGATATTTTAACATAAATGTTCATTTCATTTGGATAAAATACAATAATCAGCTTTCTAAAAGACCTGGACAGAGGCAAGAATTTATTTTAACATTGGAAATGATTTTTCGATCGCTTTGGTAGGGAGCCGTTTTCAACAAAAGTGCGACATCGCTCTGGCGTTGTCAATTTTGGGGCTACGCGGTCAATGGGGTATCAAAAGACGTATCTTGACGAGATCTACAAGAAAGTGTAATTTTTTTTCTAAAAATTAAAAAACTTTCTCGAAAAAGTGCCAAAATGTCGAAAAACTTCGTGATTTTTTGCGACTTTTCAACTTGCATCGACTATATATTGAAAACGAAAAGCGAAAATAAAAAAAAGGCACTCGGGGTATTGAGTTGGGCTACAGTTTGCAAAAAACGGAACCTCGCTATCTGTAATGGAGTTGGAGAAAGCTTTACCTTTATGCGGCTGAGTTTTCACGTGCACTAGTGGGTTTCGTGTACTACCTAGTAAGTTTAATATTTTTTTATTTAAGTTGTAAACCTTGACGTTTTTAGATTACATTAAAAAAAATATAAAATAAATATGAATGATAAAATTTTACTTTATTCATTATTTTTCAAATTTAAATACGAAAAAGGTGTGACGTTTGGTAGATATTACTAAAATACGAGTAACTTTAGTAGGTTATTGAAGACACCCAAATAGGTCGCTCGGTTAGTAGTGAGTAGGGGAGAGGCTCAAGTCTGTCATCTGCGCGTAGCGGTTGACATGAGTTTCGTCGTCGAATAATTAGTACTAATAATTGTGAAGATTATTCTGTTGCTTCGACTTCAAAATCATCAAATAGAATAGGGTATTGTCTTGTTTTTCATATTTCTTGCAATAACTTCCGCTCGTAATATTCGTTAGCACTATTCTCATTTATACTTATAACGGATGAAATAATTATTAAGTAGCAATAGCTCTCATATGCCATTGAATTAGGTGCTATAATAACAAAATACTATAATGATTAGTAGGTAACTATAAATAAATATCATTTGACATAATCTATATTTGACATAATATACTTGTCTTAAAACTTTTTTTTATCTAACGTAAAGATACCTAACTAATTAGTAAAAAACTAACTAAATTCAAATCCGACTCAGTCGACCCCGAATACATGTACGGCCAGAGTGCCCGCTCTTGTTGAGCGTCGGGCGGGGTGGGGCGGGCAGCGTTCATGTTAAGCAAATGCAAACCCATAGTGGTGTCCCTCTTCACCACTACCACTGAATTTTACCGATCCGGAAAAAAACGGATGCTTGTATTTTAATAATTAATCATTTATATTAGTTGGTCCCGGCTGCACTTGCAGTCGTTAATACCCACCAATCCGCACTGAGCCCGCGTGGTGGGTCACGGCTCATTCTCCTTATCCATCCATAAGGAAGGCCAGTGCCCCAGCAGTGGGGACATTAAATGGCTGATGATGATGATGATGATGATCCGTTTTTTTCCGGATCGGTAAAATTCAGTGGTAGTGCACAAACGCCCTTAGTCTATGTGGTGTCCTGAGTAGCGGCCGAGCGGAGCGTTGGCAACAGCGGGCTGGTTTGCGTCTGGGGCGTCGCGTGCAAGTTCAAACCTGTTTGTGCTGTGCCGCGGTGATACGAGCGTTGCTGAAGGATGTCATTCGAAGAAATAATTACAGAAATCCAGAATAAACCTGAAATATGGTTAATTCTTTATATAAGAACAGAATAGTTAAAGCAAGAGTGTGGAGGGAGTTAGCAATAAAACTGAACATTGAAGGTAAATATCGTTTATTTTTTAAATACAAATCATTTCTATTTTGCCAAAAGTAGTCCGAAAATTGCTCTCGAATATTTCTCGCCGCCAAACTAGAACTGTCGTTTCGCCTGTCAAGGCGATTGGATGATATTCCGGAGTCTGTATTTCTGTGATAATGCGTCGCCTCAGATCAACAGGTTTCTATGTAACATTTCTCAATTTTTTATTGTCTTTGGTCTTACTTGTCATGTGGGTTAAGTGTGCGCAGCGTCTAAGTGTGCGCATTCAAAATATCTCAAAAACTATATAGAGCTAAGGAACGGCAACCCCCCTCTCCAGTGCCCCGCGGGACGTCTTGCGAAGCGCTCGTGTCTCAGCGGCTGGTCGCGCGCCATTTTGATCTGACAGGTAAATGAAGATTTTTGCTAAAATATTTACGATATTTTGTCACATTTGACGCGTAATCTTTTGTAGTCATGTAAACTTTTTAAAAATATGCTATTTGCTATCGAGTGCAACATAATATCTAGTTTGTTAATTGCCAGTGTTCGAGTTGTTATGATGACGCAATAATCAACGACATTCATACAAATTCAGTTTGATGGTTTGGGTTAAGTGTGCGCAGGAGCCTGTCGTGTAAGTGCACTTACCCCGCTTGCATAGTTTGTACATGTGTTGGTATGTTTTTTTTGTGTATCGAAAAGCAACACATACAGATAAATACCTAAATGGTGACTCTCACCATCACCCTTTACAGTTAGCTACCGTAGGGAAATCTTTGTTTCAGAGAGCTCGCGGCATCTGTGATGATGAACACCTGAGTGCCGAGCTTCGGCACGTCGAGCAAGTACTGCGAAGTAACAAATTGCCAGTACCTCGCAAACATCACAGAAAACGCACCAAAGCAGCCACAGTAGAACGTCAACCTGCCATTCTGCCATATGTGAAAGGTGTCACTGACAAGATTGGGAGGATTCTGAAGCGTGCTTCGATTCATACTTACTTCAGGCCGCCGAAGAAGATTAACCAATTCTTTCCACCAGTCAAGTGTAATATCCCCTTTCAAGTTGCAGGCGTTTACAAACTAGATTCTGACTGTGGGCTCTCCTACATTGAGCAAACAAAGAGAAGCATAGAGACGCGCGTTAAAGAACATGTAGCTGACATCAAACATAGGCGCGATAATAAGTCTGCAGTGTGTGAACATTCATTTGAGGGAACCAACCATTATATAAGGTTTGACAAACCGCAGATCCTCGCTAGAGAACCAAGATACTTTCCCAGATTGATGCGCGAGGCTATTGAAATAAGCAGATACCCAAATTTCAATAGAGAAGATGGTTGGAAGATACCACCAGCTTGGGACCCTATAATCCATCAAGTAAAGTCTCAACCTAAACCACACACTGCAAGAACTAAAGATACGGTTAGTTCTTTTTGCAAATAATTTTAATAAACGGAGATCGTCCCCCTTCGTGTAGTTTTCTTGCCAGTTCTTTCTCCGAAGGGCTCCAACTTATGTGAACTGGTGGTCGAAACAAATCAAAATATTAAATTAATAAATCATTTTGTTATAATTAAATATAAAGTGAAAATAATCAATACCTAACCGTATCCTGTTTCCGAACGAAAAACAAAGACAACTAAAGTGGGTATATTCTTTTATTAAAATCAAAAAATAGTGGGTAGTTTTCCGTGATTACGGCCCCTGGAAAGGTGCCGAAACGTCGGATAAACCAAAAAATCTCAAAAAACAACTAAAATTTAACCAAGTTGTTAAATAAATTGCGTGGAAAAATCCGTGAAAGTGTTTTATTTATTTGGTATGTTTTGTTTCAGAGCACAAATATAATTTAAAAATGCCTCGAGATTACCTATCTGAGGAAAGCTCCGGATAGATGCGTCGTCACGGATAAGCTGGAAGCCGCCAAATTATTAATTTTAAAGGGTGCCTCTAAAAGGAAAGCTGCATCTCAAGTCGGACTCAACTGCCCCTTATGTGGTGAAAAGTATTCTCATCCACCGACTGAAGATTGGATTGAATGTAGCCTTTGTGGAGCCTGGTGGTACGAACAGTGCACCAGCTTAGAACACGGCACTTTTATTTGTGATACATGTCTTGCACTAAACTTAAAAATCGCCTAAGTCTTTTCCTAGCTAACTTAAGACATTCTTAACAAAAAATTGCTTTGCACTAACCTTAGGACATTCTTAAATGCACTTTTGGCTATTCTTAACTTACGGGCCCAATATCGAGCACCTAAGGCTTAAGAAATACCTATATCAGTGATTATTGTCTGTGGCATTGTGAGCAAAGAGTAGTGCGACAAGCTTTTCTGTTCCGGTGATTATCTTTGGAACTAAAACAGTTTTCATACGACAGTCCATTTTGACAGCTAATTTCGTATTGCAAGTGACTCCTGTGTCACGGCTGTCACCGGAACAGAAAAGCTTGTGGCTTTTGTATTCTTGTTTGCTAGATAGAGACACAACACATGTGACATACGTCATTCATCATTTATTTAAAAAAAACATTACAGATCGACAATCTTTTCTGTTCCCATGACAGCGGCGCTTATGTTTAGCAGCAAAACATGAAAGTATTAGCAAAATGACATTAAAAACAAAACTCGTTAGTTCTAGTTTTGGCCACCGGAACAGAAAAGGTTGCGCACTGTATTTATGTTTTTCCTGACAGTTGAGCTCAGTTGACTTTTTCTTTTCTCGGTGAATTACTCCTACCAAATAAAATAGACAACGCCTTAGCTTTTGTCTCCTTTTAACTTACGAAGGAATCAATGAGAAGTTTCAACCAAAAAAATATTCAGTGACCTACTTTACCTCGCCAGGTTTAAAATCCATAAACAATTAATATTTGAATTCATTCATTCATTCTTTTAGCAAGGTGATGACTAATTTACGACGTAGTCTGTCAGTGCAAACAAAAATTTTAGCTCGGCTGTTTTAGGCTGTTTCTAAGCTAAGATATATCTTATCTATGACACGCTCAACCCGAGTTTAGTGCAAACGGGCATAAGGATTTCTAGTTCAAGTTAATCTCATATTTTGATATAAGATCTTTATTATATTGATTACTTTAAGTACCTATGATGAAAATTTTAATAATTTATATAATATGGTATATATTTTAAAAATATATAGCTCAATATTTATTTTTTTGTTGTTGCGTACACTTACCCATAGTGCTGCGTACTCTTACCCCTACACTGGGGTAAGTGCGCGCGTATGGAAAGGTCTTTGTTTTCTATAGTTTCTTGAAATATAAGCTACTGACTATATAACTATTATTGTGTCTAAGTTGATTACAAATAAACAGTCTTACTAATTAACACAGTTTTGTTTCATTCTACGAATAGTTTTCGAGTTTATGAGGCGTCAAAGTTTAAAATTAAATGCGCACACTTGACCCACATGACTCTAATGGAATTTTCCCTGCGGTTTTATCTGCATTATGAAACGTCTAAAAATTCTTTAGCGTTAATTAATTATTAGCAAAACAACAGTTATATCTGCAGTTTTTCATTACCCCAGATCAACAGAGTCCTATGTGACATTTACAAGGTAGATAGTACTTTGTTTTCCAAATATGGCAACAACCAATAGAACCTGTCAAAATGGCGGATCGCGCTGTGATGTTATGTGAGGTTTCAGGAGAAGTTATAAATATTGATGTGGAAAGTCCTGCAATTGATGAAAATCAAACTGCAGCGGGTGAACAGATGATTTTGGACGGAGAAACGGGAGAATTTCGATCAGAACCTGTTGCAGAAGACGATATAAGGTTGGTTTGCTTTGAATTTTTCTAACGTTTATATCTCGTGAACTTACGTTATTTCTGCGCATTTTACACTATATCTTTTGTCGTAGCATTGAAGAAAGACGTGTCAATGAGAAAGGTTCATGTCGTCAAACAAGGAAACGTCTCAGAAAAATTAAAGAGTGGAAAAGAAATATCAGACAGAAGAAACACCAAGCCGGTGAAGCTTATATATCAAGCCGTGAAAAAGAAGTCCCAAAAAAGTCCATCAAAAACAAAAAGGACTGCTTGAACGCTTGTAAGTATAACTGTAGTAAAGCAATAACTGAAAATCAAAGATTAAACATATTCAGTTCCTATTATAACTTCTCAAACTGAAAAATATCACTATATCCTACAAACTACAGTTCGAAAAATGAAGAAGCGTTGCACGTCTAATTCAAGGAGGAAAACGTTTACATATTATTTTTATTTCGATATTATGGGTTCACGGATAAGGGTATGTAAAAAGTTTTATCTTGGCACTATAGCGATTTCTCAGAAAGTTGTGTACGGAGTGCATGAAAAGAAAAATATGAATACTGGTGTTCCTCAAAAAGATCGCAGAGGGCTTCATGGCAAACAGGTCAAAGTTTCAGATTTGTATAAAAATAAAGTCCGTGATCACATTACCTCATTCCCCGTTATTGAGTCACATTATTGTCGTTCTTCAAGCCAGAGAAAGTATTTGGAACCATGCTTAAGTATTGCTAAAATGTATGAACTATATGTAGAAGAACACGAAGAAAACAAGACAAATCCAAAGTCCAAGATAAAAAAGCATATGTATTCAAAAACTTTCAATGAGGAATTTAATTTGTTATTTTTAAAACCAAAAAAAGATAAATGTGATAAATGTTCAGAGTGGGAAGTTGCAAAGAAGGAAAATGTGTTGACTACAGAACTAAATCAAAAGTATAATGAGCACCAGGAAGAGAAAAAAGCTATGAGAATAGCCAGAAATATTGATCGCAATTCTGAAGCGCTTGTACTATGTTTTGACCTACAAAATATTCTTAAATGTCCTCAGGCTGATGTTAGCAACTTTTTTTACAAAAGTAAGTTAAATGTTTATAATTTAACTGCTCACTTTTCAAAAACCAAAAAATCCTATTGCTGCTTGTGGAATGAAGTTTTGAGTGGCAGGTCAGAAAACGACTTAGCTAGTGCTTTACAAAAAATTCTGCAAGCTGTGTATGAAGATAATCCAGATATTACTTCCCTTATACTATGGTCTGATTCCTGTGTACCACAGAACAGAAACTCCATCATGTCCTATGCCATCACAGACTTCTTAAAGAATAACGAAAGCATTAGGGAAATTATAGTGAAGTATTCAACACCAGGTCATTCTGGGATCCAGGAAGTGGACAAAGTCCATTCTTGCATTGAGCGGGTATTAGCTGCATCAGAGTACTATTCACCGGTATCTTTAATTAAACTTTAATGCACACAAACATAAATGCACTTTTAAATATCGTTTTTTGTGTAGAAAGTTATGGTTTAAAGAGTTGCATCATGCATTACATTTTTGCAATGCATGTTATATCATATGAAACTATGCCGCAAGTTGGTTATTGGCATTCTTCATTATTTGCACAATAAGTATATCAACAACGAGGAACATTAAAATTCAGTGCGTATAGATATTATTGCACGTTAAAGAGTCATGACAGGTTGATAAAATATTGATCACCACAAAAAAGTTTCAAAATAAATTAAAAAATATGGCGTATGCACATGCATCGAACGCGGGGGTTTCCAGGGCAGGGGTCCGGGGACGGGGGGAGGTAGGCGAGTCGCCCGGCCCGGCCCGACGCAAATAATCTCTCTCTCTCGTTCATTTCATCATCGTGACCGAACGTGCGGTTGCGTTTCATATTTCTGGTTGCGTGTTGTTGCTGTGTGTCGCGATATGCATATAATCACATTAGCATAAGATACGTAGCGCGAGCAGTGGGAACTTATGTCTAGGGGGTTGCTACGAAGCGTCAACCGTGGGAATTAGAATATTGTGCCCGTACGTACGATCCATACCTGAAATTACTCCTTAGCGTGCCATGCGCGCCGGGTGTCATGCTCCCTCGCTTCTCGTGTCATATCTTACGGGTCTCATCGGGTCTGCTTCGCATCTCACGATCTATAATTGTAAAAGGTAGGTATGATTTTTGAGGTGCAAGGCCAGATAGAACCTCCACGTGTGCTCACCTGCTGTTCGTCCCAGTTCATGTTCGCATCGACTGGGAAGAACAGAGGAGGGGACGGTGCACCCTGGGCGCCACTGTAAGTAATTCTCTCTTCAGTAGGAAATTGCTTACAGTGGTGGCTGATAATCTGGCAAAAACCCAAACCAAGGTGTCAGACGTACCGTGCCGAAGGATGCGTGGCCAAGGGGGTGCTTGGTCTCATACGAGTGTTTCTCCAGCGAGATGGCAATCCTGGAGCAGTAAGTGGCCTTACCCGGGCAAGCGGGGCTCTGCACGGGTGGACCGTTTAGATCCCTCGCTATTCGTGGGACCAATATGGAACCGAACCTAGTAACAATAAATTCAGATTTAAAGCCTGGCAGACGCGCCGAAAGTGAGGAGTCACTTCCACGAGCTTTTGACGCGTCTCTTAGAATAAGAAGTGGAGAGGAGATTAAAGAGGATGTTTCGCTGGAGTCTCCAATCCCGTCCCCTAAAAAGGATGAGGACAGTGGTTCCGGCAATGACAACAGGTGGCAGATGTCAAAAAGTATGTGGAAGCGGGAGAAGCGCAAGCTCGCTCTGAAACTTAAGGGGAGGCCAAACAACTTCTGGATCGCAGGTCCCGCCAACTAACCCGGCGGGCTCTGGGACCGAGAAGCGACAACGGCCACCCAAAGTTAAGAGACAGGGGACGGATCCTGATGAAGGACCGTCGCAGCAGCGTCCGCCCAAGCGGCAGAACCGAGGCAGCGACTGGGTGGAGGGACCGCGAGGCTCCGCCAAGGAGCAGAGCGATCTCGCCGTCTATGTGTGCCGAGGTGATGGGGCCAGGGTGGACGAGGCTGCGGCGGCTTACATCAGGTAGAAGCTGGTGGGTCTCATCAGGGAGAGGCTGCTAGCCCGGATAGAGGGGGACAAGGGACGATCTACTGCCTTCGCTACGTCCGGTCTGGTGTCGGAAGGATTTTTCCTTGTGACACCATACACGACTGAGGCAAGGGAGTGGATCCTAACTTGCGACCTGGGGGAGTATGAGGGCACTACGCTCGTAATTAAGCCCCTAAACAGATGCCGAGTAGCTGTGTGGCTGCCCGGTTGTGTAGAGAACCACGCCGATGCCCTAATGATACTGAAACTCGCCAACGAGCACCAGGAGCAGTTGAGGATCCAAGATTGGACCCTCCTCTACGGGGAGAAGTTGGCGAAGGGATCTCGGCTGGTTCTAGGAGTCCCAAATGAGGTTTTTGGGGAGTAGAGACCATGCCTGGCTCCATTACGAGCTCACTAGAGTACAGGCAAGGGTATTACGAGCGGGGAAAGGGGGTAGCCATCCACAGACGGGGTGCTCTGCCTCAAACACAGCTACACGGACAGAGCACCCAACCACAAGCGCCAACACACGCACACATACTCAAACATGTGGGCCGCCTGGCGATCGGGGCAGAGACTGCGGGGACAACTGTGAGGCGTCAAGACGCGTCTCACAGCCCCTGCGGTCCAGTTCCCTGGTTTTCGGCGGATCCAACCCACATGCTACAAGCACGAACCCGGACCCTGTGACAAGCATCCTGGAGTCGGCACCTTCTGGCCCATCACCCGATGCCCAGAGGTGCACGACCTCGGGGGCGAATCATTAGGGTTCAGGAAGACTCACACAACCACTAAACACAAACAGTAACACTCAACATGCTCAACAACACACACAAAACACAAACACATAAACAAAAAAAATAAAGATACTTCAGCTAAATTTGCACCACTGCCGCGAAGCCATGACCGAGCTTTGCAGATTCGTGGTAACAAATGACATAGACATCGCCCTGCTACAAGAGCCTTATGTTAACACTGTAGGCCGTGTGGCTGGCATTGGATGTCTGGGAGGGAGTACCATCTACTGTCGTGATGGTGAGTCGAATCCTAGGACATGCATATACGTCAGCAAAAGGGCAAGGACATTAGGCTTAATAGAAGTTGAATGTTACAGAGATCTTACGGCAGCTATAGTCACAATATGTGGAGCAGATGGGCGCAGGAAAAGGATGGTCTTCATGTCGGTCTACATCCCGAGTGAGACGGACTATGAGCCACCAGAGACACGCCTAGAAGAAACAATAGCGAGATATAGAGGTATGGACATCCCCATTGTGGCAGGCTGTGACGCAAACTCTCACCACACGGTGTGGGGCAGCACAGACTGCAACAATAAGGGTAACTTATTACTTGAATATATCCTAAGTACTAACTTAGAAATAATGAATGTAGATAACACACCGACGTTCGTCACAAGAACAAGGAAAGAAGTATTGGACATAACACTTATGTCCAGAGAAGAAAGTCATCTGATGAAGGACTGGAGGGTTGACACCTCACACTCCTTCTCAGGCCATCGCAGAATCACCTACAGTTTGACTTGTCAAGTCGAAACTGTAAGCTATAGAAACAATAAGAAAACCAACTGAGAAAAATTCGATCAAGAAATGAATGAATGAAAACCCGGCAATGGTAGGCTAATTAATAACACAATAGAAATCGAAAAAGAAGCAGACAGACTGGAAAAGGCCATTACGAAAGCCTATCTATCGGCCTGTCCGCTGAAACAAGTTAAGTCAGGGAAGGGACAACCCTGGTGGAACAAAGAACTTAAGAAATTAAGGAAAAGAACCAAGAAGGCCTTCAGAATTGCCCTAGAAAAGGACGACGACGAGAGCTGGAACAAGAACAGAGAAGAACGAAACAACTTCAAGTACACAAGCCGAAAAGAAAGCAGAAATAGATGGGAAGCCTTTTGTGAAGGCATCTCTGGACAACCTGAATCGGCCAGGTTGGTGAGGATGCTAGCAAAAGACAACACCTGTAAACTAGGAAGCCTTAAAAAAGATGACACTATTTTAGTGGACCCTAAGGAAATACTTACGGAAATGATGGCCACTCACTTCCCGGACTGTATAGAGCATACAGAGGAGGAGATGAACACTCTGTCGGCAGATAATCTATCAGACGGCGAGGGGGAGGTCAGAAAAGTAATTACAGAGGACATGCTAGTGTGGAGCATTTCTTCCTTTCAACCATATAAAGCAGCAGGGCCAGATGGCATCTTCCCAAAGATGCTACAAGCTGCTTTAAGGTTTATAAAGGAGGACCTCCTAGTTCTATATCGAAGCAGCCTAGCTACTAACTATATACCTAGTTGCTGAAGAAAAGTTAGGGCCGTCTTCATACCGAAACCAGGGAAGGCCACGTATCAAGAGGCGAAGTCCTTCAGATGCATCAGCCTTTCCTCGTTCCTACTGAAGACACTGGAAACTATCCTACTAATATTATAAATGTGAAAGTTTAGATGTTTGGATGTTTGGATGTTTGTTACTCAATCACGCCAAAACGGCTGAACGGATTTGGCTGAAATTTGGAACATAGATACTTTGTAGCCTGGAGAGGAACATAGGCTACTTTTTATTCCGGTAAAATATCAGATTCCCGCGGGATAACGTCGTGTAGTCCACGCGGGCGAAGCCGCGGGCGGAAAGCTAGTACTAGATAAACACATAAGAGAAACCATAGGCAAAAGTAAAAGACCACTACATGACAATCAACATACCTATATGGAAGGGAAATCCATTGAGACAGCCCTCCACAACATGGCAGTCAGAGTGGAAAGATCAATCACAAACAAGGAATACGCTCTAGCGTGCTTCTACAAAATAATTATGTCTAGCAACGACATAATTATTTTGTAAATGCGTTGCTTCTGTTAAAGCTGATGAGTTTTTTTCGCCTGTTTTTCTTGTCAGTTAAAAGATGTCCATAACAGGTGGTAGGTAAAAAAATGTTGGACGATTCATAAGCATTAATTTTATTTAATCTATATGAATAAAAATTTATTGACTTTGACTTTGACTTCTTTGATGTTGAAGGCGCGCCTTTGATAAAGCGTCTGCGCAATCCTTCGTGGAGGCACTAAACAGAGAAGGCGTAACAAAGCAAATATTAGGTTGGATCACCAACATGCTACAACACAGATCCATACAAGCAGAACTAACAAGAGGCAAAGTTCTAAGCGTGGTCAGAGATATAATGAGAAGTGGAATTATGACAACATTAAGATGGTGCAGGGACAAAAGATTGAACCTCAACCCTAGCAAAACCAAACTGATGTTGTTCACTAACAAAAGAAAGATTGATAGCATGATCCCAATTAACATTGAGAATGTAGAACTCGAGACAGTAAAGGAGTTTAAATACTTAGGGATAGTCTTAGACAGTACCCTAAGTTACAGGACACACATAATAGAAACCAGTAAAAAGGCAATGACAGCTCTCATGCAGTGCAGAAGAGCCGTTGGCAGGAACTGGGGCATGAAACCCGAAGTGGTCCAATGGATCTATAGGGCAATCATCCTACCGAGAATCCTTCACGGAGCACTAGCATGGTGGCATAAGGCAAAACTAGAATACAATAGAAAAGAACTCACTAAGGTACAAAGACTAGCTAGCATCATGGTATCGGGAGCCATGAGAACAACTCCCACGGCCGCCTTAGAAATGATACTAGGCCTTAGTCCAATAGATCTTGAAATCGAATAGAAAGCTACAGAACAATGGTTTAAGCTGAAAAGCACTAACCTATGGATAGGAAGGCACAATGATCA
The DNA here is from genome assembly GCA_949710035.1 of Crambus lathoniellus. NCBI lineage: Eukaryota > Metazoa > Arthropoda > Insecta > Lepidoptera > Crambidae > Crambus > Crambus lathoniellus. The sequence continues at coordinate 7,055,494 of OX453312.1, forward strand.
AGGTCACGCTGAAATAGGGAAAAAGTACGAAGAAAACCTTTCCATGATACTGGTCAACAATGACCTAATAAAAAAGAAAAGGATCTTCAACAAAAAGGACAGAATAAGCATCAGACCCAGAGAAGACTGGAAACTAGAACATGACAATCTGGATAGCACTGTAGTATGCTACACAGATGAGTCAAGAAAGGAGTCGACTGGACTATCGGGAGCTGGGGTATATATAGCTAAACCCAACACTATAAGAACTACTTTTAATCTGGGCAAGTACGCCAGCGTGTTCCAGGCGGAAGTATTCGCGATACTGGAGTGTGCGAACACGAAAGTGAGATAGGCAATTATGACGTAGGAAAAATAATAACATATAGCGATAGTCAAGCTGCCATCTAGGCCCTTGACAAAACGGAGACTACCTCAGCCTTGGTGAAAGAATTCAAACAAAGCATTCAGGAACTTGGTAACTTGGTTGAGGTAGAAGTTGCCTGGGTGCCCGGACGCGAGGGTAACGAAGGTAATGAGGAAGCTGATGAATTAGCCAGGGGAGGAGCTGATGAACCCTTCATTGGCCCTGAACCGAGACTACCAATCGCATATAGAATTACTAAGAACATTATCGAGATTAGAACAATCAAAGAAACCAACCAAAGATGGATGAGAAGAAAGGACTGCAGACAGTCTAAGATCTTCATCAAATCGGTTGACAAAAAGAAAACTAGAGAACTTCTGAAACAGAGTAGGAGAAATATAAGAACGATTGTAGGTGTACTTACTGGGCACTGCCCACTAAACAGACACCTATCAGTGATTAAACGGACAGAAGACCCTATCTGTCCGCAATGCAAAGAAAGAGAAGAAACAAGCTACCACTTCATGGCAGAGTGTCCGATGTACGCATCACTGCGCTGGGAGCTCTTTGGAACGGACAAGCTTAAGGAAGAAGATCTAAAGAAGTTAACGATAAGTCAACTCAACAGGTACTGTAAGCGCAAACGTAGGTTCGAGGGTCCGACGCCGGTGGGGTAAATGATAACCCGCCTCCCCCCCTGATTTTTCAGCTTTTAGGGGACTTGGGGAACTGGGTGAAATGGTCCCGACCTAGGTGACTGTTCACCCGTCCGGCTTCGCTGGCGTCCCCCCTATAAATAATAATAATAATAATGATTCTCCTGTATGGAATCACCAAGCGCCCAAGGCGAGTACATGCACACATAACAATGGATATCAGAACATTAGGTACGGGTTATCTTAGACGTCGCTCGACTAGGTTCCTGGAACCTCGCGTCCCTACTCCTTACGAGTCACTGAACGGGATCGGCCCGCTTCTTACGTGGCGTGAGTCGCCCTTGGCGTCACGACTTCCTCTCTTGGAGGGCGTGGGCAGTCCCACGTCTTACGAGTCACTGAACGGGATCGGCCCGCTTCTTACGTGGCGTGAGTCGCCCTTGGCGTCACGACTTCCTCTCTTGGAGGGCGTGGGCAGTCCCACGTCTTACGAGTCACTGAACGGGATCGGCCCGCTTCTTACGTGGCGTGAGTCGCCCTTGGCGTCACGACTTCCTCTCTTGGAGGGCGTGGGCAGTCCCACGTCTTACGAGTCACTGAACGGGATCGGCCCGCTTCTTACGTGGCGTGAGTCGCCCTTGGCGTCACGACTTCCTCTCTTGGAGGGCGTGGGCAGTCCCACGTCTTACGAGTCACTGAACGGGATCGGCCCGCTTCTTACGTGGCGTGAGTCGCCCTTGGCGTCACGACTTCCTCTCTTGGAGGGCGTGGGCAGTCCCACGTCTTACGAGTCACTGAACGGGATCTGCCCGCTTCTTACGTGGCGTGAGTCGCCCCTAGCGTCACGGCTTCCTCTCTTGGAGGGCGTGGGCAGTCCCACGTCTTACGGTATCGTCATACCTTACATGGGGACACTGTGCAACCCATAGGCCTTACGTGGGGACACTGTTCAACCCAGGTCATAACACGAGGACAAAGTTCAACTCGTGACGCACTATAAAGCAATAAACATGTTGGATGGATTATATCGGTCGGTTCAGATCTAGTCTGGGAGCTCCCTAGGACATGCACTACGAATTCCTAAGTTCTACGTACTCAATACCCCTTAGACACTTAGATTATCAGTCCAGACTCTGCAGGATCCAAGCACTACACTTCAGGATTATATTAAGCACACATGCCAAAGATGGCGTGTCACATCTCACAACAGAAAGGCGGAAACGTGAGAGGTACTAGTATTGGTAATAGACAATATTGGCCTACCAGTATCGCTTCCGGTATGGCTATGTACAATATTTACATCTCGCGGTAGTGTCGCGACACTGTGCTTTTTAAGTTACTGTGTTATTATAAATCTTACATAAATGGATCCCTTGGGAGAACTGCTTCAAAAGTGGGGCTTCGATGAAGAAATAATCCAACACTTTGCCAGTGAGTACCTACCAGTTACCTATTTTTCGTTTCGTCAGAAGCGTTCTTGTTCGTGTTCGTGGTCAGTATTGAAAAAAAGTAGAATAAGTACCGTTACTTAAGTTATATGGGGAAAAAAACATGAATTTTCAATGTACCATGGGCATTTTGTTTCAGGTGAAGTTGAATTAGTACAAAGTGCCGTAGACCAGTTCAAGGGAGATATCGTGAGCGTTCCCTGGCCGAGAATCGAAGAACTGTGGTCAGAAACTGTTAAGAGCCCGGCTGTATACTTGTTGTCATGAAACGGGCAAGGTCCAGGAATATTTGAACCTGTATCCTGTCCTGAAGGGTTCAGAAGGCTGGAGGCTCCTGATTAAAGACTTTGAGGCTCTCTACCCAGCCGCAGCTGACGGGCTTGCCCCATGCAGAGAGTTAATACCTAAAATTACTAGCTACTCTCATAACAAAATAAAAAGTCTGAAAGACAAATTCGTTGTGGCTACCATTAAAACCATCACGGAACAATGCATGCTAAGTGGTGAGTTTCTCATAAATTTACTGCTGACTAATAAATTATATTTTTGGAACTGACAGTGACAGCATGTCACTTAGGTACTATCTAACCCATGAAGCTCGACTTAATACTGAGGTAACTGGAGAGTGCAGTACTAACACTTTTTTGTCCCCAAAAATTACACAGTGGCTGTCTTCCGTCTCACCTACACTTTAAAAAAATACGTATGGTCATATGAGACAACTGACAGCCACAACATACATAAATGTCAAATTTGCTGGGTACACTTTTTTATTCAGGGTGAGAACTCCAGTTACCTCAGTATTAAGTCGAGCTTCATGATCTAACCTTATGATGTCTGAGTATTTGGGAGTTTAATAACCAAATTCAAGTTAACAATGATGATTCATCATCTTTCGAAAAAGTAGTAATTTTTGTACGTTTGACCTCTGCGGTTCGCGACACTACTGGCGCTGCAGTCTGCGGTCGCCGCACGCCGCAGCCGCAGGCTACGCGCCGGAACTGCAGGCCGCAGTGCTGCCGCGCTTGGAATCAATTTCATAGAGATTCATAGAAACCAGTAGTGTCGCTTGCAGCCTGCGGTTGCAGTCTGCGGCCTGCGGCGCGTCTCGGAATTCCACCTTTATTCTGTTAAATTATTCGGCAAACAAAGTTTTCATTGAATTTTTTTCTTTCAGACGATGATGATGTCAAGATTACTGGCACAGTAATATTACTGTAATATTATTAGCACAGCACAGGATACCTCTCCGATCACTAATTTGATTTAGATTTAGTGCTAATCCTGAAAAATATCTATGCCATCACGATATTATATAGTGCGAAAAAAATGTGCTCGAGCACTTAAAAAGATCATGCCGATAAAAAGGCACTATAACAGTTAGTGCACTGGCATGTAAAGATATGCTTCCAGCAATCATATAATATCATGGTCAGGCACGAAATATTATAGGTAGGCACCAATAAGCTAAGTGCAAACGCACATAAGATATGCTTCCAGCAATCATATAATATCATGGATAGGCACGAAATATTATAGGTAGGCACCAATAAGCTAATTGCAAACGCACATAAGATATGCTTCCAGCAATCATATAATATCATGGGCAGGCACGAAATAATAGGTCTTTACCTATGAAATTGCCGTTTTAACGTACTAACGTTTTTGTTATTATTTAACGACTAATATTATGTAAATTTACAAAATTTTACAAAAGTATTTATGGACATTTTAACTACTAAATGACACATTCGTTAAGAGAAAAAAATTTTTTTTTCACTAAATTACAACTAATAAAGTACGAAATTCTGGAAACAAAAATAGTCGTAACATTCGGAATAAGTTTTTTCTATGTAAATAATCAAATATCGTGGTTATTAAATTATCAAAAGTTGCTCGATACGGTCTTAATGTAACGCAATATTAAAGAAATTATATATTTCTAATATTATAAAAGTTGTTAAGTTATATGTACAAAAGAAAAAAACGGCAATTTCATATGTAAAGACCTATTATTATAGGTAGGCACCAATAAGTTAAGTGCAAACGCACATAAGATATGCTTCCAGCAATCATATAATATCATGGGCAGGCACGAAATATTATAGGTAGGCACCAATAAGCTAAGTGCAAACGCACATAAGATATGCTTCCAGCAATCATATAATATCATGGATAGGCACGAAATATTATAGGTAGGCACCAATAAGTTAAGTGCAAACGCACATAAGATATGCTTCCAGCAATCATATAATATCATGGGAACGCACGAAATATTATAGGTAGGAACCAATAAGTTAAGTGCAAACGCACATAATAGTATAATGATACGGAACTATGAGTAATCGCAATACAGTATAATATAAAATGCCGTCATTAGGTATTTTGATGCAGTGCACTACATCTTTTCTTTCTTTAGGGCTAAACGCCCTCTTTTTTATAGTGCGAGCTGCAAATAAGGTTGTAACGTCACTAAATTACGGTGGAACCATAATTTTGTGTGCACCGTCGGCAGTGTAACTTAACGTGGTTGCACAATTGGTCAAAAAGATGTGCATTCACAATAGTTTATATTGCCCCATTTTTCTCAGTGCATGTAGTTTTTATAATGAGACAAGCATTTTCAGCGTTAGTTTTAATAGGTTTATTTAAAATATGCCACTTTGCATATCGAATGCCAAACGTACATTCAATGCACTTACGTGCACGTGAAAGACGCTTGTTAGCGGGCTGGGCCGCCGATACCGCGGGCTGGGCCGCCGATACCATCATCGACTACTACCGTCGCTGGGGACTAAAATGCAACGTTGACAAAACGGAGTGTGCCATGTTCACCCACAAGAGAAAGTACTGCTGAACCATTCGCATCAAAGGCGAAGTTATCGAATATAAAAGCAACATAAAATATCTCGGTGTACACCTTGACAAGACCATGACCATGGGCAAACAGACGGATTACGTCGTGCAGAAGGCACGACGAGTACGCGGCGCGCTTGCCCCTATCATAGGCTGGTACGCCAAGACGGATCTGACGGTCGCCGTTTTTCAAGCCTGCCTTCTCCCTATATTGGACTATGGCGTGGTCCAACTACTATCGCGGTACAGTAGAAGCAACCTACTAAAAATTTAACGACAACATCGAATGGCTCTTAAGACCGCTGGACAATTCCCAAGGCGCCTGGAGACCACACTACTTTGGGAAATGCTCTATTGGGATCCAACGCGCCTTCGCGCCCAAGACTTGAACGAGGACATGCTGCGTGCGCTAACTCCACGAAATGCGAACCGAGGATTTAGAGACACCTGGTGATGCCTACCTTGGATACGGACAGCACAACCCACTCCTAACAAATACCAGACTAGGCGAAATCGACTACATTCCCAAAAAAGACAGGAGCCGACCGCTCAGTAAGCGCATGACCGCTCCACGTCCCCATAGATTATAAGTATGTAAATAAACTGTATATAATGATTAACTGTAAATAAGATAGGAAAATATGTACCAAATTTGTAAATTTATATAAATTACACTGTTACACAACAACCAGCAAGCAGCATACATTCATAAACTGAATTAGATCTTTAAGACACACTTAAGTAGAATGTTTAAGTAGCTGACACATCCAAAGGCCGACTACACCATCGACCTTTGAGCAAAATGTACCATTTAAACTAGTGAAATAAATATATTTCTATTCTATTCTATTCTAAGACGCTTGTTGTAATATTCGCTTTGTGTGTTCAACTTTCTTGATGGAAATGGTCGCATTATATTCTCTTTTAATGGATATGCTTTGTCAGCAATAAGAACATAAGGTACATGCATTAGGGTGGGTCGGTTTTTTTCTTTTTTAAATTTTGATTTGTTATAGTGCGGAATACATGACCTGACTATAGACTAGAAAACTAGTTTTTAATTTTTTTAATTTTTTGACATAACGTTTTTTAACCCGCGCATTACGTTTGAAGTTTCAAATAATTGTCACAAATCCTTTGAGCATCTGTCTTAAAAACCAAACGATATAAAATAATGTTAAATGGCTTAAATAATAAATGATACACTCTGAAATGATAATTAAATAAAATTGTTAGACTAATTGCGCAAGAAGTGCAGGGGAGTAAGGGGGAGAGGTGCCGCAAAATGACATTCCCGCGCGCCCGCCGCGCGTTATTGTTTTAGTACGCCCAATTAGTTCAAGGTGAAAGGTCGCGCGCATTTCATTATTTATTTCGCTATTTTGCATAGTATTTGTTGGTTATTGACGTTGGTGTATCATGGAAATTTCAAATAACACCCGGAAGGCCACAAATTGTCCTATTTTTGGTGCTCCAGAAGAAATAAGTGAAAATCAACTACCTACTTACAAACAAGTAACGAAATATTATAATTTGATCAGACATCGTCTTAAACTCCAGAACAATTCAAAAAAAGAGCCATCTGTTAATGAGATTTTCGAAATTGTATCAAGAAAAATTGAAAATTTGTGGAAAAAACTTCTATTTCTATGGTATCGCATAACCGTGTGTTACAATTAATTAAAACTTATCACGCTAAATGCAAAAACCTTATTAAATCTTTAAAGCGACTGTCACAAGAAAAGATACAAGAATTTCACGAAAGCTCAAAGAAACTGTTTGATGCGAGTTCATGTAAGTGTAAAGATTTTATATCTTGTAATTGTCCTAGAGATCAGAGAGTTCCTAAGGAAGAACGAGCTTTCCTAATCGATCAGAGAACTGACAGGAGAATGATTATGGGAACTGTTGATTTATTAACTACTAAGAGAAAGAGGAAGTTGAGTGAGAGAAAAAATCACCTTAAAACCTATTACGATTCTAAGGTACTTTGTGAACCAGGTCCTCATCACGAAAATCCTGACACTTCAATAACGTCTGAAAGTAGCGAAGAAGAACAAACTTTGCCTCAAAGTTCATCTACACCAAAAGAACCAAAAAAACATAAAATAAAATCCCTAAAGACTCTATCAAGTGTTTGTGACCGGTACGGGATATCAGATAGAGCCGCTGCTGCAGTCGCTTCTGCAGTTTTGCAAGATGTCAAACGTAATGACGAAGTAATTGATAAGTCAAGATTACGTCGGGCCAGACAAAAATTACGCCAAGAAACCCTAGCTCAAGATCGACTTGACAGTATTCCTGCCTTGTATTTTGATGGGCGAAAGGATAAAAAGAAAGAAAGGACCTAGAAAATTGTTATGAAGGGGGGAAGCAATATCGTTTAATAGAAAAACACATTTCTATCATCAAAGAACCAGGGTCATTTTATGTCGGATATGCCGTTCCAAGACACGGAACCGCAAAAGAGTTGGCGTTGGCAATCTATGAAACAGTCTGCGATCAGCTGAATATATCTCTACAGGATACTCTAGCCATAGGCTGTGATGGAACTGTAACAAACACAGGTAAATATGGTGGAGTGATACGGTTAATGGAAAAACGTCTACACAGACCTCTTCAATGTGTAGTGTGTGTACTACCTATATTCACACACTCACCTCTCTCTAGTATATAAGCGCTTGCATTACATAAATAAAGCCCTCATAATCGCAGTCATTCTTTCATTTGCGTTGTCCCGAACCGCCAACCTTGCATGGCGACCCTGCCAGTGCTGCCTATCGGCGGCGCTGCGCAGATGGTTTCGTAAAATATACTATATCTATGTTCGTAAACAATCAAAAATGGAAAAACCGGACTCTAAACGTGTAATCTTGATCTCGAGGATTTGTTAGGTACCTATGTTTCCACAAAGCTTTATTTTCTTTTTACAAGTTTTATTTTTCTTTTACAAGTTTTGCACGTGGCCCCCAGTTCCCCCTCTCTTCTCAAAATGCGTCCAAATACGAAATTTACTTTTTAACAACGACGGATAAATAAATAAACGGCCCTAAATTACCGCCCAAATAACTCTACAATTCAAAGGTAACTGTACTGTCATTGTCATGTCACTATATGACACTACAGTCTGTAAAATTTGGCATGGTTGGAATAGCAGCTCATTTGTGCAAAGCAAAAAGATGTTTATGCTATTGGAATAAAGCTCAAGAAAAACCGCATCAGATATTTTTTATGACAATGTAGCTTACGCTAGAAAATTAGACTCTATTCCTTGTCAGGCTATGATGGATGATGTGGTTTACCCACTTCTATCATGCTTCTATCCTACACTCCATAGGTTAACCTTTCTCTATGGCATGTGGAAACAAATGGCCAACGTTTTTTTTTGGCTCGTACGGTCTTTATTACGTTAATATTACCACAGTTAACTTTTCATACAGTAGGCCGACGGAGACGTCTAGACAGGTCAATCGTGCGGGGCTTGCGGGGTGAGACGGGGGAGTGGTTGTCCCGAGTTACATACAACGCCGTTCATAGTAACTCGGGACAAGTCTTCCAGGGCTATCACGTCTTTATCGTTATAATTTTTTTAAATTAATATTATGGTGCATAAGACATGTAGTGTGAGTGCGTGCAAATCTTCATCTCGCTTATTAAAAAAAGGCAATTTCCAAAATCCAAGATGGCGCCAACATTTTTGTTTGCGGACTTTGATGAAACTTGGTTTTTAGTACAATTTTGACAAGAAAACAACACAATGTCAAAAATAAAAAAAAAAAACAAGATGGCGGCAAACTTTTTATGGTAGGCCGATTTTGACGATATTTAGTTTCTAGTACTATTTTGAAACGAAAACAACAACGCAATGTTAAAAATATTAAAAATCCAAAATGGCGGCCAACTTTTTTGTTAGCAGGCCGATTTCGATGAATCTCAGTTTCTGGTACTATTTTGACAAGAAAACAGCAACGCAATGTTAAAAGTATTAAAAAATCCAAGATGGCGGCCAACTTTTTTGTTTGTGGGCCGTTTTTGATAAAACTCGGTTATTTATACTATTTTGACAAGAAAACCGTTCTTAACACAATGTAAAAAAATACAAATGGTCAAGATGGTGGCCGTTTTTTGTTTTTGTTTCTCTCTTTTCGCTTATTAAAATGTAACAGGTTTTTATTTGAAAGCTTGAGACAGAGTCAAGTATCATCATCATCATGTCAAGTAAAAGATTTAACTAATTATTAATTTGCTTTAACACAAGCACAGTAAATTACGACGTAACATCCTTCGTAATTTACTGTGTTTTTGACAGCTGTAAACCCTATTAAAAAAAAAAAAAAAATAAGTAAATAAAATAATAATTTATATTAAGTTACAGAGTTTAAAAAAAATTATGATTGTGACATGGGATGATTTTGATATATAGACGAAGGCGCTTCAAAGGTTAAGAAATATGAATCGGCTTATTTCCAATCTGAATGTTTTTTTTAACAAAACTTCAACCCATTTAAACGTCAGGAGTAGATCAAATTTACCTTGCAAAATTTCATGGCAGACAGACAGACAGATACAGTTATAGGTGAAACTAAATAAAACATATAATATATTTTATTTTGATACTTCTAAAATGCTTACCATAATTATTTATTTTATTTTATTTCGCAATACACCAAAATGTACCTGCCGCATTTTAATTTTGTTACAACCCTTCCGTAGTTACGGAAATACCTATACAGACGTCGGTATCGCCTAACTTCAAGGGCGTTGGCCTAAACAAAACATTGGTTATACTGTGGTAATTGTAACATTTATGTATATATAATTTAGCGTTGCTGTTGCCTTGTCAAAATAGTACCAAAAATCGAGATTGATCTAAATCGGCTTACAAATTAAAAAGTTGGCTGCCACTTTGATTTTTTTTATTTTTTTGACATTGCGTTGCTGTTTTCTTGTCAAAATAGAACCAGAAACTAAGTTTGATCAAAATCGGCTTACAAACAAAAAAGTTGGCCGCCATCTTGGATTTCTAATATTGCGTTGCTGTTTTCTTGTCAAAATAGAACCAGAAACTGAGTTTCATCGAACTCAGCCTGCAAACAAAAAAAAGGTGGCCGCCATCTTGGATTTCTTTATATTTTTAACATTGCGTTGCTGTTTTCTTGTCAAAATAGTACCATTAAGCCTAGCATGACCACCCAAAACGCGATATGTATCGAATGATAAAGCGACTTATCGACATTCAAACGTCAAAACCCATAGTCTTTTGACAGTTAAACCGGATAACTTATCATATCATATCCCATTTTGTTGGTCATGCTAGGGGGGCAGAAATCGAGTTTTATCGAAATCGGCCCACAAACTAAAAAGTTGACCGCCATCTTGGATTTTAATTTTTTTGACATTGCGTTGCTGTTTTCTTGTCAGAATAGTACCAAAAACCGAGTTTCATCGAAATCAGCCTACAAACAAAAAAGTCGGCCGCCATCTTGAATTTTTTAATATTTTTGACATTGCATTTGCATTATTAAATTATTTTATTAATTTAATATCGCAATACCAATGTACCTACCCGGGGTCGTTGAAGGTCCACCGTCACATTTTAAAGTGACAACCCTTACGTACTTACGTAAATACCTATACAGGCGTCGGCATCGCCCAACTTCAAGGGCGTCGTCCAACTGTATAGAAAGATTGCTTAAACTGTGATATTACTTTGCTTGCATTGCATTATTTGCACCATAATAATGCTGAGCTGCGATCCGCATAGCGATACCGATATTGTGCCCCAATGATGCAATGCAATGCTTGACAAGCCCGGTAAACATGAAGTATGAAGCCCCCAGTACAGGATGGCCGATCATGTTGGCCGACCATGATGGGCCATCGTGTACAGGGGCGGTTTGCGTGTGATTGCCGTCTGCGAGCAACGCAAACCGCCCCTGTACACGATGGCCCATCATGGTCGGCCAACATGATCGGACAGCCTGTACTGGGGGCTTAAAGCCCCCAAGTTTGTGGCACTAAAAAGAATTTAAATAAAACTTTTCTACTCGAATGTACCAATTGTATAGCATATTGAATCAAAGGCTTATTTCTCGGAAATTCGCTGTGTTATACTCGTTATCAGATTTTTTCCCGTGTTCGCTATGGTAGTAGTAAATATTGGCATGCTCAGTTTGGTGACAGGTGCCCTGGATCATGCTGTACTGGGTGTGGCGCTGCTGGAACGATGCCTAAATGTATGAACACAATCTAAACCTAGGATGTCTCTGGAATAGTTAATGCTGCGAGAGTGGTTTATTTTTTTTCCTTTATAGGAAGATAAAAGAATGCGCAAATGCTATTTAATACATCAATTAAAGGCGTTAGAGCAAAAAAAATTTTTTTTGAGGTTATAATTTTTCGATGCCTATAAAATCATTATTCCATGATGAAATGTAGAAATTCAATTTTTTCCGTACCCTATGATGAAGGAACTAAATATACAGGCACACTGTTTTCAGTAAAAAAATCGAATTGCTGAGATTCGGCCGTGGCGCTGCTGGGACGACGTCGTCCCAGCAGCGCCCCAAGTGACCTACGATTACTCCTGAATCTGTCGACATTTACAGGTGGACATTAGCTTATGTGAAATGGAAAAAAAGGAAAAAATATGTGTCTTATTAGATTTATTATAGCTTTTGTAATGAATGAGAAATAGCGGGGCGCTGCCAGGACGACGTCGTTCCAGCAGCGCCACAGAAATCCCCGTATATCCTCGGATCCAGTGGGGGGAAAAAATCAATCGTATTTTTTCCCGACTGGTAAAAAATTGGCCTGCATGGTGTATTTTTTTCAAGCAAATCGGAGACCGTGGCGCTGCTGGAACGATGGACACGGCAGCAACATCAGTCGGCCGCGCAACTCCTTTGCGTCCATACATTTCCGTGTTTACTTCCGTATTGCGCGCGCGCCGCCCCGGCCGCGCCAGCGCCGGTGCCGCGCCGCCGCCGCCTGCCGTAGCGACACCCGCATGTGTGTTTCGCGATGTATTCGATTCGGTCGTGAATAGGTAGTATGAAATGGTGCGTTGTTGTTATAATTTACATGTGGAGTGAAATAAATGTCGTGTTTATGTCGAGGAAGCACAAAGCCTAGCAGCATTTGAAAAAGTGAAAAGTGACACTGTAGGTACCTATTGTAGTGTGCGCAAAGTTAAAGGAGAGTGTAAAAACATGCAAGTCTCTGCTTGGCGAGAAACGGTATGCACTTTGAACAATTCATAAAGTTATTTACCTATTCGTAGCGTAGTAAGCAGGAGCAGGTCTTAAAAGTTAGGTAGGGTGAATTACGCTGTTTGATAAATGATTTTTCTTAGAATTCCTAACGAAAAATGCATATGAAATTGACCAGTCGCAATGAACTTCAAATGTCCACAGACCCGTAGGAGTACATTCGCGCGGAAGCGAGCGCAACACAAGTACACATGATCAGCTGTTCCAGTCAACCACCGCTCAGTTTAAATAGGCACCGTTAAATTTACGAGTAATTCAAGATATTGTATTGTGGTGTCATTGATTGTGGTACTAACATTAGATCCTAATGGATTAAATTAGGAATGCGTTTTTTTCTAACGATTACGTTTCTTTAAGTTATGTAATTGCTCGCTACATAAGTACCTAGTTACTTCGTATTATTTTTTACTAGGTGATCAATACAAAACAATTGCATATCCTTTTAATCAATTTGATACTAATTATCATTCCATCTAAGCAGGAATCCCAAAAAATCTAAGTTTTCTTATTACGTTTACTTTTTACATTCACAATGCAATTTTTATTATTTAAAATTTTAAAATGAAGTACCTACCTACCTATTAGAAAAAAAAACGACCCGTCTCACAACTAGCTCCGATGGGACTCGAACCCACGACCTTTCACTATCCGGGCGAATGCTCTAACCACTGAGCAACTGAGTAACGACGCCGTATCTTTTACCTAATCCTTAGAACAAAGAAACGTACTGTAACTGGCGCCAAAATCACCCTAATGTTATCTGACACGGACTTTGTATCCGGACGGGGGCAGCGGTGTAGCACTTAGCCTTCATCATCATCACACCTGATGTTAAGTGGTGATAAGGCTGAGGGTGGAAGCAATACTCCCGATCCCGATATCTTCAATCACTGAGGAACTGGCTATCTTATCTCTAACTGCCTGAACACAATAATGCTAAAAACATCATTGTTAGTGCATCAGACTAACAAGCCCTACCACCAACCAAATCAAATACAATGTACCCCCACTAAGAAGTGAACCCGAGACCTCTGGGTCTGATGCCGGTGGTGTGTACCATCACTACACCACAGAGGTGGTTAAAGCGAACTCTTGTAGTTGTGACCTTTGGTGACCCGTCTCGGCCGCCGGGACACGGGGTGGGCGCGGGGAGGGTATGCGGTCTGTCGCTCGCGCGCGCTCGGCCGTCGTCGGCGGGTCGGTCGGTCGGGTGCGGGGCGCGGGGAATATACCAGGCTATCAATGAACTTACTGTGGGTGTTTGTTTACTTAGCGCAAGCGGGCGGGGCGTTGCGCGGTGACCAAAAACGTAGGTCTTTTAGGGATAACTTTGTGATGACTCAACTTAAAAAATTTGTACTAGGCGACACTAAAAGAAAATATACGTATTTCATCATTTTGCCTAAAGATTACCATATTCAAATTTGGAGAGTGATTTTAAATAAATCCTGTATTTTAAACATGGTATTCATTGATGTAAGTAATATAAGTAAATATTGAATGACTTGATAGACTTTTCGTCTCACTTATTAAATTTTAATCAGTGTAATTTTTATTATATAAAAAGTTTGTTACTTTGTTTTTAAGAATTGAAATTGCACATTGTGTTTATTAATATTCCGATAGAAAAAGAAATAAGACGTTTTGAAAATCATTAATTTTATTGAAGAATTTATTTGACATCTTTTATGAAATAATTTTTACTTTATGCCTAATCAATTATGTATTTTGTTTATAAAACTATTTTTCCTTTATTAGTAAACGTTTAGGTACCTAGCTTAATAATTTGATATATTTTATTAATAATGTATTTGTCAATTTTCAAAAAGTGTATGAGTGAAAGCGTATTTGCTTAAAATGTACCTATATATTATATAATAATATTTTATTTGAACAGTTCTTTGAATTATTATTTCTGTATTTAGAATATTAACTAAAAAAATCTGGTTTAGGTCTACAATTGATTGCACGGGATAAAAGATAGACAATTTTTAAGTAAATCAAATTGGAATTTAATCTATTTCAGGCTTTTAGGAATTGAAGAATTGAAACTGAAGTTTAATACAATGGTTCAAGAATTTGATTAAAAGTGAAATTTTGTGACAGGTAGAGCGCATAATTTTTTTTTAATAAAATGTTTTTATGTTATAAATGTTGATTCCTTTTATGTTTACAGTTTTGGTATTCCCATAATCCTGTTATCTGTTTTTATTTTTTTCCTATCTTCAAAAATGACTGAGATATTAAACGTTAAAGTACGGCCTCCAAGGAAAATTTAGGTGAACCAATGGCATTAACGTGTGACGTCACGTCGCACTTCCGTATACCTACATAGAATCCTTTGGCTAAATAGTTGCGCTCTCACGGTTTCGTAATAAATTTATTTATTTTTCTCATAGTCGATCAATGAAATGTTTAAGTTATTTTGTATTGAGCCCATGTGAAAAAACACCTTCAAATAATGTTTTATTTTCGTGACTAATAAAATAAATCAACTTTCGTAATGGCGGGCGGGATTCTGTCAATACATAACAAAATGTACTTACAACCTTAACTGACTTGGTAGTTAAATATGCACCCTAAAAACTGACAGCCATTTCGATAATTTTATACTGCTAGTGGCGCCTCCACCACTGGGTCAGATAAGTTTGTGAGATAAATGTCTTTCGGTATCGACAGTAAGTGACAGTTTTAGAGTGCGCCTGCGCGCGCTCGAAATTGAATACTAATCATTTGACATAACCTTAGAACGAAGAAAATGTACTGTAACTAGCGTCAAAAACGCACGAGTTGCGCGAAGATTGCGCACAGACGAACTCTATGTAGGCACAGTTAGACGGAAATCACCCGCAACAGCCGCAAACGGAGATGTCAGTGCGACATGACGTCATCGCAATAGCGCGCAAGGAAAGCAAATTTTCAAAAGCTGGTGAAACTTTACAACGCTTTATCTTTGGAAATCCTGGCCAGATTTCTATAAAACAAAAACTACTACTTGTACTTGCACGAGTTCGCGCATTAAATGCAGTCATTTTTATAGTCATATTTTGATGTGTTGGTGTGACTCATTATAGATCGCCCTCGAGATTACATTTCTTTACCTGTAGTAGCACGAATATGTGCTGCCATCATACACTATTTGAGAGAAAAAACACCGGACAATACCATAGATTAAAAAAAGAAAAAATGCTAGTTTATACTTTTTTAACTCTCATACACGGTTTGTGTCGCGGCCATCGTACGTCAAAAAATTTTTCTCCTGTAATTTTAAAGTGAGGTAAGTTAATAATAATAGATTGCTTATTGCGAATTTATTGCGAAATAATGGGAAAATGTAAATATGAAGAATTATCCTTAAGGCGGACAAGGGGAATGCCACTGTCATCATGGACACCACTGAGTATGACAGTAAAATGAATAATCTTCTTAGTGATGTCAATACATACACGAAGGTGACATATGATCCCAGGGCTAGAACAAATCGTAGTACTCGAAACCTGATCAAAGAATGTTCCCAGGCCCTTGAAGACGAAACGGCAAAGTATTTATTACGTCCACGTAACGTGCTACCTCCGAAACTATGATATGGTTTACCCAAGGTTCATAAACAAAACGTCCCTCTGAGACCGAAATGAGTCAAATAGACTCCCCAACGTATGAACTGGCGAAACACTTAGCCAACGTCATGAAACCACTGGTAGAGCAAACATCTTCGTACGTGAAGGACTCACGCCATTTCGTGTCCATCCTTGCACAGAACACGGTCGAAGTGAATGAGTCGATGGTCAGTTTTGACGTAGAATCGCTCTTCACAAATGTACCAATTGCTGATTGTATGGAAGTCATCAAAGTGAAGTTAAAAAACAGTAACATCTCGATGGAATACGCTAAATTGATACATCATTGCTTGACAACCAACTATTTTGTATACAAAGGTCAGTTTTACCTACAAGTTGATGGTGTAGCTATGGGAACTCCCGTAGCTCCAGTAGTAGCTAACATGGAGCATTTTGAGGACAAAGCCATCGCTACTGCACCCACACCTATCAAACTATGGAAAAGGTACGTCGACGACGTCTTCTGCATACTTCCTGGTGACAGACATGACATTGAAGTTAATTTGGCACATCTGAACGGAATCCATCCCAAAATTAACTTTACCTATGAGATGGAAGAAGAAAGGAGCATAGCATTTCTTGACGTCTGTGTTCGAGTCCGCAGTGACGGTTCGTTAAGCCACTCAGTATACAGCAAACCGACTCACACAGATCGTTAACTCAACGCGGCTTCACATCACCACCCAAGACACCTTGACTCTGTAGTAGAGGTGTGCTATTATGTTATATTCGTATATTATAACATATCGTTATGCTACATTAAAATATTAGGTTATTTTTAATGCTATAATATATTAGTATTAAGTACCTAATATAATAAATAACCTAATATAACCTATGTTAAACTAAAAGTAGTTATTAATGTTTTTTACACTACTTAACACAATCCCTCGTCGCAAGGTTCTAGTCAAGGTGTAGACCAGCGGGACCAGCAGTTTTTCGTTTTCATGGCCGAGATGCGGGAATTCAGGCAGGAGATGACCCAGCTGCGCGAGTCTCTGATGCACCGCTTGGATGATTTCGAGCGGCGCTTGGGAGACCTGGAAAAGCGAGCCCCCGCCGAAGGCATACCCTGTGCCGTCGAGGAGCTCGAGCGCACCATAGACGGCCTCAAGAGGGAGCTTAACGACCGGGACCAGGAAGCCCTCCTAGCCGACCTGGACATCGGGCAGCTGCCGGAGGAGCGGGGCGTGAGCGTCATCCAGTCGGTGACGATGCTGGCAGCGCGGCTGGGCGTCAAGCTGGAGGAGCGTGACGTGGTGTTTGCGGAGCGCGTGGGCGCGCCGCCGGCCGAGGCGGGGGGCCGCCCGCGACGCGTCGTGGCGCGCCTGGCGCGCCGACACCTGCGCGATGAGCTGCTGCACGCCGCACGTGTGCGCCGCACCGTGACTGACGCGGCTGGTGGCCGCGTTTTCGTCAATGAGCGACTGACGCGTCTCAATCGCCAGCTCTTCCATCACGTACGCGAGGAATGCAAGAAGCAACATTGGCGGTACTCCTGGACGAAACGAGGCCGAATTTTTGTCCGTCAGGCCGATGGCTCCTCCGTCTACCAGCTCCGCTCCATGGAGGACGTGGAACGGGTGCTCGGGGCCCAGAATAAATGACTCGTACCACCATCCTATAAGCATATTTCTATTTTAAATTACAGCAACTATGTTTTTTTTGCTGGAATAATTTATTGTTGTTTATTTATAAGTTCTAATTTTAGCCTCAATATTTATAATCCTAATTTGTCTGTGAATCTGTGTTTGTTGTCTGTCTGTGTACTTAATCTTACTTTACCAAGGAAAAACTGGCGATTTAATGAAAGACTTTATTTATTGTTTGAAGAACATTCAGATATTTATTTATTGAATTATGGCATTCTTATGTGGTTAAATAGTATTCCATACACAAAAGTAACATTTAAAATTTACAATGCAGTCATATATTATTATGTTATACACTTTACAGATAAGGATGTGAGGTTGTCATGCCCTGGCATTATGGTTGTACTGCAAGATGACTTAATTTGGAATCATTTGGTGTCGGTCTCATTTTCTCACTTATTGTCTTTTACAACATTTAATCATGGTTTTAGGCTCTAGAAATTTAACAGTTGGTCTGTACAATGCGGGTTCACTTGGAACAGGGCATGAAGATTTCATTGCGGCAGTGGAGGAGCTGGACCTGGACATTTTGGCAGTAAATGAAACATGGCTGAGAGCAGGACAAATTAATAAAGCGCCAAATCTAGCAGACTATCGGCTGAAACACTGCCCTAGACCTGAGAATGTTCGCAACGGCCGAGGTGGAGGAGTGGGTTTTTACATCCGTAAAGGAATATACACTCGTACCTGTCAGCATCCAACGACCTCGGAGGTGGAACAAATGTGGCTCAGTGTGAATGCCAACAACCAGCGAGTCATTATTGGTACGGCGTACAGGCCGCACTGGCAGGAGGTAGGAGTCTTCCTGGATGCGATAGCTGATGCTATTGCCTCTTTTGCTAACTGCGACGTCTTGATCCTGTTGGGTGATTTCAACATCAATCAATTTGACACCAACAGCTCTAAGTACAAACAGTTTATGCAGTTCCTACAGTGTTTGAATTTAAAGCAGATTGTTACTGAGGCTACACACTTTACAGAGCATAGCAAAAGCCTTATCGATGTAATCTGCACTGACGCTAAGGCCCTGAAAGTCACTGTAAAACACACACCAGAGCTTGGAGGCCATGGTATGCTTAAAGCAGAATTTAAAATTAAAAAAGAAAAACCTTCTCCAAAGTGGGTTACATACAGGCCTCTAAGAGACATTAATATGGATCTATTGAACCGTGACCTTGATGCCATCAACTGGGAGTATTTTTACAAAATAGATAACATCAACTCTCTCGTGGAAACCTTTACTGCTTGCATCAAGACATTGTTCGACCTGCATGCACCTGTCAAAACCAAGAAGTTTAGGCACCCACCTCACCCGTGGCTTACTGACACCATAAAATCTATGATGCTTATTAGGGATAAGTATCATGCTGATTATAAGCTGAGCAAATCAGAATTTAATCAGGTAAAATCCGATTCCAGAAAGGAAAGTTATAAGATGATGAAACACCTGGTTACAGAAGCTATCTTTAGAGAGAAGAAATGTTTTTTTGACAGAGAAATTAATAAAAACAAGAATAACACAAAAAAATTGTGGAAGAACCTAAAGAAAAATGTAATTACAGATAAAAAGAAGGGCACAGAACTTCCACCCACTTTTAATAACCCTGATCAAATTAATGCTCACTTCCTCAACATTCCTAGCGAAAATTGTGTATCTTTGTCCCTTCTTACATACTATGAACACCATAGATATGGATCTTCAGCATTTTCGTTACGCCCTGTTACAGAGGACCAGGTGCTAAAAACCATCAAAGGGTTCAAATCAAATGCTCAGGGCTGTGATGGTCTTTCGCTTGAAATGATTCTGCTGACATTGCCTCAGACCCTCAAACCGATCACTGTGATGGTTAACCATTCCATTATAGAAGGCACCTTTCCTGTCAGCTGGAAGGTTGCTGCTGTCAAACCACTACCGAAAGTTCCAGACCCTGTAACCATAAATGACCTCCGCCCTATCAGTTTGCTCCCTTGTGTGTCGAAGGTATTGGAAAGGATAGTGTGTGACCAGCTGACAGAATATCTTGAGGAAAACAATATCCTTCCTCAGCGGCAATCAGGATTTCGTAAGAGTCACAGTACAGCTACTGCCCTCGCAGATGTCGTGGACAACTTATTGACTCATCTGGACCAGGGGCACCTCAGTATCCTGCTACTGCTGGACTTTTCAAGGGCATTTGACTCAATTAATATAGATCTCCTGCTGTCAAAAATGGCATATTATGGAGTGGAAGGAAATGCAATCAAATGGTTCCATAGTTACCTGGACGGAAGGCATCAGTATGTTGAGCTGGACAGAGAGGATGGAACAAAGCAGCGGTCGGCTGAATTGCCTGTAGTCCGTGGAGTACCGCAGGGCTCAATTTTAGGCCCCATCCTTTATATTTTGTACAGTGCTGATATTATTAAAGTCATCAAACACTGTCAGTTCCACCTTTATGCAGACGATCTGCAACTGCTGCTCCCTTTCAGATTTTCTGAGCATGCCGAAGCTGTAACCAAAGCCAATGAGGATTTAGTGCACATTACAACCTGGTGTAAAACTAACTGTCTTGTTGTCAATCCAAAAAAATCAAAATTTCTATTGATTGGCAGTAAAAATAAAATCAACAAATTTAATAGCACTGATCTAAACATAATGATGAATGGGGAAGCAATCCAACGTGTGGACAAAGCCAGGAATTTGGGACTGACAATGGACGAACACCTAGCCTTTGAGAGCCACATTGCAGAATGTTCCCGCAGTTGTTTTTACAGGCTTAAATTGTTGTATAAAATCAGACCTTTTTTAAGTGAGGAAGTGAGAATCACACTATGTGAGGCGTTGATATTGTCAAAGTTTAATTACTGCGACACTGTCTATGGTCCCTGTCTGATGGCTAAAACAAGCAGACTTGTTCAGCGTGTGCAGAATGCTTGTGCGCGCTTCTGTTTTCATGTGCCACCTCGTTCGCATGTTACTCCTTTCTTGAATGCTGCACACATGATGAAAATGGAAGGGCGCAGGAGGCTTCATCTCGCTACTCTGCTTTTCGGCATTATTAACACAGGGAGGCCATCTTATCTGTTTGATAAATTAAAATGGGCACGTGACTCAAGCAGGTACCCTAAAAGAATGATCACTAACATCTTCGTGACTGCTAAGCATCGCACTGTAGCGTTTCGTGGTTCCTTTAAGTTCGCCGCTTCCAAATGTTGGAACGCACTTCCTCCTCCTTGTCACCACCTGCGAACGGTAAACACATTTAGACGCCATCTCAAGTTGCATCTCATGTCCCTACAAAAAGCTGAGAGCAACTTTATATAGGTACTCACGTGCAGGGTTCTCACGGCGTAACGGGTCGGAGACTGCGTTCCGGCACCTGCGAGGCGGTCAGTCAACACATACACAAAGGTACTTTGTGGTCAACACTCCAGAACATC
This sequence comes from Crambus lathoniellus, assembly GCA_949710035.1. NCBI lineage: Eukaryota > Metazoa > Arthropoda > Insecta > Lepidoptera > Crambidae > Crambus > Crambus lathoniellus. The sequence goes on from OX453312.1 coordinate 7,076,760, forward strand.
CATTTGTTATGTATTGTGTAGGTATTCTTCATGTTACTATTAAAATATGTATGTTCCTGGTAATTCTGTATTTAACTTTTTATTTGCTTTTTATGTTATGTCTGGCGCCGGCTTTAAGTTTATTTTTTTTGTGCCACGGAACACATGACATAATTTATTTATATAATCAACCACAAGGTCTTGTGATGGTTTTGTGCGTATTTGTTTGTGGCAAAGATGTTTGGTTTGGTGCACAAATTATATAGACTAGGTTTGGTGTTTGGTTTGTGCTACATTTGTTTTTTTTTATTATTTTATTTTATCGCTTAGTGAAGTGGCAAAGGATATTGGTCGTACAGCCAGTTTTTATTTTATTTTTTTTCTTACTTTTGTTTTACTTTTTTATGTGTACTTTTAATTATAATTGTGTTTTTGTCACGTCCGAAGTTGTCCACCAAATAGGTCCCTCCAGAATATCAGCGTTGCAGTGTCAGCCTCTTGCCGCTGCAACATTATGCTGAGGATGGGGCCTAGTTGGCGACATGCTGTTTTCCTGTCTCTATTCTTAATTTTTTTACTTAAAACGGTTTTTTTGTGTATGTCGTCAATAAAAATGTTTTCTTTCTTTCTTTCTTTCTTTCTTTCTATCAATTACTTACTATTGATAAACCAATTCTTTATTATTTTTTCCACTATTTTACAAATAACAACACGAATAAATTCATATTACGCTATTAAAAACAGAATTCTTAAGTACTTTTTAAGCCCCGAGCGAGCGTGAGTTCGCGATCAAGAATTCCACAGGACAGCATTAGTTAAATATTCTAATAACAGTAATAAATGTTATAGCAGAAAAATAACATGTTCGTTCAAATCGCATGTCGTACATGATTTATGATATTAGTCCTTATTGATAAGACATTAGAGTCTGTCTCAACTGTTTTAAATATAACGCGTTATTTGGTTTTTCCAACTTTCAAAATTCAACTTTATTTCTATTTGATAGAGTTGAATTTTGATAGATTTGATTACCAAGAAAAGAGAGAGCATACTTGCATCGCGTGCGGCTGGAATAACGGCTGGATAGAGAAGGAGAACACAGTTCATTGGTTCAGTTCTGTCATTTCATTTGTTCATTTCAAATACACTAGATGGCGTGCGGCGGGCGCCCTGCTTGATATAATTTAATATAGCAATAGCAGAATAAGTTATATTTTTATATTAGGTGCGATAGTTATATTTTTATAACGTTATGCTATATGCGTTATCGAATATAACGCACACCTTTACTCTGTAGTGACAGCATTGACTAATAGAGCATATGATTTGTGCGATGAAGACCACCTGAACAAGAAGTTAAACCATGTGCGCTATGTCCTGCAGTGAAACGGGTATAAAAGAAATATATTACCACCCAGACACAGAACAAAACGATACAGGTGCAAGGTACGCAGACAACCGGTTTATTTGCCCTTTATAAAAGGAGTGACTGATAAGGTTTCCAATATTCTTAACAAGTACTCAATTAATACCATCTTCACTCCTTCAAAGAAAGTTGGCCAATGACTGCGCTCACCCAAGGACAGTTTTCCCTTTGAAAAACCTGGCGTGTATAAAATCAATTGCAGCTGTGGTAGCTTGTCGCGTTAAGGAGCATATTAAGGCTGTCAAGAATAATGATACGCAGAAATCAGATATTGCGGAACACCTAATCCATTTGGGGCCGAATCACTGGATTGAGTTTTATAACCCTCAGATCATCTCGGCGGAACGCCACTATGTACCAAGAATGGTCAGAGAAGCGATTGAAATTAAAAAGCACAAAAATAATTGCAATCGTGAATACGGGTTTAAATTGTCAAGTGTCTGGAATCCAGTGATTCATTAGTGCAAAAACCACAATAAACAACAAAGTGTCGTTCCGCGTAGTGATACTGTGAGTTTTGTGTGTCGTGAGAATTGTGAACAACTTCGAGTTGAGTGCGCAAACGAAAACAGTGCATCGAGCGTAGAAAACGAACAAGAGGGTAGACAGATTCGTCTGCTCCTAACATCCAACCCGCATTAACTTTCTTCAGTTACTCCGTGATCATGGCGTGTGCAACTGCGCCGAAATATCGGGGACTCAACAACAAATCAAAACATGGTAAAAATTCCGTTTTTCGTAATATTTACAGTGTTAATGACCATTAAAGTTTAAAAAGTTAATATAACTCCTGTTTAAAAAAGTGGTATTTATATTTTAGCGATATTGTTGTTGTTGTTCGGAGAAATAAAAGTCTTGGTTGTATCAGAAGGAATTGATGAGTGAATGAATGAGTGAAAATTTATTTGGTTTACCACTCTATTTACATATATTTTGAAGTATCTCACTTAGACGCTAATTAATTTATTATAACATGTATCATTACAATTGTCAGGTACTCTAACTTAATAAAATAATATTATTGACGGTGGTGTGGTGTTCGCTCACGTACACGGTTACGCATACACGGACAGTTTCTCTTCACATAAATATGGCGCGCAAAACAGCGGCGTTCCAATCGTCGTAGAAACAGCCTCGAGTAAGGACGTGTGTCGCTTGGTGATGCGTCGCAGCTCGTCGCCTGAGGAATGCGTCGTGAGCCGGTCAGGTCAGTCAGTGTGCGCGCGCGCCTCGCGCGCGGCGGACGGCCTGGCTGGTCTCTCGTATTGTATGACAAACTGGTAGGTAGGTATGTCACTACATTACTCCCCCGCTAGCGAAGCGTACCGGTGGTTTTGATACTCGGCCCGATCTCGTTATGTGTTGTTGTTGTTGTTGCTCGATGTTGCTTTTCTCTCCATCTTCACTCGTCTTCGATTCGGTGTTGGTATAGAAACAGTGGCGTAGCTATCATAGGGCCAGGTGGTGCAGTGCACCGGGGCCCCCGGAGCTCAGGGGGCCCTCAAACCTCAGCTTTGAAAAAAAAAAAAAAAAAAGAAAAAAGATTTCAACAGTTACACTCACAGATCACCTCCTAATAGATACCGCATACAAGGCAACAGACGCGCGCAGCACATACTTGCTTTAGCTAGCATAAACGGCCACGCTTGCAATCACGACTTCAGTCACGACCAAGTCTATGAACCGTCGCCACGTCCGAGTTCGTGAATAGTTTTGTGACCAAAACGTATTTTAAATGGCTTCCTGTGCAGTGAAATGGTGTGGAAAGTCAGCTAAGACGTCAAGTTTTCAAAAAGATGGCATAACATTTCACCGGTAAGTAAATTATAAACATAACTTAATTAAATTACCTACCATCGCGGGGCTCAGCTTATAGTGGTTTTGAAAAAGCACCCGTTGATGTCTTTTTGAAAAGTCCCTTTCACTCATTAGTCAAAATACAATAGTTGTCTCTGTCTGATGACGGCACGTGTATTGCTAGTGTTGTGATTTCAAATTCTCGAATTTATATCGATATTCTCTAGTCACAAGTATATTTAGTAACATGACCATTAGTTTATTTTCTCAAAACATAACCTAAGGCCGATCTTACACTTGTAAGTTTTACTCACGTAAGTTGCTTACGTGAGCGACTTACGATAAATTTTGCAAATGTTAACGCTCTTTGTAAGTTTATTTGTGTGTGTAATTATACAGCCGTAAGTTACTTTCATAAAACTTACGTAAGTAACTTACAAGTGTAATTTCGGCCTTATTACAAGCTTTTATTTAGTTTCACCTGTCCCGATGTTTGTTTGTATCAACGTTTATAACCAAATCTTGCAAGTTAAAATTTGACCAAGTTCCCAGTGTCCGATTGAGCTGAAACTTTGCATAGAGGTTTGATTTCGATGACAATACAATATTAAAGTACAGTCAACAAAAAAGCTTGTTATAAAAACGAAGTTTCAAAATAATTTTCTAACTCCACCCAAAAAAGTTTTATTTTTTATTTTAATTAATAATTATTTTATTACTATTATAAGTTTAACTTGTGTCTGTGGCATCATAGCTCATCATAGGCCTGCCTGCCGCGAGCAGCAAACGCCCTGCCTCGCAAGCGAGGTACGTCCAAACCAAGCGTACTCTCTCGCAAGGCAGGATGTTAAAACAGAGAATATTTTTTATTCTAGTCAAAAGTTCTCTAAGGATTTTCTCAAATGTACACGCGGACGAAGTCGCGGGCGGAAGCTAGTTATTAAATATATTTAACAATCAAAAGACAAATTAATGCAAATATCGATAATTCTTATCGTTTATTGTCCTGTGAATTGTCCCTGGTGTCCCATCACTATAGTCTATGCTGACCTTGAAATAGCCAATCACAGAACAGCGGTTACGGCCCCCGCAGCCCGTGCTCTCTTCCAAAATCGAAACAGAGCGATTCATTTAATTTTACAGTGTGGCACGGTTGTTTCACTGTTCTTTATACGGTTAGTGACGTTATCACCAACACACAACACTGTGTTTAACAGTGTTGAACTGTTAAAATTTACTTTGGATTACACTGTAATTTGAGCACTACGTTTCAGTAAATATCGCTTTGCAATCGCTTCGAGTCCAATAAAAACCGTGTACCACTGTATTCTAAAGTGTTTCTTCTTTTCCATGTAATTAAAAATTATGGAAAGAAAAAAGGAACGTAGCGGTGCCGCAAAGCGGAAACAACGTCAAGAAAGGGAAGAAAGTAAACAAAAATTGACCAAGCTAGACAGCTTTTTTACGAAACCGCTTTCTGCTACAGTTCCTTCAACAGCTGGAGTATCGGTCAAAAGTGACGAGTGTTCAATTATTGACAACGTGGACACAGCTGTGTTAATTAATAAAGTGACGCGAGTAGATCAGGAATATCAGGATCCAATAACTACCGACAATACCGCTGCTGAAAATGACTACCGCGACGCTTCCGTGCAACCTACATTAGAAGAATCATCCATTTCTTCATCTTCAAAAGTTCTTGAAATTTCAAATGACTTGGGAAAGTACACGAACAAGAAATTGAACGATAACGAAAAACGGCTGATTCTTGACAAAGGACCTTTGAAACCTCCGGGACCTTTTCCGAAAGACCCCCACCAAGATAACAGGAGCTTTTCAGAAACGTATTACGTTTCTACGTCACAATACGGTCCAGTGGATCGTTTTTGGATATGCTATTCGAAAATTCTGGATGCTGCCTACTGCCAACCGTGTTGGTTGTTTGCTTCGCAAATAAATGCATGGTGCACAGGCATCCGGGACTGGAGGCATTTATCAGATAGAGTTAAGCAACATGGTTCCTCGAAAGCACACACGGAGGCGTGCGCTGTATACGAAGCGTGGCAAAAAAATTCTACCATCGACAGAGAACTTGAAGATGAAATTCGCAAAGAAGCGTCATTTTGGAGACAAGTTCTTCGGAGATTATTCGATATCATAATTACTCTTGCGAAGAGTTCTCTGGCTTTGAGAGGACATCGAGAGGATCTGAGTGAGGGAGGAAACCACGGAAATTTTCTCTCAATTGTCCAACTCGTTGCTAGATACGACCACATCTTGCGTCAAGTTTTGGATATGCCCAAAGGTAAGAATTTATCTCGTTTACTGAGTTTATAATTTATGTTATCATAATCGAATGTTTTCTCATATTCCCCATGTTTTTAGGATCAACAAGATACCTCAGTGCAACGATTCAAAATGAAATGATCGAGTGTTTGGGCACCAAACTCGAGAATCATTTATTGGATCAAATTAGGGCGTCACCGTTCTTTACCATCATCATGGATACCACGCAGGACATATCAAAAGTGGATCAACTAAGCATTGTCGTAAGATATGCAGTGATATCAAGATCGGAAAATGGACAAGCAATCGACATTGAAGTAAGAGAGGTATTTCTAGGTTTCCACGCAGTCACTAAACACAGCGCCGCGGATTTGGTAAATCAAGTTACCACGTTGTTCTCCGAAAAGGGTCTTGATTTTAAAAAGTGTGTTGGGCAAGGTTACGATGGGGCCAGTGTAATGAGTGGTGCGTATAATGGAGTACAAAAACAAGTTAAAAATATTCAGCCAAACGCAGAGTACGTACATTGCGCCAGTCATAATTTGAATTTGGTAGTAAATGATGCCGTTCGAGGTTCCGTCGAAATTCAGAAGTTTTTTGCAACAATTCAAGACCTGTTTAACTTCTTTGGAAACAGCATTAAGCGCTGGGACCTTTTATCGAAATTCACCGGTGAATCAGAAATTACTTTGAAAAAATTGAATCCGACAAGATGGTCCAGCAGGGTTAACTCAATAACTGCAGTCAAACTTCGTTTTTTCGATATCATTAAAGCATTGTCCGAAATAACGCTGATGAGTTCCAGTAAAGACGAACGTAGTGAAGCAGAGATTATAAAATCAAAAATGCTGAATTTTGAGTTTGTATTTCTTTGTGAATTCATGCACAGCGTATTGAACAACATCAATTATGTTTCCAAAGTTTTGCAAAAACGTGATATCGTTTTGGATGAAGCGAGTAAGGCTTTGGACGAAACAAGGGATAAATTGAAAAAGTATAGAAATGACTTCGAGTCCTTCAAATCCAAGGCCACCGAAACCGCGAGAAAATACGATATCGATCCTACCTTTCCAGAAAAGCGACGAAGAAAAACTAAAAAGCATTTCGATGAATTGGCTTCTGATCACCGATTCGAAAACCAGGAAGAAGTCTTTAGAGTAACTATTTTCAACAATGTACTCGACATAATAATCAATCAGTTAGATGCGCGTTTTATTGGTATGAGTGCAGTGTGTAAATCGTTCGACTTCCTGATGCCAAAAAACTTGCTTAGCTGGAATGAAACGATTTTACTCGAGAAATGTGATCGGTTTCAGAAGAAATATTGCGATATAATTGGACCCAATTTTTCGCTCCAATTTCTTAATGTATATCATCTGATCCTCCCTCAATTGATGGAGACGTGGTCTATTCGCCAGCTTTGCAAAGAAATTATAACAAAATTTGGCGTGCTCGAATGTGACCTTACGGAAGTGTATACAGCGATGCTACTGTTTCATACAATTCCTGTTACTTCCGCGGCAGCAGAAAGATCTTTCAGTAAACTGAAGATTATAAAAAATTATTTAAGAAATAGCATTCGACAAGATCGCCTCCGACACTTATCGTTAATTGCAATAGAAAATGAGGCGGCATCAAACTTGGATTTGAGTGAAATTATAGACGAATTCGCAAAAATTAAAGCGCGCAAGAGATTGTGAATTGGGCGGGGAATTCTGTTAAAAATCGTTTTTTCCATTAATTAATCTCATCTATATAATAAATATTCTATATTCTCATGTGCGTCGTTGTTTATTTATTCCCTTCGATTAAACACATGGAGATTCTAATAGAGACGACGTATGGATTTAGCCTACTAGGGATAAGTTCACTTACTGTTTTCTATTCTTATTCTTATCAATAATTTTGAAGGCCAATATAAGTTCAAACTACGCGGAAAGAGGGGAGGAGGAGGGCCCGATTCTTTACCTATGCACCAGGGCCCTTGTCCCCCTAGCTACGCCACTGTATAGAAAGCCGGTTTCAATCTATCTATTGATATGTTTACAACTTTGTTTGGTAGTTGTATTTTGTAGTGCTTCTCATGTCTATCGATGACTCGATACGGCCCGTTATACGTAGGTACAAGCGGTTTTCTGTGTGCGTCGTTGCGAATGAAGACGTGTGTGCTCGACGGTAGCTCCTTGTGTACGAAAAATGCACGTGATCGCGTTGCATTCCTTTGCGCTTGCGCTTTCTTCAATGCTTCGCTGAGGTCAAACGTAAACTGAGATGACGCATCGGTTTGTTTACATTTTTCTCCGCAGTACTCGCCGGGTAATCGTATTGCTTGTCCGTATAATAGTTCGGCGGCGTTCCTACCGATGTCTTCTTTGATACTGGCGCGAAGTCCCAATAACACAGTTGGTAATTCGCGTACCCAACCGCTACAGTTAAGTTTAGCGGCTAAGGCGGCTTTGAGCGAGCGGTGCCAGCGTTCTATCATGCCATTTGCTTGCGGGTGGTAGGCGGTGGTTCGAGTGCGAAGTGTTCCCATCCGTTGCATCAATTTGTTGAATAAATTCGATTCAAATTGCCGACCTTGATCCGTTGTTATAATAGCGGGGCAACCGAATCTCGCAATCCATCCATTGTAGAACGTGAGTGCGACTTTTTCAGCCGTGATGTCTTCAATCGGGTAGGCTTCATGCCATTTTGACGTGCGGTCGATCATTGTCAACAAATATCGGTAACCGTCTGATGTGGGTAGTGGGCCGACTATATCAATGTGTACGTGATATAACCTATCGACTTCGCTGAATGTTGCGATTGGCGCTTGATTGTGTTGTTGAACTTTCACGCGTTGACAGGGTACACAGGTTCGAGTCCAGTTGTTGACGTCACGATTCATCGACGGCCAGACGTAGCGGGCTGCTACCATGCTTCTTGTAGTTCTTATTCCCGGGTGGCTAATGTCGTGAATCGCTTGGAAAGCTATTTTTCTAAATTCTTGTGGTAAATACGGTCTGTTCGTTCCAGTACTTGTTTCGCATACAATCTTTGTTTTGACGCCGGGAAAAGATAAACTTTTAAATTGAAGTCGCTTGTTATTTTGCAGATTCTTCAATTCTACGTCTTGTTCTTGTTTTTTCCCTAGTGCTTCGTAGTCGATCGGTGATGGACAGGTGATGGTTTCAACACGTGATAAGGCGTCGGCGACTTGATTTTCTTCCCCACTTATGTGTTGTATATTCGAAGTGAACTGGCCGATATATTCTAGATATCTTGTACGTCGCGGTGTTTCGTTTTTACTGTTTGTAGTTAATGCGCCAGTCAGTGGTTTATGGTCAGTAAAAATAATAAGGTCTTGTCCTTCGAACATGCGACGAAAATGTTTGACTGCCATATAGATAGCTAACAGCTCCCGGTTGAAGGTACTGTATTTCTGTTGCGCTTCGTTGATTTTTTTTGAATAAAATCCAAGTGGCTTCCAGTGACCGCCGCCGGGCGTTTTCTGTTGTATTACAGCTCCGGCACAGGTGTTCGATGCGTCAGTCATTATAGCGAACGGTTCGGTCGGCGACGGGAATGACAACAAAACAGCGTTCTTGATGTCTTCTTTGCATTGATTGAAGGCTTGAATTGACTCGTTGTCCCATGCTATTTTGGTTTTGTCATTTTTCTTGCTGTTATGTAGATATTTTAGAAAAATGGAAAATGAAGTATTTAGAAAAAATCGACCCGTCTCACATTCATTTTCCATTTTTCTATTATAACAATTGCATTGTGAATGCAAAAAACTAAAAATTAAAATAACATGTAGATATTTGTTCAGTTCCTTTTGATGTTCGGCCGCTTTAGGAATATTTTCTCTGTAGAAATTAATCATTCCTAGGAATCTTCTTAGGTCTCGAACAGTTTGCGGTAGCGGGTAGGAAGTGATGGCCATAATCTTCTCTTCGATGGGTTTTATGCCTTCTGGTGATAGCGAATAGCCCAGAAAATCGAGGTTTGTTTGTCCAAAAAGGCATTTGGCGACGTTAATCTGTAGGCCGTGGTCACGGAGGCGCTTGAATACCTCTTCTAGGTCTCTTCTATGCTCTTCTTGGCTACTGCTTGATACCAAAATATCGTCGACAAAAGGAAAAACTGGCAGGCCCCTCAAGGTGTTGTCGATGTGTCGTTGGAAAGTTTGGCCAGCGTTTCTCAAACCAAAGCACATTTTCGTGAATTCATAAAGTCCAAAAGGAGTTATTACCGCTGGCTTCTTTATATCTTCTTCACGATTTCTGAGCTGGTAATAAGCTTTGTGCAGGTCTATTTTTGAAAATATTTTCTTGCCCCGAAGATTGAGTGTGAAGTCGTGGAGCCGAGGGATCGGGTACCGATCGGGTACGGTTACAGAATTCAGCTTTCTATAGTCGCCGCATAATCTGTATTTTCCATCTTTCTTCAGTACCATGTGAAGTGGACTGGCTAGACACTAGACATAATAGATAAACCACTCACATGTCACTTTGAAGGTCATCTCAATTCACCTATAATAGATGATGAAGTCAAATTAATTCTAAATAATGATGACTTTGTCTGTGCAAGACACAAGAACATTAAAGCAATTTTCAAAGAAAAGTTCCCAATTATCAAATCGTATGATGAATACAATGAATGCCATTGGAGATTAGCCGAAGAGTCAATCACTCTGAAACCAGAGACACACCGAAATGAAGAACCGCCAACTGATGGAATGTTATCGATCTTTATAGAGTCAGCCTTATGGAATTTGAAAACCCATCACCTAAGTTACCATGGAAAGGACCTCCCACTCGAACGCGAATCGAACCAATTTAGAGATACTTTAAGAAATCCCCAAATTCAAAAACTGTTTCGTAACAAAATAAAGGCAGAAAGGATTAAAAGCGAAATAACAGAAAAAGAACACTTACTAGGGGAGTTTTACAAGGTAGACGAGGAGCTTTGGATTGAAAAGGAACTCACAATTATAATTCATAATGGGCAGCCATACTTATTTCCAACGACTCTCTTTATGTGTGTATTAGACAATATACAGTCTCGTTTTTACCTAGCGTCCCATGTTGCAATTAAAGAAGTGTCAGAAGAAGTGCCTGGACTTTTGTCTCATTACACGGAGTTGAATTCCACACTGATTCAATTACGTGCCAATTACAGAAATAAATTCTTTATACTAATGAAAAATTGGGATGCCTATTGCATTGGGCATGCCGTTGCCGATGGGATCGACGATATGGGATTTACTGTTCTTAGGGATACCCTCGAGAAAGAGCTCTTAGAGGAGTTTCATATAACCGATGTAGAAAAATTCCTGGAATTAATTACGTGTAGCAGGTTTTCACACAATAGGGACTTGTCTATCCAATTGTCTCTTTACTTCTCAAATTTAAGCAAAAATTAATATTGAATCCAGTCGATGGAATCAAAAAGCTGAGAGAGAATTCGAAAAAGGACATACCAATAGATGATAGCCTGGCTCAAAGAGTCCTTTGGAAATTCAGGGAAACTTACTTCTTCAACTTTTACAGGAAAAGAGGCCACTTCCCGTTTCATACTCTAATATATGATCTATTATCCCCGTTAGCAACATGTATCAAAGATTCTCGACTTCCCACTCTCAAGGAACTAGAGCATATACCCCTAAACGAGTGGTCTAAGATTCAGCTCCAGAAAAACCACGAGATAAGTCTAGAAATTGATGAGAAAGAACTCTTAACAGATACAGCATGTGCTCCTCCGAGGACTGAATGGTTTGCTCCTTATGATCCCTGTGCGTTCAAGATCCTGTACAATCAGAGAAAACCCCGTTCTACTGGTACCTGTGAACCACGTGTGTTAGTCAGATATCTCAAAGGCGAAGAGGGAGAATTGTCTCAAAAATTACTAGATCAGGAGAATTACCATTATAACCATGAGAGAGACGACATTGTCCAATTATGTCGTAAAGAACGTGAACTCAGTGTTGAAGGTCGAGTATTCTGCAAGCAGACTTATGAGATGCGATTACTTCAAACAAGCCTGGAGAAAGCACTGAGTGACAACGTACTCCCTTTTGTAAAAGAACAAACAATGACTAATTCAGCTTTCTATAGTCGCCGCATAATCTGTATTTTCCATCTTTCTTCAGTACCATGTGAAGTGGACTGGCCCACGGGCTGCTGGACGGACGACAAATGCCTTGTTCCATCAATGCTTGAAACTCTTCTTTGGCTATCTTGAACTTGTGTGGCGGGAGCGGCCTGGCCCGGGCGTGAATTGGGGGTCCGACGGTTTCAATGTGATGTTCTACTTCCGAGTCACATTGCTTTTGAAATCCAGGGCGAGTGATTTCGATGTACTTTTCCAGCAGGTCGTGGTAAGGTTGGCTGTCATCTATGGTGCGAATGCTTCCAATCGTGCTGTGCGTGACGCTGCCGGTGACGCATAAATCCGTGCGTTTGTCGATTAGTTTTTGCTCTCGCAGGTCGACTATAAGGTTGTGATGTCTTAGGAAATCGGCGCCTAATATCGGTCGGCCGACTGCCGCAATGACGAATCTCCAGCTCAATGGTCGTCGAAGGCCGATATTCAGTGTCATCGTGCGTTCTCCAAATACTGGTATTGCTGTTCCATTGGCGGCGTACAGGTGGTTACTTGGCGGTTTCTTTTTTTCGTTCGTGCGTGCGGGTAGAACTGAAACGTTTGCACCGGTGTCGATGAGGAAACGTAGGCCTGTAGTAACATCCTTGATAAAAAGACGGTATGATATTTCGTCGACTGCTGTCCCCGTCGTAGCTTCAGTCTTCACTAGTTTTCCGACTTCTTATTTTTGTCAAAGTTGCACGGCGCTCGGCATCGAAAAGCGTCTTTTCCGAACTTGCGATGGTAATAACAAATCGAATGTTGTTGTGTTCTTGAGGACGAACGTGAGCGGGAACGACTTCTCAATCGTGGCTGCCGGTAACTACGATGGTTTCTTGATTTTTCCATCCTTAAGGAAGCGACTTCATTCGCGAGCGCGTCTATCTTGCGGATGACGTCATTATCGGTTGATGACGGGGCGGACGACGACGATGGCGCGGGGCTTGATTGGCAGGAACATACGGAATGGATTTCTCGTACAGTCTCGTTCATCTTGTCTGCCATGGCGGCTAGTGAATCCAGTTTTGTTTCTTCACTAATCGATAAAACCGCTCGAGTTGAAGCTGGTAGATGTCCCATCCACAACATCTTCAAAGTTGAATCGGGAATTTTGCCGAGAGCCAGGTCCTTCATCCGGCGTAGTAGTTGTGATGGGCGTTGGTCACCGAGGTCCATGTCGTTGAGTAACTTCTGCAGTTGTTTGTTCTCTGACTCCTCGTACACCGAGAGTAATCGCTCCTTAATTGCTTCGTAGCGGCCGGTGTTGGGCGGCGACATAATAATATCGCTTATTTGTTCGACGTCAATCTTCTCAAGTTGAGTTACGACGAGTCCGAATTTGTTTTCTTCGTTGAGCCTCGAGCCGATGATCATTGTCTCGAACTGCGCGAACCAAAGCCGCGGTCTGTCGCGCCAAAACAATGGAATGCGCGACTTGAAGGATAGCGCGCCGATGCTAACTTCTTCGTTCTGTTGTTGAACTGGTTGTTCGTCCGGCATCGTCGGGGTCACCACTTTAGCGATATTGTTGTTCGGAGAAATAAAAGTCTTGGTTGTATCAGAAGGAATTGATGAGTGAATGAATGAGTGAAAATTTATTTGGTTTACCACTCTATTTACATATATTTTGAAGTATCGCACTTAGACGCTAATTAATTTATTATAACATGTATCATTACAATTGTCAGGTACTCTAACTTAATAAAATAATATTATTGACGGTGGTGTTCGCTCACGTACAGTACACGGTTACGCACACACGGACAGTTTCTCTTCACATAAATATGGCGCGCAAAACAGCGGCGTTCCAATCGTCGTAGAAACAGCCTCGAGGAAGGACGTGTGTCGCTTGGTGATGCGTCGCAGCTCGTCGCCTGAGGAATGCGTCGTGAGCCGGTCAGGTCAGTCAGTGTGCGCGCGCGCCCCGCGCGCGGCGGACGGCCTGGCTGGTCTCTCGTATTGTATGACAAACTGGTAGGTAGGTATGTCACTACAATATTGTAAGGTAAAGACTCCGTGATCATGGCGTGTGCAACTGCGCTGAAATATCGGGGACTCAACAACAAATCAAAACATGGTAAAAATCCCGTTTTTCGTAATATTTACAGTGTTAATGACCATTAAAGTTTAAAAAGTTAATATAACTCCTGTTTAAAAAAGTGGTATTTATATTGTAAGGTAAATAATTACGATTTTTATACAGCATCGGTCAATGGTGTGCTTAATTTTTTAGTTTCTCTGTATAAAGAGGGCAACAAATATGGTACAATTAATTCCGCTAAAGCAGCCCTGTCACTGATTTTAGGATCAGAAGTTACAACTGACAATAGAATAACACGATTCATGAAAGGTATATTTAAATTACGCACACATTTACCTAAGTATAGCATCACTTGGGACCCTTCAATAGTTTTAAATTATCTTAGTAACATATATCCTAACGAAGAACTACCTTATGATATTTTATCAAAAAAGTGGTGTACACTCTTGGCTTTGGTGTCTGCTCACAGAGTACAAACTTTATCATTGATAAGAATTCATAACTGTTCGCGCCGAGGCGCTCCACCGCTCGGGGCGAGGGACGCGAGGCGAGGTGCCACCCACCGCCCGCGCTCCCGCCGCGCCGCCGCCGCAGTCGCAGCGAAGCCGACCGAGGAAACTCTCTCTCTGGCCCAGGCGTTGGAATCACCCATAGATTGGGTCAAAACTTAGTGACTACAATTTCCCCGGTTCATTCATTGACTATAATTAAGACCGCCATTTTGTTTCTGTGCCGCAAGTGAATCCCATTGGCTAAAATTAAGACGGTCATTTTTGACGTATACCTTAAGCAGTGTTGCCGGATTGGGGTGATTACCCTCCAAATTCGGGGTTATTTTAGGCAGTGGAGGGCATATAAATAAAACACTTTCACGGATTTTTTCACGCAATTTATTTAACAACTTGGTTAAATTTTAGTTGTTTTTAGAGATAGGTATTTTGGTTTTCCGTGACCACGGCCCTGGAAAGGTGCCGAAACGTCGGATAAACCAAAATATCTCTAAAAACAACTAAAATTTAACCAAGTTGTTAAATAAATTGCGTGAAAAAATGCGTGAAAGTGTTTTATTTATATGGACAGTTCGCGAAAAAATCTAAGATGTGTTTCAGTGGAGGGCAATTTTGGGAGGAAGAGTTTTGACTTTGGGGGGATGTGGGGGATTTTTTCATAGCAAAAATGTTATTTTAAGTGTTTTAGCGCTTGGAACTGATAATATATAGCAATCAGTGTTCTTGGTGCAAGTGATCTACTCTGCCACACTTTAAAAAAAAGCTTATCGAGTAATCAGTGAGATAGAAAAACGCCTTTTCAAGTGTTTCGGCTTGTGGTGGGGCTTTTTCTTAAAAATCTGCGTTTTGGGGGATTTCGATTTTCGGGATTTCGGAGAATGCAACACGGGCATCTGGCAACACTGAGTTATTTAAAACGAAATTGATTTCGGTTTTCTTCCTATTATTATTTAGTTTATTAACATTTCATTTGTATTATTTTTAGAAATAATGTATACTGTATTCGAAGGTGCCTACGGTACGTGAGTAAATACTATTTACGTAGTTTTATGTATCAATAACTATAAAGGTAGGTACCTAAATTTGAGTATGTTGTTTAAGGCAAATTCCAAGAGGCAACTTTGTATTTCATAAAACAAACCAAAAGAAAATACTCAATACTCAATAATTTATTGCTAACTATAGTGTACATAAGGTGGTTAAAGCTTATAATCTAAAGATCAATATGGATCCTGTCGGTCGGGTACGCAACTTGGTGGAAGAGGAGAGGAAGCGCCTTTTAAAAATACAAAATACAGTTCACAATCCGGAGCAAAGAAGATTTTCAGAAAGTTATGAATGAAAGGTAATGTTTGTTTAATTTTTATATAGAAATGTACCTAACCTATGTATATTAAAATTAATTATTGATTAGTTTGTTGAAAAATCTTCCTAATAATTTCAATACCCATTTAGAAGTGATATCATATTGTGATATATTATTAGGTACTGCTTTACAGTAGATTACCTTGGGACACATTTAACTAGTTTCAATTATGTGGAGTTAGTAAAGTTGTTAATACTAAATCGAGAGAAAATAACAATGTAATTCAATAAATTTGTCGAAGCATTTAAAACTGACTTATCAGCAAATTCATATTTCTGACAAACGGAACAGAATTATAATAAATGTTCCGGCAGGAAAATAAATTATTGTGGTGTCGGTACGAATGACGGTTTATTGTGATTGTCTTATGACTGTGTAATTATAACTGTTACTGCTACTATCTTAGATCTTAGTTATATATACTATACACATCTTATAAGTATATGCACAAAGCTTATCTACTTATTTACTATTATCTCGAAACATTGATTATCCATAACTTAATAATATGTGCATACCGGCACAACAAACAATGTGCTTTAGCCACACTACTCTTTCTTGATTTACAAACTATTCAGCTTTCACTTATTTGTTTATAAAATGTTATGGCAGTAGTAACAATATCTAAAATCTATACTTAGTAACAAAATCTAATCTTTTCAGATAACTTGAGTGTCAACGAGGTTCATGGAGTGCTGCGAAGATACCCGTGTCTGCCTATTTCTGTGGTAATAAATTATCAAAACAGAATAATTATGGTTTACTATTGTATTACTATTGTTAGTTGCTGTATTATTAAACACTGTATTATAATGTTCAACTATTTTAAGTTATTGCGTTTTGCATTGAACGTCTTAGAGGTCGTATATCCATCAAAAGTATTTGTGATGTGACGTGATTTACTGGCCGCTAAATTCTCTTTGTTTTTAAAAAGTGAGTGACAAAAAATGTCATGAGACTGTCTTCTGAAAAACATCTTTAAAAATAGCAAACTAATATTTATATTTATGTATTGTAATATAAATTAACTATTTAATAAGTGTTGAGTGATAAACAACAGTGTATAAAACATTATAGTGTAAAATAGAACAGTGAACTCATATTAAGAGTAGGCACGTATAACATTTAGAGTCGAATAGAATCAAAGGCGGCTATCTGACATTTTTGGTAAAAAATAGCTGTGAATATGTCAACCAACACTCAAATTCTTGAATACTTTTTCCCATTATTTACTTTCCGTATCAAATACGGCTATTTCTCGTATAAAACCAGTCTAAAGTTGCAGGTTAGTTTTAAATCCGGCAATCTTCAAAAATTTAATTTCAAACATGGCAATCTGCCTTCTCGGCCAATCGCAGACCGGCAAATGGCGTCCATCTTTTCGTAGTTTTATATGGTGAATAACGAAATTGCTTTCTCATGTTTTATCGATTTATTAAAGATCCTATTGCTCAGGTTAAGTGAATTCGGTAAAATTTTAACAATGGATAATCACCCATCACCTGTGAACAATCGTTATGCTCGAAAACGAAAAAGTGATCCTACAAAATGGAAAAGAAACATTGCTAAAAGATTGAGGTTAGTACTGTTTATAGTGTACCTAGGGCTGGCACATTCGGTGTCTCCAATTTATATTTTTCTTCCACCTTGCACGTTTAAAACTAGGACTATGACTTATATTTTTATTATCTACATTACTTATTACAAGATCACGCCTAACCTTTGTACGTTAGTAAGGTAAAAATAACAGTATAAAAATATCAATGCAATCAATCTATAATAATATTATAAAGTGAAAAGATTTGTATTTTTGTTTGTCAAAAATAAACTCAAATACTAATAGACCGATTTCAAAAATTATTTGACCTATATATACTTATCAGCTATATTTTCTTTTCAAAGAAGTTAGAGATCCCTAGGAAAATTGCAATAATATGACCCAAGTCCACGCAGGTGGAACCGCTGACGGAAAGCTAGTCTTTACTATATACTATAGAGAAAATATTTGATTGTTTGTCGTTTTGTTTGTTTGTAATGGATAAACCCAAAATCTACTCAATCGAATTTAAAGATTCTTTCAACTACAGACAGTTACAGTATTCAGAAGTGACTTAGGCTACTTTTTATCCCGATATCCCCACGTGACTGTACTATCGGATACTGTAAATTACACTCGTGCGAAGCCAGCGCGAGACGCTAGTCATGTATATTTAATTACACTACATCATTTGCCAATCACCATCGTACTTCTTTACTTATATTGTTTTTACTTTCATTCAGGTATTCATCGAAATCTATGCCAGAAAGAGTGTGCGAACATGATACAAAATCTTTTCAATGCTGTAATGTAACTATGGCGCAAATGCAAAAATTGCATGACAAGTTCTATTCCAATCCAAACAAAGCAGATCAAGATGCACTAATTTTAAAATATTGCTCAATTGAACCCGTTAAGCACAAATCCGGATATAAAGGAAAGAAGCAGACTATTACTAAATACAAAATACATATTAATAAAAAAAAAGTGTCAATATGTCAAAAATTTTTTCTTCAAATATTTGGCATTACAAAGCATCGAGTGGCTTACGTTATGAATCGATTTTTCTATGTTGGTGATTTTGCTACTGAACGGCGTGGTGGAAACCACAAAGAAAGAAAATATAAAGCAGTGAGAGAATCAGTTCACAAGTTTATTCAAAAACTTGGGTGCGTGGAGTCACATTACTGTTGTTACACATTAAAGTTTGCAGAAAGAAAATATCTATCGTGTGACCTTAATATATCCAAACTTTATAAAATTTACAAACAGAGTGAATATGCGCATGAAAGTGTAAAGAAGTCTTACTTTCGTAACATTTTTAATAATTGTTATAATATGGGTTTTGGGACACCACAGACTGATGTTTGCTCGAAATGCATGGAGCTTTCTGAAAAAATAAAAAAGGAGAGTGATCCCAGTAAAAAAAATGTTCTTATGACCGAAAAAAGGGTTCACTCTTTAAGAGCGAAAGCTTTTTTCGAAAAGCTACAGGAGGAACAGGATGGTTTAAAAATTTTATCTTTTGACTGTCAAAAGAATTTGCCCCTGCCAAAGGTGCCCGACCAAATGGCGTACTACAGCCGACAATTGTATTTCTACAATTTTACAATAGTTGAGGGATCGTCCAAACATGCTTTTTCAAAAGAAAGGATCTTCTCTTACTTTTGCACTGAAAATCAGTTCAACAAAGACTCAAACCTTGTAGCGTCCGCTGTGTATCATCGTTTAACTGAAATGGATAAAACTAATATCACCCATATTCGATTGGTCGCCGATGGCTGTGGGGGCCAAAATAAAAATTGCATTCTAATTGGTACGTGCTGCAAATGGTTACTAAGAAATCCTAGTATCAAGGCTATTGAACTGGTGTTCCCTGTAACTGGACATTCTTTTATGCCGGCAGACAGAGTGTTTGGTGTAATAGAAAAAAAGCTAAAAAAACTTGAAGTTATATTGCACCCAAATGAAATAAAAGAAGTTATAGCTGAAACAGCAACTTTGATAGAACTTGGAAAAGACTGTCCGATTAGTAACTGGAGGGACTCTGTAAAAAATGTAGTCAAGCAGACAACATCTTGGTCGATGCCGTTCAAGGAATGCAAACGGTTTATTCTGAAGCGATCGAAAAAAGAGGGAAATGTGTTAGTAAAGGGAGAATTGTTTTATAAAAGCGACTGTGCGCAAGCCATAAACGTATGTAAGGCACAAAAGAAAATCGATATGATTGAGGCACAAGTTTTGCCATCTGTTGTCAGTGTAAACAAAAATAAACTAAAAGATATACAAAAATTGCTGTGTAAACACTTTGGAGAAGGCTGGGTGGACCTGCAATATTTAAAATTTTATAAAGAATTGCTAGACTCCCAAGATGCATTAACTGCTCCCGTTGCTGCTACTGAGGATTATTGTGAGGGAGGAGGGGATGAAGTTCACGACTTACGTATTTAGAGCATATAAAAATAGCTAGATTTATCACCAAGGCGTCGATTTTTTTAAAAAAGTTTAATTAATTATTTTTAATCACTACATGTATCATATAGGTATACACCAAAAAGTAAGAAATAATACCTCTAATACTGTATTCACACCAAATAACGTAAGTAACTTCTTTTTTGAAGTCGGTTAAAATACCAAAACCTTCTCCTAAATGTAACGAATACTTTTCTGAAAACCGCATCTCGCATATAGTGATTAAAAATAAATAGAAAGAAAGAAAGAAAGAAAGAAAGAAAGAAAATTTATTTGCCAGAACGTGGTATTTAACAGCGTGGTATAAAATAAAATAAGTGCGAGACACATTCACCCGGCAGGGCATGCAAATACAATGTCTATCAATTATGAATTTATAAAAATTATAATCGCAAAATGTCATATTATCTTAAATTAGTCCCCATATTTTTCATCATAAACTAAATAAAATTAGATTAAATGTCATAAAAAAATATCAAATACAATTCAATTAATTAGCTACAATTACATTTACATTTAACATACTTAAATATATAATTATGTCATTTTTTCCGGTCAAAATATTCGTTTATGCTATAAAAAGAATTTTCAATAAGCCAATTTTTAAGAGTATATCTAAATTTTGTAAGCTGTACATTTTTCATGTTAATGGGCAAATCGTTATAAATTTTTACAGCCATTGCATAGCAGTTTCTTGAGCGCATGGTTGTTCTTATTTCAGGGGTTACTAACTTATTTGGGCGTCTACAACTGTAGTTTCTTGGAAAATCATATAAAGTCTTAAATAAATCCGGATGGGTTTTTGCAAAGATACACACCTCGAATATATATAAACAAGGGACCGTCAATAGTTTTAATTCTTTGAAAAGAGGTCTACACGAGACCAAGCTGTCCACGTCATACATAGCACGAATACACTGCTTTTGGGCGATAAACAATTTATTTATATGGCAGGAATTTCCCCAGAGAACTATGCCGTATCTTAAAATTGAACAAACCTGGCCATGGTAAGCTTGGAGAGCTGTTTCTTTACTTGTAGTTTTTCCTAGCCTCCATAAAGCATAAGCATAGGAGTTTATTTTATTCCTTATGTTGTTTATATGGTTTTCCCATGTGCACTTGTCATCCAGTGTGATACCAAGGAAAGTAACCACATTTGTTTCTATTAGTTTTTGATTATTGTGTGTAATTGTTATGTCTTTTTTATGTCCATTTTGATTTATAAATTGAATGTATTTTGTTTTCGTCAAGTTAACTTTTAAAGTATTTTGTTTTAACCAATATATTATTGTTTCTACTGTTTTATTTATTTCTACATTATAACGGTTCTTATCAAAACATGGTACTATCACAGATAAATCATCCGCAAATAAAATGCATGGATAGTTAGTGACATTAGGCAGATCATTAATATAAAGCAAGAATAATAGCGGTCCGAGGATACTCCCTTGAGGAACACCTGAAGTATTTACTTTAATATTCGACTTGTGAGAACTAACAAGTTTTTGCTGATCTTGGCTCAATATTTCTACATACTGCTTTCTGTTGTGTAAGTAAGACTTAATCCAGTCATATGCTAAGCCTCTAATTCCATACAACTCACATTTAAGAAGAAGCATTTCATGAGAAACAAAGTCAAAAGCTTTGCTCATGTCAAAGAAAATCGTAGTCAATGGGATACGCTTGTCCATGTATTTTGTTATTTTATCAACAAGTGAAAAAGCTGCTAGGGTATAATATTATACTATTTTTAAAAATCGACGCATGGGTAATAAAACTAGCAATTTTTATATGTTTGCAAGTAAGATCATATCCGGTTATTATTTAATAACCACTCAATGGTTACGCACGCTTAAATATGCTTACGGGGCAATGGTTCCTCAGCACAGCTCCGCTCCGCTCCGCTTCGCTCGCTCGGCTTTAAATTAAGTTTTACTCAAAAACTAGAATGATTTAATAAAAACTAATTATTGACTTATAATGCTAGTTAAATTTGCAATAAGATTGTATGATTTGTAGATGGATTTTTATTACGATTTAATTAGAAACAGCGAGTTGAAGTTGCAGAAAAGGAAATGTTTTACCGATTTCTTTTTAAAACATGCAATAAATACTAAGAAATAAACAATTATTACAGACCAATTTGTGTTTAAATAATAGTTTACAATGTTGTTATTAGATAAAAGTAAAAAAAAGATAACTCTCTTTTTATGGGTATTGAGGGCACGAGAAGTATATATTAATGTATTACAACATATTTAGTACAATATATTTAATTATATTTTTATATTTTATTTTTCCATACTTAGCTAACATTGCCTAAACCACGCAATGGTTCCTTGCCTCCTGGAGGCAAGCAAGTCGGCGAACTTCAATCGAATATAATACGCCAAATTTTTATTAAATTGGACCAATTTCTTGTTCTACGATTAAAATAAAGTGTCTAGATTAAGATTACTATAAGTTGGATAGGAACAGAGAGTGATTTGACACAATTAATTAAAGTATTTTAATTAGTTGTCAGCTTGCCTCCAGGAGGCAAGGAACCATTGGGGCGGGTAAAAATACTTGCCTCTGGGAGGCAAGGAACCATTGAGTGGATAACCTATTATTATTGATTATTTGAAATAAATATGTTTTCAATCGCAGCTGGGTTTTTTTTCAAGTTCATAACAAACCTACCTACCCTTATAGAAACTGAAATAAATAAATACTGTATTAATAATACTTTGTTTATATTTATGTTTTTGACAACCCTTGGTATAACCTTTGATAGTTTAGAATCAAATGTGGCAATCTGATATTTGATTGGGATCAAAAACGGAAATCTGCCCTAGAATTGGGATCAAATACGGCTTTCTTCAATGTTTAGTATCAAATCCGGCAATCTACAAAAAATAATAAGCAGTTGTTGTTTAAACTGAAATGTTATTCTATGTATTTTGATATATCTATAATTGTTTATATCAGCAGATTCTTTAACATGCAATGAATAATACATATATAAAAAATAAAGCAGAAAAATCATTTTTTTTTAAATTGCCACTAATCAGCCATAAGTCAGATAGCCGGCTTTGATTCTATACGACGTACAAGTAATTTACTTGATTGAGCAAATTATTGGTCGAGACTCCATTCGGAAGCTTCCCAACACACACCTGCGTCTCTGCTACCAGGATACCACCAGGATACACCAGGTATTTATCTTAACAAAAAGCAATAGCGTTTGTGCGTAAAAAATATTTGCAAACAGTTTAAGTTTTCTTTTATTGGCTATTAAAGTGTTTAGCACCCAGTTGCAGAAAGCTCCATTAAAGCTAATGCTTCACTAAATCTATTGCTGTCACTTTTTCGTTGTCAAGAAAATAAGTGACAGCAAGGTGACAGCATGTTGCGTGTATATTTCGCAACTGTGGTGTTTTTATCATTATACCAGAGGGATGTTGTGTCTTATGGTCTGTTCGTAGGACTCGACGCAGGTCGTGTGCTGAAATTATCACCAGCGAAGCCAAGAAGCGATCATAGAACACAACATCGCCAAACGTATTGGTTTAAGACCTTGTCTTGCAACACTTTTCGGAGTTAGTCACTCACCATATGTAACATGCATGTAGATTAGTCTCGCCGTTCATTTTACAATGACATTTCTCAGCTTTTGTGCATATTTTAAACATTAGTTTCATTGTTTTCAATAGTTTGTTATAACCTGAAAAACGACGTGATTTTGACAGGTGACAAATGACGTTGACGTTTCAATGACAGGCTGACAGTGTTCTTCCTTTCAGTTTGTAGTGTTGATACGCTCCCCGGAGCGGTGGAATACTCCTGCAGCCACACTTTGATAGTCTCCATTTTTATATTTATTCAAAATCCTCATAAGTTTAGAATCATAGAAGTTTATTTACAGAATGTCTTCAGTATTTAATAAAATATCTTAATTCGTCTGAAAATAATAAAATCAATCCAGTTATGGTAGAAGAATTTTCTAGAATTTGGCAATATGGTCTTTGGTTTCACTCTATGTTGTCAATGGTCATACTAACGTGACTTTTCACTTTTTTTCGCTCCGAAGTGCAAGACGCGAGAATATCTTTTTAGCTTTAAAAAGCTATGGAAATGTTTTTAATAACCTGACGGTGTTCTTCGACACGGCTTAGAGCCGATATGTATTTATTGTAAGAAACAAGAGGCGGCAGGTAAGATTTTTTATCCTGTTTTGCTACTTGGTCCGAGCTTCTCAAAGTCGACTCCAAATGTTATATGGTGCTCTTTTGTTTGTTGCAGAGCGCCGCCTCTTCCTCTTCTTTTTAGTTTATGTATTTCACCTACATGTGGTCTTCATAAGGATTCCCATATTTTTATTAGAAAATTTTTGCTCGTGAAGTGATGCGCACACGCTATGACACGTGACGCATGGCGTCCCTTGGTTTTTCACCAATGTTGAGGACACTTTCCTGATGCACGCGAGGGAAGCACACCCATTAACACCTTGGAGGGCTGATTAAGGATAAGCAACACAAACTCCGTATGTTTTTTTGTGATTTTAACCTCAAACTTGTGTCATCATGCCGGACTGTCAGCACATTTTTCTGAGCTAAGAATTCATATAGAATTTAGTTTAATTTAAGTTTTAACGTTTGTATTTTTATACTTTTCCAAAAAGAAAAGCTACATTCTAGGTCATGACCAGAACATACTACACATGTAATGTAGCCTAGAACATTTAATACTTATATTTTGTATCTACAATATTTTAAAGAATTAGTACAGGTTCCTTGGACCTAATGTATCTTTATGTAGAAGGGAGAATTAGTTGTTTCAAAACTTTTAAGATTATACTGTTTGTAATAGAAACCTATCTTCTTGTTTAATTTTCCCAACACTCCTGTGTTGGTGGCGCCCTTAGAAATAAGAATTTAGAACGTAGAGTCAGTGACCTAATCCCAATTTTTTCTTTCCGAGTGTAACAGCCATCCAAGGTACAACCTACGAGCCTCTCCCGAGTCTCATGCCTATCTGAGCTGCTGAGTAGAATGCACCTCGGGGACTGCGAGTGCATAAACACCACGGCCGTCCCTGGGTTGTAACAAGCAATAGATTTGATGAGAGCTTTCTGCAACTGGGTGTTTAATTCTTAGTTTATCTAAAATTTCAATGCAAGTAGTAATAATTTCGTTACTCTCATTCTTTGCCTTGTATAAATCTTAACTTACACATAATATGTACTTTGTATTTAACCCTTAACCACCTAGCGTCGGTCACAGTGACTCCAGGCGATATTTTTTTTCAAATAATTCCGTTATTACACGAGCCACGCGCCTGTGACTCTATGTACTTTTTCCCCGCCCTCTCCAGTTAGCGCCCTGCGCTCGACCAAGCAACACGTGCGCGCAATAAAAAAAATCAGTTAAATATATTTCGCATGCGGTCATGGTGACCGACGTTAGGTTGTTACGTTACTTTCAGTGCTAACATTTTCGTGTTGTTTTTTAGGTTTATCATGTCTGAACGTGATCAAAATATCAGTAGATGGTTAGAAGAGTGTGAATTAGATTCCGAGGATCAAAGGGACGTGCCGGAAATACCAAATGAAGACTGCAGTGACGTAGAAGATGTACCATTAGACCACGTCATTGATGGTGAGTGTCAATCAGACTCTGAAATTGATGTTGAAGAGTTAAATGAAGATGACGATACAAATGATCTGCCATTTGATGATGCATATTCCGATGATGATGTTCCATTGTCAAGATACCGAAACTATTTCGGAAAAATTCGGTTCCGTGGTCGTCTCAACCTCCAGTTTCGCGATCAAGGACTTTGCAACACAACATCGTTCAGCAACCTCCAGGATTGAAAAGGAACTTCAGAGATGTTTTTAACAGTAATACAACACCATCCGATTTATGGCATTTATTTTTTACTGATGATATCTTAGAAGAAATTGTAAAGCATACTAACGAAAAAATTAGAAAGATAAGACCTAACTATCAAAACCAGAGATGTGTTCAAGACATTGACGTAATTGAGCTGAAGGCTTTTATCGGTATGTTGTACTGTCACGTTTCGTTTACACATTATCGTGTTCGCATTGTTTTGGATCTAATTATAAAATTAATTTTTTTTTAAATAGGTTATTCTTTAATAGGTACTTAAATATTTGTTAGGTCTGTTAGGGTTTTTTTTTCCTGTGTTGGTAGACATGGTGTCCAATTTTCTTTAAATTACTCCTTAAATGGAATTATTTTGGCACCGATTTCTTGTTGGTATAATTGCTGATGAGTTTCAACATCCATTTCATTGAAAAAAACCAGGAAATGTTCTTTTATCTCTAAATTAAGAGGGGCTTGCATCGCCTTGGCGCGCATTGTATGACCAGTGTTGCCAGAGATGTGTCATTCGCCGGGTAGCGCGGCGAAGTTTCTCCCTTATGGCAAGCGAGTTATTTTGACGTTTTGCTGAAAGGAATTAAACAAAATTTGGTTTCAGAGAATGTGATGCTAGTATCGAAGTCTAGCAGTGTTTTGTGTATATTTTAGTAAATAGCTACAGTTCCCCGAGTGAATTACGTCTAAAACAGCATTTGTGCTGTTAAGGTTTTCTCGGATTTATGGCGAATTGTCTGCAGAAGTGGTCGCAAGGAATTTTTTTATGATGCTGACTCATGTTAAAATGAGGATTTTGTTTGTACTTCGTGGTCTTTTGCTACGGTGGTTGTTGATCAGACCAGACATGCGAATTGACTGAATTTTTTAAAGATTTCTCATTCTAGTAGTCGCCGAATAGTGTTTGATAAAGAATTTAGTTTCAGGTTTATTTACCTATAAAAGATTGTCGACCTGTGTGGTATTTTGTTACGGAAGCGATTCTCCATCATACTGTGTGAGCACTCTTCTGGGGAGGCGGGAGCAGCTTCTCTGTATGAGTAGTTTGTTTTGGAGCGAGCTGGTAAGCATTTGTGCCTATATTTTGTATGGAAAAGCCAAAATGTACTTATTGTGTCCATGTGGTGCATTGCATAACCTAACTTATTTTGTTCTAGCGAGGGAAATCAAGTCAAATCTAATCAGAAATCAAATCAGAAATCGATGATTGAACGGGTAGAGTTCCATGTGGGAACTCCCCTGATCATAGTAGATCTATATTCAGGATTAGCCTATTCCTCATGTACCAAATACTTACTTTTTTTCTCTCTTATGGCAAAATAACCGGGGACCTTGTTCGAGCACATGGTTTATGCAGTGATGGACCACTCGGGGTCGGTCTAGAGATTTTAAGCTAATTTATTATATTGATGGTGGTATGTGGTATGTCAAAAGGTGTTAGTTTAGTACCTAGTAAATATTTGTCCAAATTTAAGATTAAAACCTAAAGACAGGTTGAGTGAAATTATATTTTAAGTAGTATAAAGGCTTGAGCACACCAAACGCGGGTCAGAAGCAGAGCAGGTCAGTAGCAGCGCGGGAGCGCACGGTAGTCGGCACACTGAACGCAGCAGCAGTTTCAAAGCAGTTGCAACGCGGGCCCGCGTTCAAACCGCGTTCTCCCACAATCGCAGCTTGTATGTTACATTCCTATAATATTTGTCCTTTAAATCATATATACCTCTAAAATATAATATATATATATAAAAACCTCGGTGTCATTTTTGATCAGAGTTTCTCTTGGAAGCCTCAGGTAGATACTTTAAGAAAGAAGGTATTCGCTGCGTACGGTTCTATCAATCGCCTTCGTAACTTTTTACCAACTAGCACTAAAGTCACTCTTGCTCTGTCTCTTATCCTATCCATCTTGGACTACGCTGACGTTTGTTACACGGACTTAACGTAGGAATTGCTTGACAAGTTGGAGCGTCTGCAGGATCTATGCATTAGGTTTATATTCAACTTGCGTAAATTTGACCATGTTTCTCATTTTCGCACGAAGCTTAATTGGCTCCCTATCCGACGGCGCAGGGACTTACACACTCTTACACTCCTTTATTCCATCCTTTTCGTCCCAACCTCTCCTTTTTATCTTAAAGAAAAATTCTGCTATCGATCCTCATCTTCACTTACTACTTGTACTTTGCGTTCTTCTTCTAATCTTTCTCTCGCTATCCCTCGTCATTCAACTAACTTCCTTTCTTATTCCTTCTCTGTGCACGCTGTCCGTCTGTGGAATTCTCTTCCAGAGGGTGTCCGGAAAGCTCAATCACTGCATTCTTTCAGCGATCAAGTTAAAAAACATTTCCTCTCTTCTATATAATACATATTATCTTTTAGTACTTTTTACCTTTCATAACCATTATATACACTCATTTCCTTTCTATTTTATATTATGTATATCTATATCACATATCCTGTCGTAGAATTGCACCCACTTCCTTCTGTCCTCTTCCTTATTATTTCATCTACTCAAGGTTGCCTGGAAGAGATTGCTACTTAGCAATAAGGCCGCCTTTTTGTATGCTTTCTGTCTTGTTGTGTTCTTTCTATGTAATTGATTTATATTTGTGTGAAATAAAGTGTTTTTATTATTATTATTATTATATACATTTATATTTAAGAACTAATTCTATTAATTTTTCACCGGAATCCATCACGAATATCAAAAAATACAACTCTCGTCAACTGCTTTCGACGCGCTGCGCTGCACTGCAAACGCCCTGCCTCGGTGTGTCATGCTAACATGGCCGCCATAGTTATACTACAGCGCGGGCCCGCGCTCAAACTGTGCTGCGCCGCGCCTGCGCTGCTTCTGCCCCGCTCCTGCGCCGCCGCCGCCGGTTTGTAGTCCGGCAGTTGCAGTGCGGCGCAGAGCAGTTTGAGCGCGGGCCCGCGTTCAAATTTAGTGTGACGTAGTTTATAGAGTTTCTTGTATTACAACAAGCGCGGGCCCGCATTCAAACAGCGCTGCTCCTGACCTGCGTTTGGTGTGCTCAAGCCTTAAACATTTTGGGTTAGTACGCTGGCAAAACTTAATCAGCTAATTTAGAATCCACGGAACCCGACTAAGCTTATATGGTGTAATTTCTTTTGCCAGCGACTACCTGTTCTGGATTGTAATTTGTACCTAATAATTAGTGTTGTTTATGAGTGACTAAATTTTTTTTTTAATATAAAAGAAGGAACCTCAATTTTGTTTTCTTGGTACAAATCCCTTATTTAATTATTTAATTTTGTACATGTTTTTTTCTATTTTCCCACAACGGCAAGTCTAACATTCGAGTTTGTGTCCCCCGGACAAAGCAGGAGTTTTTAGTTAGTTTACCATCAGTCCTGGGGTGTTGGCTACATTAAGGTTTGGAATTACTGATAGAAAGAGTTGTTGGACGCCATCTTGTTGTGGGAAGAAGAAAAATTAACATGACAGTACTATACCGCAATTTTTAAAGAGAACCACACACATTACACATGTTGGTACAGCACAGATGGTACAGGAAGAGAGATTTATCGTTGTATAATGAGCAAGAACAGGTTCGAAACATTGCTGAATTGCCTTCGTTTTGATGATGCGAGCACCAGAGATAAACGCCGTAGCACTGATAAAGCTGCACCTATTATCTCAGCTGTTTGAAAAGTCCTGGTTTGAAAAGATCAGTCCTGGGGTGTTGGCTACATTAAGGTTTGAGATAACATATAGAAAGATTTGTGAGACGCCATCTTGTTGTGGGAAGAAGGAAAATAACATGACAAATGGCGCCCACTTTTTGTGTTTTTAGTTGATTGTTTTTTGTCTTTTGACATACCACCATACCTAATAATATAACCTTTTGGGTAAATTTGTTTGAATTATTGTTGGATTTTTAAGGAATTTGATATATATTTACTTGTTGCAATTGTGTTTGAAACCGGGTCGACAAGGTGTAAAGAACAAAACAATTATTTCTTTGTTTATACTTTTAATGTTTTACTTTATGATTACTTTTGTAATCTGTGGTTTACAATAACTATTTGTTTACAATTTATAGACACCTGAACCAACATTTAACTTGTAAAATTAAACATAAAATATTTGTGTTACAATTTTAAAACATAAGGTAATTCTACCTTATATTATGTTTTTGTGTAAAGGAACTTTGTTAATAAGATAATTAACTTAATGTTATTGACTTAACAATAGCATTAAAACACTTTAAAGTTTAAAACGGTTTCTTTTACCAACAATCATTGTTGTTGTTTTGCATAAAACTTTATGATATATTTTTACTTTATTGTTGTGTAAGTAACCTTAAGGAGCTTACACACTTAATATTTTTCTGTTGTATCAATTGATATAAAGTATTTCCAATTTAACAATTGTTGTTGTTGTGTGTCAACTTATGGTTTGATATGAGTTTTTGTTTTGTTGTTGGTGAAGTTGACATACAATAATAATAGTGTAAGATAGTGACGGAATATTATTATTGATACTTTATTTTGTTGTGTAAAGTGAATATTTTTTTTATAGGAAAACGTATACCACCATTAATACTTAACTATTTACATACCTTTTTATTTAAATAATTTAAAGTTTACAAATTTATATTTTATTTTGTTTGATAAATACTTAACATTTAAAGATGGAATCTGAACAATTTTATTTTCATTCGCTTTTGAAAGATGAGTTGGTTTATGAAGTAACGGTTCGGTTGGAGACACCTTCAACTACAGTTCGAAAACTTAGGTCACAACTGCGTTTGTTGTTGGTACAGTGCCCTGCAGAAGCCATTATTGACTCAGAATTTCCTGCAGATGCTGAACTTAAAGTAGTATCAAGTAAGCTCGAGGACTTGGAATAAAACATAAGTAAACTTGAAAAGTCCAAAGATAAGTATGCGTTCTATAGGGCTAAGGCTTTGAGTCTTCACATTCAGCATAGGATGGCACGTATACTAACTGAGGACCCGGCTCTTCTTTTATTAAAAACTGACTATGCGAAAAGATTTGATATATTGAGAATTAGATTTCAGAAACTTTTACCCGAGTCTGGACCACAGCCAGTTCCTACTGTTGTTAAGTGTACCGGTGATAGGAATGTGACAAAATGGAGTGTCAAATTCAATGGGGTAACGGATCCTAGAACTTTTGTTGAACGGGTGGAAGAATTACAGCATGCTAGCGGTGTATCCGATGCTAAACTTTTTAATTCCATCTCGTTACTTTTTGTTGATCAGGGTAAAATGGTTTAATGGTATTAAGGATACGGTTACTTCATGGAGGGAACTCAAGGAACTGATTCTGGAGGAATTTCTTCCACCAGATTATGATTAAAGGCTCATGGGTGAAATTAGGTGTCGGGAACAGGGTACTAATGAACCCACCCACATTTATTTTGCTGTTATGGCTAGTCTTTTTGCTAGGTTGAATCAACCGCTACCTGAAAGTGATCAATTTAACATTCAGAAATATAACATTAGGAAAGATCTCAAACAACAACTTGCTTTGGTTGAAGTTAACACGGTTGCGGGTCTCAAGGAGAAGTGCAGGAAGTTGGAAGCAGCACAGCAGCCGTCCGGTTTGATTTCAGACTTTGGTTGTAAAACCAAGTCAAAGCCGGTTGCGGCTGTTGGTACAAGTCAAGTACCACCTCCTGCTACTGTACCCAAACAAGCCAATAACATGCAAAAGGTTCGGTCTTCACCAAAGTTAGTGTGTTACAAGTGCGGTAAACCAGACCATTATTTTAGATTGTGTAAATTTAATCAAGTTAATCCAATAAAATGTTTTAAATGTGGTGAATTAGGTTTTACGGTCCGGACCTGTCCAAAGTGTAATAAGAGTAAATTTTCAAAAAACTAAATGTTCAGGGCTGTAGTAGTTCTGTTGACTCAATAAAGAGATTTTATAGTTATGGTTCTATTTCTACAGTCCTGTTTTCCCCTAAGAAAGATGATATTAGGCCTTATTTAAAATTTAAAGTTAATAATTGGGAAGTGTTTGGGCTATTGGATTCTGGTGCTTCCGTTTCGATTTTAAGTAACAATGCACACTTAAAGTTTCTTAAGTTTGGTTTTAAGTTTCAACAAGTTGTTGACAACTCTTGTAGTGTTGCCAATGGTGTTGCTATTAAATCACTCGGATTTTTTGTTTATACCGGTAACTTTCAATAACACAACACACGTTGTTAAGTTTTATGTTATACCAAATATTGTTACTGACATTATTTTGGGTTGTGATTTTTGGACAAATTTTCGTTTGGCACCTCAAATTTTTGAACATATTGATTACAGGAACATGCCTGAAAATTTTCATAACATTTGTAATAGTTCTGATGCAGACAACATTGCCTCCGTTAAGTCGTATGAGTCCTTGTCTACTGATGAAAGGGAGTTAGCAGATTCGATTGTTAGGTCATTTAAAAACATTTCAACGGATGTGAAAGGCTTAGGCCGTACAAAGTTGATTGAACATGTTATTTATTGACACTGGTGATGCTGCTCCAGTGAAGGTTAGACAATATCCTTTATCGCCGGAAAAGAAAGCTGCTTTAAACAGTGAATTAGACACGATGTTAGAACTTGACGTTGTGACTTGTAACGGTTCAGAATCGCACCTGAACTATCTCGAATATTTCTTAAAGTCGAAATATATTAATGTTACTTACCTCAATAACTTTTTAATAGTATAAATAGATCCTGGTGTAGGAATAAATCACAAAATCAAATTGGGTTGTGTCAACTGGGTTGTATTGAACAAAATTAGCCATTTACCATGTTATTGCGCTGAGAATTTGCTTCATACTTTGCCAACACAGTGTAGATAGGTGATAGATTCTGTCTATAAGGCTTGGGGCTTGTTTAGTGGTTTCAGATTACTTGAGGTAAACACTGAAAAAGAAATGGGTTAGTACTAGTAGAGCAACTGTGGTCATTTGCATTTAATTTGGAAGTTAACACTTAAAGTTTTATGATTAATCTGAGGAAGTTAGATACAGTAAATTTGTTTGAATTAGCGAGAAAAATATAGTTAATAAATACCTGAGATTCAGGGATCGAAACAATGATGTTTCACAATATTTGGACTCTGTGACAAATTATTTCATGAAGATGCACTTTGTTGAGGGTTTTGTCAATCGAATTTGCTTCACGGGAGTGTGGACAATACTTGTATTTCGATATTGGTTCACGAAATAATCGACACGAACTGTTATTAGTTAGTAAAATTATAAATCTTGTTGTAAACAAATGTCATGTCAAAATGGAATAATCCTGTCCAAGTGCAACGACAACTAGCGGCAGAGTTGAGAACTAAGACAAGTCAAATGACATCACATAAATATAGCGAGAAGTTTTTACTCACAGAATGTTAAATTAACATTATGTAAAACTTAAATAAAAATATGGGTTAAATAATCAAAAGTACAGAATATTGGTTTCTATCTTAGATAAGGTTCAAAGTTTCAAATATGGGGAATGTATATTGGCTAGAGGTGATTCGTTCGGAAATTATGTTCGAACAATTACCATTTTGATAATAGTTTTCATTCATAAATAATAAAAAAAAGGGATCATACAAAATAATGTGTTTATATTATCTGAGAAGGTAATATTTTGAATAGTTTAGTAAATTCTATAACTTAATATAAGATAGTTTTGTAACTATCAAAGGTTTCTGAACGAAGGCCAGGCGGGGCGTTCGGGATGTTTGAAATGGGTTGGCGTTAGACGCTAGAGGGCGCTATGACGATAGAGTAGGGATGTGGGACGCTAACTTTTTGGCGCGGTTTGAGTAGGTCTATATAAGCAAAAAGGACGCGACGCCCGGCCTTATTTCTCCGGGATAGACTTCGAGGCAACACGTATGGAAGAGGAAGCCCTTTTTGAAGAAGTGTTATTTTAAATCAAACCAGAAATAGTCTTCAAGCAAGTGTACAGTGAGTCCTTGCCACCATAGGCGTTTATTGGGTTCGCGATCTTTTAAACGTTTTAATTTTGGAATTCTGACTGGTAAATTGGATCCGAAATTAAAAGGTCTAGTTTGTTTACAGAAAGCATTTCAATTAAAGTAAATTATTCCCAAGTAAAATCCTAGAAAATGGGCTTAATTTGAGTCAGAGAGGGTTGGAAGCATAGAGTTTGTTTCTTCAGGAGTACATGTTTATGTCTCCGGGCTCCAGGCAAGGCTCACGGGAGGTCGCTAGGTAAAGAAAGTCTGGCATTGTGGAGTGTCAGATGAGCGTTCAATGGATAACGCTTAGTAATTTCCACATGGTTTGATCAGGCGGGCTGTTTTCATTGACAGTTTTTCAGTTAACACGTCTGATGGCGCGGGGCGTATGCCCCAGATTTGGAGGCAGTTGCGGCCTGATTGAACCATACCTACCTGTAGGGTGTCTATCTGTTCCCTTCCCAAGCAGATGGACCACGGCATGAGCGATAGGATTTTAGGGGGCCCACTCACCCAAACTTGACAGAATTGGGGCGTCAGAACTGGCGATACAGGCGCCAGGTTTGTGTTTGTTAGGAAAGTCGCATTTAGTCGGAAATTAGGCAGGTACTTAGAATCACGAGCTAGGTAACTCGAAGACCTTTGTTCTGGCAGAAAGGGGGAGGTCTGCTGGGGCAAGGCTACGAGGGGAGTCTGGTATACAGAGTAGGTAGAAAGAGTAGGGTCGCTGTAGGTCTATAAGTAGCATTATGTGTTATCACCAATATATCTACGATCAAATCCGAATTTTGTTGACATCCCTAGCCATAGATTCTTGTGACAGACGAACAAACCCGGGCAATTTGACAGAATGATTATAGATAGTGGGGAAAAGTCCGATTGACAGTTTCCAGCAAAATGGCTGTCTTTTATCAAACAAAATAATGTTACATCTTAAGAAGAGAGATTAGGTAAACTAGTGCTTTCAGTATTTGGGAAATGATTTGTGAAGTAACAATACTAGTGGAACAGTCCAAAGAGCTTGATTAGAGTAATCTTTATAGGTTCACGCATTGCAAAGATATGAAGGTTGAAATAATCTATCAAACATAAGTGGAGAATCTAAATTTACCTATATATTTGGCTTGACAAAAGGTAATATTTTCCTATGATGCAAAAGGCACCTATAATCCTACTAATATTATAAATGTGAAAGTTTAGATGTTTGGATGTTTGGATGTTTGGATGTTTGGATGTTTGTTACTCAATCACGCCAAAGCGGCTGAACGGATTTGGCTGAAATTTGGAACATAGATACTTTGTAGCCTGGAGAGGAACATAGGCTACTTTTTATCCTGGAAAAATGTCACATTCCCGCGGGATAACGTCGCGAGGTCCACGCGGGCGAAGCCGCGGGCGGAAAGCTAGTAATCTATAAATTGAGCTGGTTGCGGAAGAGTTCTCTGGATCAGACTACTGCTATATTAATGTATGAAAAGGATTTTGTTCGGTGGCGGGAGAAGATGTTTAAACTCGAAGGAACTCGGTGTAATGTTGACCAGTGTCTTATGGAAGCTGATGTGGATTCAAGGCTTTCCAGATACTAACCTATTGAGTTGGAACATGGTTCTATTTTAGCCATAAATTATGTAAAGCTATCGGGGTGAGGCGAAAGCTTCTGTTCAATTTGGTTGGATTCTTAAGTTATTTCCAAGACCAGTCCAATGGTGAGATTAAGGATATATTACCATGAGTGAGATTCTTTAGAGACAAATTTTAACCAACAAGTTGCAAGAGTTCAATAAGATCCGAGTCAGACACGTAGACATAACTAGGGAATTTAGTTCTACGGGGAAACTTGGTCATAGAAAAGGTTAGGAGAGTCTATATTTATATGTACTTACTATGAATTAGATTTGAGTTCTCTCCTCTCAGGAGTCAGACTTGTTAGTGCTCCTAATTTAAGCACTCAACCTGTTGGATTTATCCCAATAAGGATTATTCAACAAAAGGAAAAGGATATATCAATTAACGTTAACTGTAACTGCTGCTGCCATGAAGGAGAAAGATCTCTTCATGTAGACTAACAAGTCGCTTTGAAGCATTTAGCTTGGTCCTCTTATATATATATATACATAAAGAATTGACGAACATGACAGCTTGACTTTATATGTTGAAGTTTGTTTTTATATGAAAATGTAATAAAGCAGCGCCGGAGGAGGGATGTCCAAGTTTGGTGACGAGTTCCACTGTTATGGGCGGCGGAGGTGCCCTGACTTTACCGGTTAAATAATATTACTGGAGCATTTGTATTAGGCCAAGATGGTGATTAAGATCAATAGACTCTCTTCACCCTAATTATTATACCAATTTCCATCTCTGACTTTGCCAGCAAAGCCAAATGCTGTAGCTAGTAGGTACTATTATAGATATAGTGTTTCCATCTTCCAATAGATATAACAAATTTTCATTTCTAATTTGCAAGCATAGCCATATGTTAAAGCTAATAGGTACTATTATAGCAATGGTGTCTCCATCTTCATATAGGTATATCAAATTTCATTTCAAACCACACATGCCAATTTCACCTTAGTCCTTGCAAGCAAATCCGGATGCTGTGACTAGTTTCAGTTCCATTGTAACCTAAATTATTAAATTCCACCAGTTTTAATGGACAGTTAACCTTGGGTCAGTAACCAGAAAATTAGCATGGTGGACTCAGCAAAATAACTCACCAGGTTTTCAAAGTATATTGGACCTAGGAATCGGTTAGGACCTAAATGTTAAATGTCCAAGCAATGTAGGGGTAAACTAATGTTAGGTTTATACAAGAGTATTAACTTATTTTGAGTGTCTTGGTCGCTATAAATGAGGCTAGAAAACTAGAAGCAACGACCATAGTAGTATGAACAGCTGTTAAGTTGATGTTAGTAAATGTAAGAGTTAGTTAGTAGTAAGGTTAGTCTCTGTCGCTTCATTTAAAAGATCATGGGTCTACGCTTTACAACCAGGGTTCTCCGTTACGACGTCACAGGCCACTTCAGAGTTGATTCAGAGCATCCATAGTAGTTATCTATATATTAATCGGACAACAGTTAGGTATTACAGCGTTCATGCTAGCTAGGTATTTTAGTAACTAATAGAATCCTTGACAGAGGTTCAGTATTAGCTTAGAGTAAATACTAGAATGGTTTGTTAGTATATTTAGGTCATCTATTATTTAGGTTAAGCGATTAGAAAGTATGTAAAGGGAGTTGTTACAATTTGGTGCCGTGACCAGGATTAAAAATTAACACATATAGCAAATCTTGTATAGGAATAAGAAAATAAGACTATACTTACAAACCTTTTTAATTAGTTTAGCATATAAATTACATTGGAGCTCTGAGTATTTCTGAAGGTAAGTGGCTAGTTTACATTGAGTTGGAATAGCCACAATTTGTTGTTTAGTGCAGAAGGAAAACTGAAGCGACGGGGTTAATATTAATTATTTAATTAAACTTGTCTGTTAAGCGTCTTCGGGCAGAATGTTTCTTAATAAGGGTCTTTTGAGAACTGTTCATAGGTCTTGATTAGGTTTAGTTAAGTATAGCAACTTGTTTTCTGAAATGGAAGAATAATTCATTATTGTAATATGCTAGCAGAATCAAAAATAAGAAAATGTTTATCTTTTCAGAGATTTCATAGGTAGTAATGTTGAATTTTAGTTAGATGAAATGCTAAGTTGGATTGCATTCAGTTAGAGAATAAACATATATAATTAATCACATAATTAAACAAGTACTTACTATTAATTGTCTTCTTATTAAAAAGAACAATAGTTATAATTCTTGAGTAACATCATATTGTGGTGTCATAGATTACCAATATTATCTCTGTTGAAATTCGTCAATAATTAGGTAACTTAATTGTCGAAAGCAAATTGTTGAATTTACAACTTGTATAGTTGAAAGAGATAATTAAACAATTTGAGGTTATATGGAGCATGGAGCTAATCAAAGAGCATGTATGGAGGATTCAGTACTCAGAGGTATGGAGAATGACATCAATGACATTTGTCATTGACTCCTTGTTTTCCTCCTTAGTTTGTTAGCTCTGGGTAGGCGAACGGAAAAATTATGGGAAACTGTATGGACCTTGTTAAGGTTTGAGATAGGATTATTGTTTTCTTGTGGGTAACATAAAACATAATTGAGTGTAGTTCCTAGTAGCGTAATGTTTAATCCGTTGGTTAATTTTGACATACTTTGTATGGGCTTGCATATTTGTATACAAATAAATTATAGAGATACGTTATATGACAATGTAGTTCGGTTTTGATGTTTAGTAAAGACTTTGGGAGCTACCGCGTAACTTTATGGGTATGAACTTCATACGTTTTGGGAACTTTAAGTCAATTTTATAAAGAAAATAGTCGCTATCGGTTCCTTGTTTT
Organism: Crambus lathoniellus; assembly: GCA_949710035.1. Classification (NCBI taxonomy): domain Eukaryota; kingdom Metazoa; phylum Arthropoda; class Insecta; order Lepidoptera; family Crambidae; genus Crambus; species Crambus lathoniellus. The sequence goes on from OX453312.1 coordinate 7,114,566, forward strand.
GTGACGTCGGGTATAACGATAACTAGCTAGCAACGTTCAACAGAACAAAGCAGCAAAAATCTATCAGAATAAAGAATTCAAATGACAGTTGAAGCCCATACCCATATCCAGATTTTTTAGCCGGTAGCCCTCTGTTCACAAAATTAGATTTTGAGGTTGTTTCTTGGAAAGGTCGATATTTAAGAACATGAGTGACAGGATAGATTTTCTAGCTTCCAAAAGCTTCGCTAGATGGCGTTGTACGAAGTATGTACATGTCTATGGTATATTTTGGTATGAATCATATTTGAATTAAAAACCCAAAGGAAGCTAGTAATGAATTAAATAAGTACTACTGTGAGGAACAGAAGCGAAATGGTTAAATTTGGGGATTGGGGTGGATAAATAACATCTGTCTGACGTTCCGTTTTAAAAAAAAAAAGGTCAAAGTAAAATTTCATATTCCGTACCTTCTAACTGCATAAATAGGTGGGACAGCGCCATCTAGTAATCGAGCTTTCAGGAAATCGCCCATTAGCACGGCACACAAGAATGGTAGGGCGATAGTTACATTTTTACTCAACGGGGGTCGCCACGGGTAATTTCGATCGAGTGGAATTTGGTTAGTAACTTAAATGATAATAATAAATAAGGCAGAATGTTATTGATAAATGAGTTCTAGCAAAAACTTGTTTTGTTTTAAAAGGGGCAAATTCTTTTAGCTAACAGGGTAATTACGCTACTGCGTGATAGAGGTCGCTACCGGTAGGTTACGGAAAATTTTGGTCTATTAATGTTGATTAAAATGGGTTATGTTATGTATCAGAATCGTGTATGTGATGTGCGGTCCGAGATTGTAGTTTAAAGGCGTGTTTGAAAATGTTATAAAAAAAAAAATTTAGGATAGATAATGACATACATTAGGTGAAATATTACATACATATATTAGGTGGGGAGGGGGGCGATCACGTTGTTCTGTGGTGCGCTATTTTTATTGTTTTTAGGATATAAATCCAGACATGGCTTAAAGGACTCACATCCAAGCCAAAAACATTGGAAAAAAAAAAAAAAAAATTGTTAGAAATGTTTTTGTTTTCATCAAGAAAATTTATGAATTATAAAAGGTTGAGTGTCATCTAAGTTTGTGAAAGTGTTGAAAATGCTGAAACTGTCTGAAGGATAGATCTGTGGTTGTGTTTATCATTATTGTGAAAATATAACCTAACAAAAAGGACATTTAATAGTTATGCAAATAGGTTTTAGTGTAAATCATTGTAAGAGTTATGAATTTGAAGTAAGAAAATAGTATTTTAGTTAATATAAAGTTTGTACAAGGTATTTCAAAGGGGTAAATAATTAAAGAGTTTGGCTTGGTTGAAAAATGTGTCTTGTTATGAGAGTGATTTCTCATGGAAATAAGTAATGAATGAAAACTGTGAAGAAGTATTATGAGGTCTGGCTTTTCATGGTGTACATAAGAGAGGGGAGACCCTTTTTGACTTATAGATTGGATAACAACCACTTTGGTAAGTTAATCAGAGATTTAGTTTTAATTAAATTGTTGAAAATTTTTAGAATTAGACACAATTAGTACCTAATTGTATATGAAATATACAGCAGTGGGCGTCGTACGGCTGAAATGATGATGATGATGATGATGATGTATATGTATAAAGGAACTGTTGTGGACAGCTTAGACTCAAAGAGGGTAATTTTGTTTGAAGGGAACGGTATTTGCAATGCTAAATAAGTCAACGGATAACTTAGTAGGTGAAGATTAGATTTTTCAAACGCTCGGTTAACCTAAAATTTGAAAATAGTTCAGAATTAAAGAGAAATCTTGTCTCGATGAATGATAGAACTATTAGTTTGTATTTTGGGGTCGGTGATAAAGTTTTAAAGAAAAAAAAAATTAGATATGTCAGTGGGTAAAGATTAGATTCCTAACTTAGTGGAAGGAAATTATATTGCTACAAACTAAAATAATGTTAGCTAGATTGTTAAATGTAGTTATGAATATATTTAAAAGGTAAGGTTTAGTGGTTTTTGTATTAGGTTAGTAAAATGAGGTAACATTACTTCTTACTCCTTAAAACTTAAAAATAGCTATTTGGGTAAAATAATGGGTTCTTTTACTAATAGTTAGGTATTGGAATTCATGAAATATGAACCAAAAGGAATTTGTTAGTGAAGATTTTGGATTGGCTAGATTAGAAACATTAGATTCAATGGTTTCTAATTTGAACAGAAAGTAGAGAGAATTTCATCTAAAATGGTTCAGTGAGTTTGGAAAAACCATAATAGGATAATTTCATAATTATTAAACAATCTAATATATGAACAAGAAGGGAAAAATTACTTGGTTTAGGTAAGTAATCAAAATTTTCATCCGGGAACATAAAAGAAACTTAGATGTTGGTTATAAGACTTGCAGAAATTTTATTATTTTAATTACAGTGGTTTTGATTTCCAGTAGGAGTTGTTGTTTGGATGAAAAAAAAATATCCTAGAAACCAGAGCAATTATACAGATGCAGAAAAGGGAACTTATTTATACATGTTAATTTCAGTAGATTTATTTCAGTTTAAGACGTCAAAGTTAGGGTATGTACACAAGTGCAACAAGTCATAGTAATAGTTATCCAGCGGTTAAACTAATGTATTCATACAGACTGTTAGGATATGGATGGATAAGTAGGGTTGACAAGGGTGGGGTTGTGTGTTAGTCCGGAACATTATAGATAAATAGGTACTTAACAAGAATAAAATAGGGTTAAATAATTCTTTACCTTTCGCTGAAATTTGAGTTAGAAAATTCAACGACGGTTTAAGAAGGAATACAACAATGTTATAAAATAAATCAAGTAACTATTCTTATGTCAATGAGAATTATAGGAGATTGCTTGCCTAACTAATATTGCTTCTCTTAGGTATCCAGTTAAGTTTTATAGGTTGCTATGTCTAAAAGTAGGTAGTAAATATTACAAATTAGCTTAAATAGGTAAATAATGTAAGAACCAAGTGTGTCGGTCAGTTTGTCTGACAGTTTGGGGTCGCTGGCGTGATGTAGTGAACAACTGTTGACTATTTATAACTAGTTATGGGTAGCATTAGTGTTACAGGTATGCTGGGAATATTCATAGACTAGTTGTATATTCTCTATAGAGAAAAAAAAAGGATGGATTTAATTGAAATATAGTATGCCAGCAGTGGTCCTCGTTCACTTGACATGATGATGTTGAATAGGGGGTGGCGAATGGAGAAGAGAAAGAATTTTCATACAGGCGACGTGATTGGTTTGTTGTTCTTTTTATCAATCTTGGTTCTATATTAGTAATTAAATATACATTCTTAGTTGAACCATTGGTTAATCTTAATAAATTACTTTGTGATAGGACTATAGGTACGTTATGTTTGAAAAGAAATAACATATGGTCGAGGTTTGGGTGTTATTAGGGATTATTATTATTATTATTCTTATTTATTCGGACAAGCAGTGAGACAACTGATAGATGCTGGTAGAAAAAGTAAGGAAATTGTCGCTATGCTAAGAGTACCATTGTGTGGACACTGGGGAATATTTTATTAGAATGTTAGTCATACATAAAATTATTAAATTAAAAATTTACTAGTTGCATTGAGAGAACATCATTCTCGACTATCATCCTTAGGGTAGAAATTGGTACTTGCAATTATAGGGAAAGGAAAAAATATATGATGGCTCCAGTTTAGGCAAACGATGAGACATTTGAATTGATGTAACGAATTAAATATTATTAGAATTAGTTAATCTTTATTGTTAACTTTGTTTTTTTATAATATCAGTATAGATAGTGCAGTTAAATTTTATAGTATGTTGGATTGGGGGTCGTGGAAAAGTGTAACTACAGTTACAGGTTAAACAATTAGTAGGGTTTAGAATTAATGTAATTAAAGTTACTAGGAATTCTATTTAGGTTAGTATTAAGACCTTAGAATTAAATTAGCTATAGAAAATGATATTAAGTGGGACGTCCATATGATAGGTTAACAACCGCTGGGGTCGAATGGTTTGGAAATCACTATATGTAGAGGTCTCGGGTTCGATTCCTGCCCAGGTGATTGTCGTAGACAAACTGTTCAGTGTTGCTTTGGGGCTTGGAAGTGTGATGATACCCGTCGATGTTTGGTATTTATGATATAGGTACCTACTTACTTTGTAACATAGAAGTATATGAGCGGGATAAGTGAAATAAACGTTATTAATTAATATCATTACCAAAGTTAGAGATGGATAACGGGGTTTATAATGGGGAAACTTATTTACTAATTTTGAAATATGGTGTATTTTTCAATTAGTTAAATGAGTTAAAAATAAGTTTTACAGGATAAAGGCAGGTTATAGTTATAGGAATCTTAAAGGAACCAATATAGGTTGTACTATAGTATAAAGGTTGGTTGCGAATTTGAAGTAGGAGTTTAATTGTTAAACAAATACGCTTCTTAGTAGAAGTCAATTCTCATGCTCTATACTTTCAAAATTAGGGCATAAGGTCAGGTACTACTTAAAGGTGGGGGGTCGAAAGGTTAAAGTTGAATTCCATGAATAAACTTTGACCCTAAATTAAATTAGACGTTAACACCAAACGTGAATTGGAGTTAAAACCAAAATTAGGATAAGCCAAAACCAAATATGTCATTTGAGGGAATAAGTATTGTTATAGTTTTTTATAGGCATAGTTAAGGAAGACACTTAGTAGAACTTTTGAAAAAAAAAAAAACTTAATATTACTTATCGGGATTAAAATGTCAAAGTTATGTTAATAATGTGAATTTTACAATTAATATTTAAAAGAGTTATATAGGGATGTTAGTTGATTAATAATTTATTTTTTTATGTACCTAACATGAATTGAGCTCTGACACGTAATGGACTTAATAGATGGTAGCAAGAAGGTGATAAGTGTTGATAGGTTAGCAAAATTCGCTGATAGTATTCGGATAGAGAGTAGTGGGAATAGACTTTTAGTAGTTTGGCTAGGTTAGGGAAATTGTTAGATGGAAAAAAAAAGGGTAAGCGTTGATAGGTTGGTCGGTACTGCGGTATATACCTATATTAATATATATTGGGGGTATTTATATATTTACTTAGGTCGGTTGTATAGTTCGATGCAACAGTGATGGTAGTGATGTGTTTCAAGGTTGAAATTGTTATTACGATAGGGGTTTTACGTTCTTAATTATGGTAAATGTTAGGATTGGGTTGTTAAATTTTGTTACAGAGTTTTAATTTAATTGGTGTAATATTGTCATGTTTTAGATAGACAATTGACAATTGCTAACGGGTAGGAAATGTTGGTCGAACATGTACAATTGGCTTTGGGTCGTTATTAGCAAAGGAAAGGGAAAGTATTCGGTCATGGTAGATAGTCCAATCATGTGTTGGAGACAATTCATGTATTTTTTATGAACCGATTAACTATAAAAAAAAAAAAATAATTTCGAACTAATCTGAGCGAAAAGTTTTTTAATAAATTAAACAAAAGAGGAGTTCTTATATTTTTAGGGAGGGGAAAGGAAAATAGAAGAGGTGACAGTATTATGAGGATCGGTAGTATTAATTTTACAAATTAATGTTAATAGCTTTTTAGGGCAATATACTACAAGTAATCAGGTGAAACGTTGGTTATGTTCATGGTGGCGCGGATGTGAGTTTGAGGAAGGACGGAATTGTTAAAAAGTGAAGAAGAGTGGAATCTGTATATATAAAAAAAAAAAAATATGTAAGTGTATATATATATATATATATACAGCGTGTTACTGAAAGGGGGTATCATGCCGAAGTGTACCGATTCTGACACAGCTTACAAACCACATGCTAGAGCATTTAACCTTCAATGTTCATGTTTTAATTATTAATAAATAATTGAATTCGATTTCTTCATGGATTTAATTTAAATTCGCACATCACTAGCGAGTAATCAGCTGTTAAGGAGTATTGACCTTTGACCGCTCCTTTCGAAATAGTTACCAACCCTTTCACTCCTAGCTGTGCTCCTGGTTATTGAACACATTATTGAAATGGGTTCCGGACATCCGAAATTTTATTACAAACTTTTTTGTTAAAGTGAAATTTCGTTTTTACAGGTTTAATTAAAACATTGGTGTCACTGTTTTAATTGTGATTTAAAACAATAATAATAAAAAAGTAGAAGAGTGATATTTCGTTTTACATGTTTAATTAAAACATTAGGATCACTGTTGACGACCGTGACCTCCACTGCCGAGTGGTCGCACCGGTGTTCAATGTGCTGTTATCTCGAGAGGTCCCGGGTTTGATTCCCGGTAGGGTAAATATTGATAACGAACATTTCAATATTTACTCGGGTCTGGGTTTATGTGATAATACCCGTCGTTGTTTCCAATTTTCATAATGCTAGTTAGCTCAAGCTACTACATTTTGACATTCGAACAATGTATGTATGTGATGGTGTCCAATAATTATTTATTATTTTCTGTTTTAATTGTTAGTTTTAATCATGCACGAAAAATGCGCGTGAAAGGAGTGGTCTTAACCGGCAAATTCCATACCTACGAACACGAACGATTGTTGGTAGGTATGTGCGAGTAGGTTCTTTTGCACTACAAGCAAAGACACAACGAAACAAGAAAATATTGACGATTCATAAGTACATATTTATTATGTCTAAGTGAATAAAGAATATTTTTATCTTTATCTTAACGGATTTCACAAAAAAATATGAATCCTGAAAAGCGTGGTTTGTTTTGGTTGGTTGTGGTTTGTTGGCAAAGAAGCAGAATCGCCTTATTCTTCAAGAAAATAAATGATTCCGTGCTTCGGAAAGCACGTCAAGCCGTATCAAACCTGCGTACGATTATTTTCATTATCTGAAAAGTTGTTGCTACATCAGATTTGCGAGACAACCTCCGAATCGTGAACTACACAACCGGACCCGAATCCATACATTTATCAGAAATTTCTGTAAGAAAAATTCCGGATTGCATCAGAAAAGGCGGTATGCACCGAGTGCCTTCCGGCGAGTATTCTGATAATATGCGGATGCGGCTGGGCAAAATCGCTTCGTAAAAAGCGGTCTAATGGTGCGTTTACATGTTGGCCGTGGCTTGGCGCGTCCACATGAGCCGAGAACAAAGGATGAGCCAAGGCGAGCCATCACAAACCGATGTTTACATGCTATGCTAGCCGCTCGTGATGGCTCGCCTAGGCTCTCCCAACATGTAAACTTGCGCACCATTACAAAGTTCTTTTTTACAGATCACCACCAGGAATACATGCATGAGTATGAAAGAGTTCGAAACCGGCTATGCATCCATTTTAAAATTGAACCCTAATTTTTGATCCCACCCACCCTGTCCAATAACAATAATATCAAATCGATAACCAATTACACTTGCTACTACAGGTGATCTGTGACCAATTACGATCAAAGATCCGCCGACCCACCAATCAAATGTCATCCGCCATATTTGCGGGGTGGGACCCTAGGGTAAGCGAGCCAAAAAAGGGCAATAATTCAAGTGTTAAAAAATAAATGTTATTTTTTTTCAATATGTAAGTAAGTATTTCGACAACCTCCGAAATTTGGCTCACAGTTATTGTGAGATCCGGGGTTTAATTCCCAGTACGAACCAATTGTGGGACTGTGAGGGATACCTCTTGTCCAACAGTGGACTATCTTTGCTATTTAATTGGTACTTGTTAATATTTGGCAAACATAATTATGACGAATAGGCAAATATGCAGAAATAGGGCACTACGGTATTTCATACACATATTTGTCAGTTCGTATGTTGCATTTGATTGAAATTTTCGATAGAAAAAGGTCGAACTTTATGCAAGTTGTTCAAGACTATGAATCAATTCAGAACTATTTGGAAAAAAACTCAAGTATAGAAAATAAATATTATCCTATTCCAAACTCAATCTAAGGAGGTATTATTATTTTAATTGATTAGTCCTTCAATTAATTACGAAACATGAAATACCACCCCACATACTATGATCAGTCAGATCACCAAATAAAACAATTAGTTTCATAAGTCACCACGTCTCGAACTCTTTTTTAGCAAGCTACCTTTTCGTTTATTTTTAAATGACAATAATTAGGACAGTTACCCTAAGTACTAGGAGGCTAGGATTCGGCATTTGGAAGCGGTATAGACCGGAAGGCGACCGTCAGTAATCCTACCAGATCGAGTATCACCATGACACTCATTTTTAGGAGTAAGGCAAAAAGTCACGTTAAAAAAGTTGGGTTGCCTAGCCACTACATGGCCCTCTTAGTACAGTCATGAAAAAAAGTGCGGCTAAAATGATGAGAAAATATGTCATCGGGTACCAGCATAAAACGCTGTTCGTACAATCAGGCTCGAAAAGTGGTATGCGACGCGCCGTCTTATCTACTTTGTCAGTCCGAGCAATTTTAGCGGTGGCTTGCTGAGTGGTTTTCATGTCATGGGGTACCAGAATGAAACTAACGTTTTACTGTAGCTTAGACCAACTAACTACCAAAAATACTGGTCTGCCATCTACTAATAAATTATGAAACTCGAAATAATTCAAAAAGGTATAACTCTCAAATAGTCAAACTAAAGAAGTAGTAACAGAAAAAGCGGTCTCGGGTAGCAAAAGTTAATGGTTTGCTGAAAGTAAAAAAATTAAGCATTACAATAAAAACAATTAAAAATGACATAAGTAATGTAGAAAAGTTTAAAATGAAGTATTTAGAAACATTCACCCCATCTCACAACCACCTCCTATGGGACTCGAATTCACGACCTTTCGCTATCCGGGCGACTGCTTTAGTATTGTAAAAATTCGACGCTTCTCGTAGCGACTGCGTAGCTCAGAGGTTAGAGCAGTCGCCCGGATAGCGAAAGGTCGTGTGTTCGAGTCCCATCGGAGCTGGGGGGCTACCGGCAAAAAAATATGGGTATGGATATAGGCTTCATCTGTCATTTGAATTCCTTATTTTGATAGATTTTCGCTGCGTTGTTCTATTGAACGTAGCTAGCTAGCTATTATTATACCCGACGTCACTAAACAGGGAACTGATAGCGGCTATTTTTTTTATAAAATTGACTTAAAGTTCGGAAAAACGTATGAAGTTCATACCCATAAAGTTACGCGGTAGTCCCCCTGGTTGTGAGACGGGTCCATTTTTTGTAAAAACTTCATTTTCAATTTTTCAATAATAATAATTGCATTTGAATGCAAAAAAGTAAAAATTTGAATAATAATAAGTAATGTAGTATTTTTATTTATCATAACTCATGTTTTACGTGCTCACCCCTACCTAAACCCAATAACTAACACAAAGGATGATGGGCCTTTTATGGCGAATTGACGTAGGTACAACTAACAGAAATGACATCTATCGTAGTTTGTAGTACTCGATAGTAGGGTAACCTTTACATAATTTTATTACCTGGGTTGAAGAAAAGTGAAGCCCAAAAGGTGGATAATAGCAGGGGTTAAAATACACTGATGATATCGAATCAAAACAAGCGAATAATGACTCAGTGCATCCGCGCGCTTTAGCGGAGAGGGATTATGGCAAAATTACGATAAATAACAAGAAAAATATAATATTATTTACAACTTACAAGCTGTCTTGGTAAATTGTCCACATGGCATGGCAACCTACAACAAAACAACACGCGCACATCAAGGTCCGACGCGACGTTCTCAAGTTGGAAGAGGCGATTAGCAAGTTACACTAGGATGTCATTGGCTTATCTGGAGTCCGAAGAGAGGGAGAGGACTCGATTATCTTACAATCAGGTAACTTGCTATACCACCGGGAGGTTTTTTTTTAACTAATAATGGGTTTGCTCTTTCCGCTGTGGAGATCTTTTGGGGAGGCCTATGCCCAGCTGGTAGGCGACGTATACGGCTAATGAATGAATGAATGTCATTTTTGTTTAATTGTTTCTAATGTAATGCCTAATTATTGTTTTTCTTTTATCAAAAATAAATTTTTACTACCCGTGACCGCTTTCTCTGGCAATACATCTTTAGTTTGGCTACTTTACCTAAAGTTTTATACCATTTTGAATAGTCAAAAGGAATAGATGATGAAGTGTTTTCAGTAATCTGCAAATGAACTTTCTAAGATTTTTTTGACAAATGTGCTTGAAAGTTGCAAATACTAAGTTAAAAAAAACTAAATTTAAATAGTTATTGGGCAGCAGCGGTCACTTTAAATTGATAGCAGTTATTTCGAGTTACATAATTTGTTTTTGTTAATTGGTATACCCCCTCCTCAAAAACAGCAAAAACTGCCACTCAGTGCGAAATCAATTAAAAAATTATGAGAACAAAAGATTCCGTTCGTTAAAATAAAAATAAAAGTTAAATATCTCTGAAACGTTGACCTTTTGGGTACCTATTGCATTATTTCCCTGTAACCCTCTACCAGGCCTATTTCACTCCCCGTGTCGGCTCGAAAACGCGGCGGCAACGCCGGCGTTGTAAATCCATAGAAATTAGGTCCGCAAAAGAGCTAGAATAAATTCAGCTTGTACGGCGTCTCTTTCTATCGCATATGCGATAGAAAGAGACGCCGTACAAGCTGAATTCTACTTTATTGCGTTAAAGTTGCTATTTATTTAAACGGAGTGAACTATCTGTTACATAGTAACTATTTAGTAATCTGTGCCTGTACATTAATATTATTGGTGTAACAGTAACAATTGAAACATAAAATTGCTCGCACACAAAAGACACAGCAGGCCAGTATTTTTTTGTCGTAGGTTGGTCTAACAGTGGTTCTACAGTAAAACGTTAGATTCATACTGGTACCCCATGACATGAAAACCACCCCACAAGCCACCTCTAAAATCGCTCGGACTGACCAAGCGACCAAAACGGCGCGTGGCAGACAACCTTTATCCAGTCTTATCTATCGAGCCTGATCGTATGAACAGCGTTTCATGATGGTACCCGATGACATATTTTTATCATTTAAGCCGCACTTTTTTCATGACTGTACTAAGAGGGCCAGGTTGCGGCTAGGCGACCCAACTTTTTGACGTGATAACGTCTTATAAATCGATGAGCGCCCGGTTGCATCCACGATAAACCATGACGTAATAGTCACGTTCCGCCTAGGCTGGCCTAGGTAATGGTACAGAGAGCTAACTTTTGAAACAGTTACATTAAATTATCTTTTGCCCACGACAATTACTTCTAAAATAATTGGCCGCACAACAATCACTACAAAGTATAAAACAAAGTCGCTCTCCACCTCTGTCTGACTGTTTCTAAGCTTTCTTCTATTAAACCACGCAACGGATTTTAATGCAGTTTTCACTATTATTTAGAAAATGTATTCCCGAAGGTTTATACATACAAAACATTATAATTAAGTATTTGTAAAATAGAGAAAATTCCATGTTTTGTGATGAAGCCGTCAGAAAACAGATTTTTCTAGCGCTTACATTGCTAACGCTGGTAAAACCGTATGAGATACATTAAAAGGCCTATTACTTTACTTACTTTTTTTTATTAAAATTTTTACTTTTTTGCATTCGCAATGCATTTTTTATTATTGAAAATATGGAAAATGAAGTATTTTAGAAAAAATCGACCCGTCATTCATCATTTTCTATTACTTTATTTGCAAAGCTAATTTATTATAATCAGTATTAATCCTTATCTAAATAAGTATATTAGTTACCGAGGCCATTAAATGTAGATCAAAATTGTTCTTTATTTATTTATTATTTATTATTTATTAATTCTTCATGCACAATGTTTACCTTATTTAATTTAAATAAATACTTTAGAATTTCAAGTAACCAAAAAAAACCCTTGCAGTGCAGCGAAACGGTTGGCACCGCGTCGCGGGAGGCGATGAGAGACAGCGGCATATTGTTATCACGTAAAATTATCGTCCGTAAACCGACTTTACACACAACCATTTTTTAACGCAACTTTTTGCCTTACTCTTAAACATGAGTAGGTATGTCATTGTGGTACTCTATCAGGTAGGCCCTTACTGACGGTCGCCTCCCGGTCTAGTGGAAAGAAAATACTACTTACTACTAATACACGGGCATCTGGCATCATTGCGCGGGAGTGACAATAGTGACAAATCAGTCGCTACTTCGCAGTTCGCTAGTCATCCGCTCTGATGTAAATAAGTTCGAATCGACATCTAGTAAAATAATCGGTTTTTAGTTGTGTGATATGATAAATAGTGATAATGTCTTTAAGTAATCCGGAATATTACGAAATGATTCTTTGTGTGGGTGCCACCGACGGTAACTTGAGTGCAGCACGGGATTTGTATTACCAAAGGTTCATAGAAGGTAGACCAGCTGCCTTCATTGCGTTGCTTTAGGCGCCTGGTGAATCGGTTGTATTCAACCGGCTCGTTTCAGCCATCAACTGCGACTGGCCGCCCGACGACCCAGGATCCGGATTTTGAAGAAGCCGTACTGGAGCACTTTGATGCAAACCCACGGACCAGTACGCGTCGTGCTGCCCTGGCATTGGGGGCTGCTAACCACGTGCAAGTTTGGCGAGTGTTGCACGTTGATGGCCAGCACCCCTATCACTATCGCCGCACGCAGGAGCTGATTCCTGCTGACTATTTGCCTCGCGTGTCATTTTGCGACTGGTACCGAACTCAGGTCGAAAGCTCACCGAATTTTGCCTCCCAAATTCTGTGGACAGATGAAGCATCTTTCACAAGAGCGGGGATTAATAATGTGCACAATGAACATTACTGGTCGCACACAAACCCCCATGTATCATCCGAATCATCGTTCCAGCATCAGTGGAGGATCAACGTGTGGGCTGGTATCATCGGAGATGTTCTAGTGGGACCACATTTTTTGGAGCAAAACCTGAATGGCGCAAACTATTTAGAGTTCCTCAGAAACGATCTGGATGATGAGTTAACGGTGATGCCAGTAATCAGTTACGTTAACCTCGTCATGGAAAATGAACTGATATTTCAGCACGACGGTGCTCCGGCGCACTTTGCGAGTAATGTGCGAAACTATTTAAACGCGCGCTTCCCTCAGTGGATAGGGCGAGGAGGCCGCGTTGCCTGGCCTGCGCGGTCCCCAGACCTCACCCCTTTGGACTTTTTTTTATGGGGTTACATTAAAAACATTGTTTATGCCGTCGAGTGTTGATCAAGAGAACAAATGAAGCAGCGCATAATCGACGCATTCAACACTGTGACGCCGGAGATGCTGCGTAATACCAGAGCGTCTAGTTACAGGCGAGCTGGTCTATGCATTCAACAGGAAGGACGACATTTCGAACCCTTGCTTTAAAACGTAAGTAAGTTTATTAATTACATAACTAGGTACCTAGGTGATTTTTGAAGTGTCTTGCTTAATTTATTTAAATTACCTACTTAATTTACCGCCTTCAATTTAACCTAAATACAAAGGTAGGCACCCAATTAGACAGACGTAATAAAATAATAGGTTAATTATTATTAAATATCACTCGCTATGGACCTAAAAATAAAATAAAAACTGCCATGGCAAAATGACTCTTAACAGTAGTGCATTTAGTACCATTATTGTTTGTTACAGTCGCGAAGTGAAGCGCCAACACAGTGAGCTGCCGACTCGTCTGACGATGCCGCCGAAATCCTTTGAAGATTGCCGCCATAGCCCGCGCGTGCGATTTTCCGAGGCGCGAGCGCCGCCAGTACCAGGCGACCAGGACACGCAAGGAGAATAATAAAATGTGCGGGGGGGAGGACATGGTGATAGTGTAAAGCGAAGTGTGATTAAGGGACAGTGACCTCAATAGTGTTGTGCCACATTTGTTTACATGCAAACATTTAAAAAATGTATTATGGTAAGTATTTAAAAAAAATTCAAAGGTCTTTTTTTTTCAATGAAATTTTGCACAAAGAATCTGCACAAGGTACACTATTTTTCCCTTTCGGGTTGATACCCCCTTTAAGTAACACGTTGTATATATCTATTTTATATATATAAAAAAAAAAGATTCAAAATATGAGGCCATGAGTGTAAACAAATTGGGAAGCCTGATTACAACCATTATTATTAACCCAAAAGATAAGATCCGCACACAACAGCACGTGATAGGGATAGGCGTAGAGCACGTGTTAACAGACTTGAATTTTGTACAGTGGGACTTTGGTGTTAGGATAAATAAAAAAAAAAAATATATATATATACAAACAGTGTTTATGTTTGTATCTTGTCCCGGTGTAAACGCCTGTACAAAATTTACACTTCCCGTGGGTCAGGGTCGGACCATGTTTAACTCGACAACTATACATTCTCCAAAGTGATATCGGAGGCTATTCCAGAGTTTTGAGTAAGCTTTTTGACAAAAAGGTCTTTGTATATGCTTCATTTAGAAAAGGGCGTACAGAGATATGCAGGGGCACTTTGGGGGTATAAATTGCTGCGCTAGAACGCCATGTAATCGTAAGGTTGGATTACTCTTTATACACCAAGGCGAGTTTATTCTAAACTACGGATTCACAACCCGTACCTTTCACCATGCTTTGTACGTCTCTGGTGTCGGATATACATACGATGAATTTGGATAAAGCAATAAAAAACACTTAAAAACTCGCTTGATAACTTTTGATATTATTTTGGTCTAAATACACTCTACACTCTTAATTACATAATCACTAGGGCTCACTAAAAATTGATTCGATAGGGGTCGGAGGCCGCAATGTCCTTTGGTAGGACAAAGCGCATTGTGGTTTTTCTTGGTCCAAATTGATTCAATTCTTTGATTTTGGGAAAATAATAAGAGAAAGGGATATATATATATATATATAAAAATATATATATATATATATATATATATATTGATATAAAAATAATAATAATATATATATAGATATAAAAAAAAAACATGTCTATATATATATAAATATATGTGTAAAAGGAAATATTAGAGATTTGGATAGAAAGAAAAATTCTACTCCGGTACTGTACTGTGTACTGTACTGTCACCTTTGAAGAATTTTGGGGTCGGCTGTAACGGTTCAGAATCGCACCTGAACTATCTCGAATATTTCTTAAAGTCGAAATATATTAATGTTACTTACCTCAATAACTTTTTAATAGTATAAATAGATCCTGGTGTAGGAATAAATCACAAAATCAAATTGGGTTGTGTCAACTGGGTTGTATTGAACAAAATTAGCCATTTACCATGTTATTGCGCTGAGAATTTGCTTCATACTTTGCCAACACAGTGTAGATAGGTGATAGATTCTGTCTATAAGGCTTGGGGCTTGTTTAGTGGTTTCAGATTACTTGAGGTAAACACTGAAAAAGAAATGGGTTAGTACTAGTAGAGCAACTGTGGTCATTTGCATTTAATTTGGAAGTTAACACTTAAAGTTTTATGATTAATCTGAGGAAGTTAGATACAGTAAATTTGTTTGAATTAGCGAGAAAAATATAGTTAATAAATACCTGAGATTCAGGGATCGAAACAATGATGTTTCACAATATTTGGACTCTGTGACAAATTATTTCATATAAGAAGATGCACTTTGTTGAGGGTTTTGTCAATCGAATTTGCTTCACGGGAGTGTGGACAATACTTGTATTTCGATATTGGTTCACGAAATAATCGACACGAACTGTTATTAGTTAGTAAAATTATAAATCTTGTTGTAAACAAATGTCATGTCAAAATGGAATAATCCTGTCCAAGTGCAACGACAACTAGCGGCAGAGTTGAGAACTAAGACAAGTCAAATGACATCACATAAATATAGCGAGAAGTTTTTACTCACAGAATGTTAAATTAACATTATGTAAAACTTAAATAAAAATATGGGTTAAATAATCAAAAGTACAGAATATTGGTTTCTATCTTAGATAAGGTTCAAAGTTTCAAATATGGGGAATGTATATTGGCTAGAGGTGATTCGTTCGGAAATTATGTTCGAACAATTACCATTTTGATAATAGTTTTCATTCATAAATAATAAAAAAAAAGGGATCATACAAAATAATGTGTTTATATTATGTGAGAAGGTAATATTTTGAATAGTTTAGTAAATTCTATAACTTAATATAAGATAGTTTTGTAACTATCAAAGGTTTCTGAACGAAGGCCAGGCGGGGCGTTCGGGATGTTTGAAATGGGTTGGCGTTAGACGCTAGAGGGCGCTATGACGATAGAGTAGGGATGTGGGACGCTAACTTTTTGGCGCGGTTTGAGTAGGTCTATATAAGCAAAAAGGACGCGACGCCCGGCCTTATTTCTCCGGGATAGACTTCGAGGCAACACGTATGGAAGAGGAAGCCCTTTTTGAAGAAGTGTTATTTTAAATCAAACCAGAAATAGTCTTCAAGCAAGTGTACAGTGAGTCCTTGCCACCATAGGCGTTTATTGGGTTCGCGATCTTTTAAACGTTTTAATTTTGGAATTCTGACTGGTAAGTTGGATCCGAAATTAAAAGGTCTAGTTTGTTTACAGAAAGCATTTCAATTAAAGTAAATTATTCCCAAGTAAAATCCTAGAAAATGGGCTTAATTTGAGTCAGAGAGGGTTGGAAGCATAGAGTTTGTTTCTTCAGGAGTACATGTTTATGTCTCCGGGCTCCAGGCAAGGCTCACGGGAGGTCGCTAGGTAAAGAAAGTCTGGCATTGTGGAGTGTCAGATGAGCGTTCAATGGATAACGCTTAGTAATTTCCACATGCTTTGATCAGGCGGGCTGTTTTCATTGACAGTTTTTCAGTTAACACGTCTGATGGCGCGGGGCGTATGCCCCAGATTTGGAGGCAGTTGCGGCCTGATTGAACCATACCTACCTGTAGGGTGTCTATCTGTTCCCTTCCCAAGCAGATGGACCACGGCATGAGCGATAGGATTTTAGGGGGCCCACTCACCCAAACTTGACAGAATTGGGGCGTCAGAACTGGCGATACAGGCGCCAGGTTTGTGTTTGTTAGGAAAGTCGCATTTAGTCGGAAATTAGGCAGGTACTTAGAATCACGAGCTAGGTAACTCGAAGACCTTTGTTCTGGCAGAAAGGGGGAGGTCTGCTGGGGCAAGGCTACGAGGGGAGTCTGGTATACAGAGTAGGTAGAAAGAGTAGGGTCGCTGTAGGTCTATAAGTAGCATTATGTGTTATCACCAATATATCTACGATCAAATCCGAATTTTGTTGACATCCCTAGCCATAGATTCTTGTGACAGACGAACAAACCCGGGCAATTTGACAGAATGATTATAGATAGTGGGGAAAAGTCCGATTGACAGTTTCCAGCAAAATGGCTGTCTTTTATCAAACAAAATAATGTTACATCTTAAGAAGAGAGATTAGGTAAACTAGTGCTTTCAGTATTTGGGAAATGATTTGTGAAGTAACAATACTAGTGGAACAGTCCAAAGAGCTTGATTAGAGTAATCTTTATAGGTTCACGCATTGCAAAGATATGAAGGTTGAAATAATCTATCAAACATAAGTGGAGAATCTAAATTTACCTATATATTTGGCTTGACAAAAGGTAATATTTTCCTATGATGCAAAAGGCACCTATAATAATCTATAAATTGAGCTGGTTGCGGAAGAGTTCTCTGGATCAGACTACTGCTATATTAATGTATGAAAAGGATTTTGTTCGGTGGCGGGAGAAGATGTTTAAACTCGAAGGAACTCGGTGTAATGTTGACCAGTGTCTTATGGAAGCTGATGTGGATTCAAGGCTTTCCAGATACTAACCTATTGAGTTGGAACATGGTTCTATTTTAGCCATAAATTATGTAAAGCTATCGGGGTGAGGCGAAAGCTTCTGTTCAATTTGTTTGGATTCTTAAGTTATTTCCAAGACCAGTCCAATGGTGAGATTAAGGATATATTACCATGAGTGAGATTCTTTAGAGACAAATTTTAACCAACAAGTTGCAAGAGTTCAATAAGATCCGAGTCAGACACGTAGACATAACTAGGGAATTTAGTTCTACGGGGAAACTTGGTCATAGAAAAGGTTAGGAGAGTCTATATTTATATGTACTTACTATGAATTAGATTTGAGTTCTCTCCTCTCAGGAGTCAGACTTGTTAGTGCTCCTAATTTAAGCACTCAACCTGTTGGATTTATCCCAATAAGGATTATTCAACAAAAGGAAAAGGATATATCATTTAACGTTAACTGTAACTGCTGCTGCCATGAAGGAGAAAGATCTCTTCATGTAGACTAACAAGTCGCTTTGAAGCATTTAGCTTGGTCCTCTTATATATATATATACATAAAGAATTGACGAACTTGACAGCTTTACTTTATATGTTGAAGTTTGTTTTTATATGAAAATGTAATAAAGCAGCGCCGGAGGAGGGATGTCCAAGTTTGGTGACGAGTTCCACTGTTATGGGCGGCGGAGGTGCCCTGACTTTACCGGTTAAATAATATTACTGGAGCATTTGTATTAGGCCAAGATGGTGATTAAGATCAATAGACTCTCTTCACCCTAATTATTATACCAATTTCCATCTCTGACTTTGCCAGCAAAGCCAAATGCTGTAGCTAGTAGGTACTATTATAGATATAGTGTTTCCATCTTCCAATAGATATAACAAATTTTCATTTCTAATTTGCAAGCATAGCCATATGTTAAAGCTAATAGGTACTATTATAGCAATGGTGTCTCCATCTTCATATAGGTATATCAAATTTCATTTCAAACCACACATGCCAATTTCACCTTAGTCCTTGCAAGCAAATCCGGATGCTGTGACTAGTTTCAGTTCCATTGTAACCTAAATTATTAAATTCCACCAGTTTTAATGGACAGTTAACCTTGGGTCAGTAACCAGAAAATTAGCATGGTGGACTCAGCAAAATAACTCACCAGGTTTTCAAAGTATATTGGACCTAGAAATCGGTTAGGACCTAAATGTTAAATGTCCAAGCAATGTAGGGGTAAACTAATGTTAGGTTTATACAAGAGTATTAACTTATTTTGAGTGTCTTGGTCGCTATAAATGAGGCTAGAAAACTAGAAGCAACGACCATAGTAGTATGAACAGCTGTTAAGTTGATGTAAGCATATAGGCAGTTCAAAGTATGAGTTAGTTAGTAGTAAGGTTAGTCTCTGTCGCTTCATTTAAAAGATCATGGGTCTACGCTTTACAACCAGGGTTCTCCGTTACGACGTCACAGGCCACTTCAGAGTTGATTCAGAGCATCCATAGTAGTTATCTATATATTAATCGGACAACAGTTAGGTATTACAGCGTTCAAGCTAGCTAGGTATTTTAGTAACTAATAGAATCCTTGACAGAGGTTCAGTATTAGCTTAGAGTAAATACTAGAATGGTTTGTTAGTATATTTAGGTCATCTATTATTTAGGTTAAGCGATTAGAAAGTATGTAAAGGGAGTTGTTACAGACTACTAGTGAAAGCCCGTAGAATAATCCAGTTTTATTAGTTAAGAAGACAAATGGAGATTGGAGGTTCTGTTTAGAGTCAAGGAAATTAAATAAAGTTACTAAGGGGGATTCTTATGCTATACCTTATATCCCACAGATCCTTGACAGTCTAAAAGAAGCCAGATACATCTCTTCTTTGGATTTAAGCTCTTCATTTTGGCAAATTCCCCTACAGGAAGCTTCACAGGAGAAGACTAGTTTCAATGTTACGGGTCGCGGGTTATTTAAATTTAAAGTCATGCCGTTTGGTCTATGTGGTGCTCCGGCTCGACAGCAGAGACTCATGGATATGTTGTTTGGCAATGGGTTTTTAAGTGACGTGGATAAAGGCATTGTTTATTGTTATGTTGATGACATTGTTATCGCTAGTGCTGATTTTCAGACACATTTGGTATGTTATAAAAATTTTTACTTTTATGCATTCACAATGTAATTTTTATAATAGAAAAATGGAAAATGAAGTATTTAGAAAAAATCGACCCGTCTCGCAACTCCCATCGGAGCTAGTTGCGAGACGGGTAGATTTTTTCTAAATACTTCATTTTCCATTTTTCACATTTGGTATTATTAAATAGGGTTTTGGAACGTTTAGAAAAGGCAAACTTGACAATTAACTTTGAAAAGTCCAAATTCTTTAGATCATCCTTAAAGTATCTGGGTTATGTAGTGGATGAATTTGGTTTAAGAACAGACCCAGAAAAAGTTGCAGCCATTCTAGTCTTTCCCTGGTATCGCCGATTTATTCGGAACTTTTCGACAATAGCTGCGCCGATTAATAAGCTTACTTGTAAAGGCAAATCTTTTGAATGGACACAGGAAGCCGATAAAGCATTAATTACTTTGAAAAATGCACTAGTAACAGCACCTGTGTTAGCAACACCTGATTTCGAAAAGCCCTTTACAGTTCATTGTGTTGCTTCAGCGTACGGTTTGGGCGGGATGTTGTCGCAAAGTGTCGATGGTCAAGTGTCGTTTGATCTTTAATATCTATTATAGAAAGCCTAAGTTATGATTTTTGAGTGTGTGTGGTATCGGCAACGTATAGCACCACCCCATTTCTTCCCGTGGCTGTTGTAAAATCCTAGTCCGGAGGATGGGTAGCAGCATCCCTCCGCGTATATTGCCACCATACTGCGATCGCCAATCCGCTTGCCAAGCGTGGGGATTACGGCAACGGCAAATCAAAAATTTTGAAAAATAAAATGCTTATTAAATATCTAAATATTTTGTATTCATAGTAATAATGAAGTAACTAAACAATTGATGTTATTAAGACCTGTAATATGACGAGAAAGGCATAAACGTATCTAAGTGTCATTTATTAAGTTTTTTTTTCGAAACAAAAATAATGCCTCCCAAAGTACATCGTTTTCGAGATTTTATTAAAATACATTTTCAGTTTGTATGGACTTTATCTATCGATTGACATATGTTTCATCACTGGCCACCATATTTTGATTTCTCCATAGTGGGGCTCTCTTGGGGAAACTTTAGGTATACCAACCATATTTGATGACGAGACAATAGATAGGTTGAAGGCTTTGTGTCCATTCCGCCAATGTGTGCTACGTAACGTACCCTACGTTATATCTAGGTGTGAACATTTTAAATGAACTTAAAAAACCGGATCTTAATTACTGGTTGTAAAGTGATCCAAAAAAGATACGATTTTTCCGATCCCTTATTATTAAAATATCTAATGCCAGAAGAAGCAAGAGTGAGGAAATCCGGGAAACATATTAATGCCTATAGTAGAAAGACTACTTATAATTACAAGAGACGAAGATCTTCATCAGAAAATCGATGACGAGTGGCGAATGCTCCCGTCTGTAATTAAGTATTCCAAATTAGAAGTATCGCAAATGAAGACGGATAACTTTTGGTCAAAAGTTTTAACGCAACCTGAACTCGGTTGCGAAAATTTAGCCGGTTTTGTCCTTAGCGTATTATCCCTTCCACACGCCAATGCAGACTGTGAAAGGATTTTCAGTGAGATCAATTTGATTAAAACAAAAACAAGAAATAAAATTATTACCTCTACTATAAATGGAACTTTACTATCTAAGCACTTTATCCGATCCCAAGGAAATTGTGTAAATTTCAAACCGACAAAACAAATGATAGACAATATGAAGAAAAAAAATAAATATAAATTGAACAAAGATGAGGAAGAAATTTTGGATACGATAAGAAATTTGTATGATGACTGTGAAGAATAATGTTTTTATGTCATGTTCAATCTTACGTGTTAATTTAAAATAAAAAATGTACACGGCAATTTTGTAGTTTTTATTCCAAAACACGGCAATCCAGAGCCAGTGGGATGGGAAGGCTGGGTCACGTGAAACTTGTTACAACTTATTTCAACCAGTTCTTTTTGATTCCGTGCGTCGAAACCGTTCTTTGGTTTTTTTTAACAAAGTCTAAAATGACGACCTTTATGTTTTAAAGATTCATAACTTAAATTAAAAAGGGTAACTCAATTTATAATACCTCATACGAATCTGTATTCAATGGGGCATTTTTGTGATACATGTTCAACTTTCTGTAGTATGTTTTTATTTCGTGGCGTTCACTTGAAAGTCTGCAATTTTTCTTAAAGAACTGAAAATTTGTTTTATTTCTTGCTTTATTTATTGATACATGTTTACAAAAGAGGAGAAAAATATTCTTGTTCGGTGGTTGCTAGCCCTTGCTTCCCGGCGTTTTCCCATTTTAAACAATACCTTTTAGAAAGTGTGCAAAAGATAATGATAGATCAGAAAAGCGAAAATCCCTTCACTAATAATATGCCTAGAAGAACATGGTTTGAATCATTCTTAAAGAGAAACCCAGAGATAAGAGAAAAAACAGCACAAAATATAAACAAAGCAAGGGATGACGTAACAGAAGAAGATATTGTTTGGAAGAAAATTGTTCAAAGGATAGTCTGAAAGATCCCAGTCGCATTTTTAATGCTGATAAACGTGCTTTTCTTTGATGCCAACTAAACAAACTAAACTTGAAAAAGTACTAGAGAAATCAGGTAATAATAATTTGTACAGCGCTGGAGGTGATGAAAAAGAAATTCTTTCGGTAGTTACTTATTCCAGCTAATGCAACTGGTACGAAAGAGTACCTGCATATATTTTCGCCATTGTTTCTGAAAAATGGGCAATCGGTAGGTCTGATCCGAGTCTGGCTGGATGTGCAGCAGCACTTTTTTCGAATACGTTTGCAACATTTTCAAACCCTGGTTGACGGAACAAGGTATCGAAAGGCCTATATTGCTTATTTTAGATGGGCATAGGTGACCTATGATAGGTCCCACTTAACATTGCACTTGCTTGGTAATTTTTTAACTGATTGCACTCTACCCCACTTCTACTTATAGTTTACAGCCTATGGACTTGTCAGTATTTTGTCCTTTGAAACAGGCCTAGAAGAAAGCTGTAAGCGATTTTAAAAATGTTACTGTTACTGTGTTACATGTTACTGTTTAATGCTATTCCCGTTACTCTTGTTTATAATTATAATGGAACGCGAAAGTTTAAAATCTTATATTAGCCAAACCATCCTGAATAAAGCTGCTACTGTGGGGATCAAAACTTATGAGGTTTTTGAATCTTAGACTGGCTACTTGTGGCGGTTTGAGGTACACGCCCATAAGCGGTTCCAACATCATCAGTTGGAAGACCCATTAAGCGCATCCACACCGGTCATTGTTTTAAGACCTTTACATGGTCTTGACTTGAGCATCGTGGCCACACTGTGTGGATGGACAATTTTTACAACTGTCCCGTTTTGACACGCCGGCTCA
This sequence comes from Crambus lathoniellus, assembly GCA_949710035.1. Classification (NCBI taxonomy): domain Eukaryota; kingdom Metazoa; phylum Arthropoda; class Insecta; order Lepidoptera; family Crambidae; genus Crambus; species Crambus lathoniellus. The sequence goes on from OX453312.1 coordinate 7,137,780, forward strand.
AAACTCTTGGTTTTGATTGTGTAGGTACCTCGTACCCACCGACCTAACCGACCGTGCGTTTGCTCCGCAGTCCGTAGGCTACATAATAATAAATAAATAACTTCTTACATTCACACCAACTATCTAAGCCCATTTTAATTTCATTAAGAAACTGTAACTGTATAACTGTATATGTTAAATAGTTTTTGTTTCTAAATACATACTTAATATACATAGTAAACACCCAGACCAAGAAAAATAGACATGTTCATGTACACAAATATTTGTCGTGTTCGGGAATCAAACCCGAGACCACTGGCGCAGAAGGTGGGTAGCATACCCTGCGCCAAATCGGTCGCCAATAATATGTCACCCAACACAATAATTTCATTCGTATATTTTGTCCAAGCGCTCATTCGTGTAGTAAGCCTCGAGTGATAGTACGTGAGCTTGTCAGAAACGCGCGGACTCCGTGTGCGCGTGATCTCCTGCGCAGCTGTAACTCAAAGTGAATTCGTATGTAGCCCAAAATAAATGTATTTATATAATAATATCACCATTCGATAATCTATGCTTTTGGTACTTTCTATTGCTTTATCTATATTTTTTAGCTTGTCGTTTAATTTAACATATTTCAGAATTTGATATGGGTAGTTAAGTGGGTTGAGGATGATGATGCAAATAATATGCATGGTATGTTGCCAAAATCAATACAAAAATCACAAATAGATCTGAATAAAGATTTCTAGTTAGATTTGATACAAACGGAATCGGAGATGAAAAATATCTACAAGATCAAAAGATTAAAACGTTTGATATTTAGACAAAAAACATAAGCAAAAAAAGGAACATATTACAATGATAGATACTTTGGATGATCAATTAGGATTTCTCCGAAAAGTTACAGATACTGAGGCGATAAACCGAAATCGAAGCTATAGAAAAGATTCTTTAAGGTCAAACGATTACCATACAAAAAACGTTCACCTTTAACTATGTTAAGATTCACCATTTATGGTAAATTATGTGTTCTATTATAGTCTTTTCTCATGTTCAAGTAGCCGCGAAATGAATAATTTTACATACTTTCATTCAGAATTATAGCACAAATAAACTCAAAATTTTCATGAAACTTACGCATGTGTGTGTGACATTAGTCGTGTACGTATACAAACATTGTGAGCGAGTTTGCGACGTTGCCGTTCCATGCGGCTAAGACGCGCAACGCGCGATGCCGCTCTTCCGTTTGTGTCATGTGGTTTGTGTCAATTTATAATTTACATATTTCTCTTTTGAGTTAGTACTAGATCCCACTGCAAATTAGTGCGCTCATCGAGTTTTTGCTAATAACCTAATTTTTACGTACTTCTATTAATGATTAGGAGAATATATATCTATAGGGTTGCCTATCAAAATGTTGCCGCTAGTATTTAAAAAAAACGGCCAAGTGCGAGTCGGGCTCGCGCACGAAGGGTTCCGTACCATTGTCTATACTAGCGGATCCTCACGGTTTCACCCGCGTGGTACCCGGTACCCGTGGGAATATCGGGATAAAATTTAGCCTTTATCACTCGGGAAGAATGTAGCTTTCTAATGGTGAAAGAATCTTCTAAATCGGTCCAGTAGTTTAGGAGCCTATTCGATGCAAATAAACAAACAAACAAACAATCAAATCTTTCCTCTTTATAATATATGTATAGATATACAACATTAGACCGGACCGGACAACGGGTCAGTATGGGAAAGTTTGAAACTATAAGAGATATTTGTTTTATGGAACCATGTCGTCGATATTAGAGTTTAGAAAAACTGCATTCAATGATTTTCAAAAAAACTCATACACGCACGACTCGGAAATGGGTCGGTACTCGGTAGTGGGAAATCGAACCTTGTCAGTTTTCAAAACTAAAATATTATGCTATTTTATTACGAAAGTTGATTGTGTAGATTGTTAGAAATACATTTTACTATGGAAACCTATGTCTACAATTGAAAGAAAGTGCTGCAGTTATTTATCTCATAGATGTGCACACGCCCCTTATCATACTTCGGTCCCTACCTTTTTCAAAATATTCTATAGCCTATGTTAATCAGGGATAATGTAGCAGAATGAATTTTTGAAATCAGTCCAGTAGTTTTTGAGTTTATTCGCTACATACCTGATACATACATACCTACATACATACCTACATACATACCTGAATACATACAAAACGGGAATACAGGAAATCTTTCCTTTATAATATTAGTATAGATAAGGAAAAATCGGCCAAGTGCGAGTTGGACTCGCCCAGTAAGGGTTCCGTACCAACTTAACGTACCGATTGCCTATACCAAGCCAAAATTCTATTAGGTACTTATCATTTTTCGTCAGCAAAATATAACATTGTTTTTCATTTACATTTGCGGTTTTCGAAAATGTGTTATATCTCAAAAAGTGCTTACTAGATCTCGTTCAAACTAATTTTCGTTGAAAGTTATTATAAAGATGTACAGTATATATTTTTTCTAGATTTTTCACTAATTTATTTCAAAAGTTAGAGTGGTGGGGGGGGACACATTTTATCGCTTTGGAAGGCTCTATCTTTCAAAATATTGACTTTGAGAAAAAATGGTTCGAGAAACCTTTATGCCATTTTAAAGACCTATCTATAGACACCCCACACGAATATGGTTGATAAAAAAAATATTTTTCGGTTTCAGCTTCATGTATCGGAAGCCCCGGAATTTATAAAATACATCTACTTACCAAATTTCAACTGAGTAGTTTTTATAGTTTTGGATAAAAGTGGCTGTGACATGCGGACGGACGGACGGACAGACAGACAGACAGACAGACAGACATGACGAATCTATAAGGGTTCCGTTTTTTATCATTCGGCTACGGAGAACTTTTATATTATTTTTGAAGACCTATCTATAGACACCCCACACGAATAGGTAAAAATTTTTTAGTTTCAGTTTTATGTATGGGGTTATTATTTTTATTTTCGTATAAAAATTGTAAAGCGGTTTACAGGATACATCTACCTACCAAGTTTCAAATGTGTAGTCTTAATAGTTTTGGATCAAAGTGGCTGTAACATACGGACAGACGGACAGACAGACAAATGACGAATCTATAGGGGTTCCGGTTTTGGCCATTCGGCTAAGGAAAACTAAAAATGGTGTTCCGAACATTATTTTCCCTGTATACGTTTTTTGAAGCATTAGTTGATAGACTACTTGTGTAATTTAAAAAATAATAATGCATTTGCATTTGTTGCAATTTATACATCTAAATTAATATTTTAATGTTTTTTTTTTAAACAATAATAAATATAAAAAAAAATATGGCTTCCTGAGGTTTGAACCTAAACTCTCTGATGCCTGAGTCAAGCATATAGACCGCTAGGCCACATTGTCGAAATCGAAATGTTTTGTTACTAGAAACTTGGATTTACGGTATGCATGTGTGGGTGATTAGTAAAATTGGATGACAGAAAAACATATTCAACATATTTGGATGATTTTTGTACTACAAATAGTTAAGTGTTGGTTTCGAAAATTCAATATTTATTTATAGAAGCCGCAAAAAGTATTTTGAGTTACAAAGATACAAAGAATAATTAACAAAAAAATAAAAACTACCAAATAGCGAAAGTAGCGCCATCTAACGAGCCTTCAGCTTTTTGTGACTTAATTATTTGACCTTAAGTTGCAAACGTCTCGAAAAACACAAAGGAAATATTGTTAATGTATAAGCCACCAACACGAAAAACAGTCATATACCTAAAATAATATAAAGAAATAAACAAATTCAAAACATAAAAGAACCTTAAAGAAGGATAGAAGAAGTAGCTCAACAACTAGGTACAGCTGAAGATATTATGAGCATTCATACTGATAGACACATATCTCTAATGATAGCCATATAACTCGTAATGTAAAGGTATTCAAAAATAATAACATAAACATTATTCTCTAAAGTTTAATTGAGTACTGCAGCGTGTTGTGGAGGCCTCCATAAACATTATTCTCTAAAGTTAATTTGAGTACTGCAGCGTGTTGTGGAGGCCTCATTTTGCAGTTCACTCTTTGAAGTTGTAACGCATACAGAAGCGGTTTTTTTCGTACTTGGCCTTTTATAATAATAATAAATAAATATTGAACACCATCACATACATTGTTCCAATACCAAGGCACAGTGTTAAGATATTACAGTGGCGCAACGCCTTTGTTAACGCACGATGCCGCCGCCCCGGTGTAAGTACTTCGCAGATACGCAAGGGTTGCCACAGAATAGGAAATAAAATAACTGGGATTGTTATTTGTTGTAGGTATCATTTATTCATATTATACGTATATATTTACATAATATATTATAAATATATATTTCTTGTACTGCCAGATAGGCAGGCAGCCTATAATCGGTGACAATTTTTTTATCGGCTACAAATGCAATCCACCGATAGTAATAAATAGGATCGGCCGGCCTTCCCTATTATGGATACTTATACAAAAATTACATGGCCGCCCATGAGATTCTTCTTTCGCGTGTGGGGGTAGTAATATCTTCGCATTGATGAAATTAACTCACTCCGTAGCTCAGTGGTTAGAGCAGTCGCCCGGATAGCGAAAGGTCGTGGGTTCGAGTCCCATCGGAGCTGGTTGTAAGACGGGTCGATTTTTTCTAAAATACTTCATTTTCCATTTTTCAAGATTTACTTTTTTCTATATAAAGTTCAGAAGATAACTATGTTGACTTAAGCTAACTTCTTTTTGCATGTGATGTAAAACTTACCTATATTGTAGTTTTAGTTAAATTGATTATGTAATAGTAGAAACAATTATTGGTGATCCTTAAAATTAAATAAATTTATATGTGATGTAGTATCGGTTAAAGGCGAAGAAGATGAAGATTTTATAATGGTACCCAATATGAAGAAAAAGATAAATACATGTACCTACTGTAATATTCTGTTATCGCAGATCTCCCTTCAGCTCTACGATTATATAATATAGAAGTCCAGTCTACCTACTACCAATACTACCAATGAATTTGTCAAAGCGCCGTACACTCCAACCAATATAAAAAGCCATACCTGGACTAATATTTAGAGTTATTTTTCAATGTTTTATCCAGTAAGGATGATAACCAAAAGTATGTCATTCTTTTCTACGTATTTTTAGCTATTTTTAACCGACTTCTAAATCAAAAAGGAGGAGGTTCTCTATTCGTCTGTATGTATGTTTTTTTTTTTTTTTTTTATGTATGTCCACCGATTACTCGAAGACGGCTGAACCGATTGAAATGGTTCAAACGTTATTACATCAGGTTGGTTTCCAAGTTGGTCCCATTTTTTGAAATTTTGAAATCGGTTCAGTAGTTTTCAGGAAATCTTGAAAATACTGTCGTTTTCGTTACCACTTTATGTGAATTTAATACGTATCTTTAGGCATAATTCCTTTGTGTATAAACCGATTTAGATGATTCTTGTTTTGTTAAAAAGGGGATACCTCAAGGTATTTTAACCGACTTCGAAAAAGGTGGTTTTGAGTTTGATCACATACCTATTTACCAGAAAACACGCAAATTGCCTGCACGATGCACTAAAAAGAGTGAAATAAAAATTATTTTTATAAAAAAATAAAACCGCCTTCTAAAAAACCACATCAAAAAAGTAAGAAATAATTCCTCACCAAATAAATAACGTAAGTACTTTGAAGTCGGGCGGGTTTTAACAAAAACAACAAAAAATTATACATGTTTCACGCCCGACTTCAAAGTACTTACGTTATTTATTTGGTGAGGAATTATTTCTTACTTTTTTGATGTGGTTTTTTTTGAGATAATTAACATTGATGTTCGAAGTAGGTATTTTTTGCAACTTCTTCTTTAAATATACTTGAGGGGTGCGTGGTAACAATTTAAGATGATTCAGTGGGACAATTGTGCAAGAAAGTGCGCTTTGAGTTTCTTTTTAAAAGACTGGACATTCCGACTATCCTGGATGTCGAGCGGAAGTCTGATCCAGAGCTGCGCAGATCTAACAGTGAAAGAATTGAGAAGGAAGTTGGTGTTGCTTTTAGGCAGCTTAAGCATCTTAGTGACACATGGCCGCCTAGAGCGAGAAGGAGGAGGAAGCAACTGTAACGGGAAACAAGGTATTCGGGAGAGTTCGGGTTTTTAAGGATTTTAAATAGGGTGGAAAGGATGTGCATATCTCGGCGAAGTCGAATGGGGAGCCATTCAAGTTGAGAACGATAAGCGTATACGTGGTCATACTTGGGTAAGCCGAATATAAATCTAATTGCAAGATTTTGTAGGCGTTCCAACTTGTTCAACTGTTCTTCAGTCACATCCAGAAGCAAACATCGGCGTAGTCGATAAGCGGGAAAAGGGGAGATTGCGCCAGCATAATTTTAGTTTTGAAGGGATGGAAATATTGGAGTCGCCTGAGAGAGTGAGAAGCATAGTGGATCCGTTTCCTGACCTCACTGATCTGCGGAGATCAGGATAAGTTACCATCTATAATGACACCAAGGTTTTTACTTTATCGGTATATGGTATCAAGACATTCTCAAAGACAAGCGGAGGAACAGATTCACGGTTCAGTTTACTCCTGAGTCGGCTGCTACCAACAATCATAGTTTGACTTTTGCTCGGGTTCACCATTAGACCAAATGAAATGGCCCAGTTGTAGACGGAAATCAAATCCTGGCTTAAGGAGTAAATAGCTTCTGAAACCTCAGCAATTGAGAAGTGTCTGTAAATCTGAAGGTCATCAGCATAAAGTTGGAAAGGGGATGAGATAACACGGGAAATACTGTTTATGAAGATAGAGAGCAGTAAGGGAGAGAGAACCCCGCTATAAGGTACACCAGCTGAAATGAGCGACCAATCTGAATGAGAATCATTATGAATCACGCACTGGTAACGATGGATAAGATAGGATTCAAACCATTCGATGACGGGGGCTGAGACGTTAATAGAACGAAGAGAACGAAGGAGAAGCTGAAAGTCAACACACTTAAATGCAATACTGAAATCCAGCAAGACCATCGCCGTGAGCCTGGTATTATCCATGGCGGCGCCGCGAATGTCTTCCGTGATGTTCAGCAGCGCACTATCTGTGTTGTGGGAAGGGCGGAAACCGGATTGGTCAGGACGTAGCAGGGCATTAGACGAAAGAAAGGAGTATAATTGGTTGTGGACGATGGATTCCAGGACCATTATATCGCCGCATGAAAACATCACTTGGTGCAAGTAAAATACAATTTGCAGGGCAAGTGAAGTTGAAGTACATCTTGTTATTAAGGATTTCTACTAGCAGATTACGAAAATTTAAAAAATCGAGTACTAATCTTTTCCTCTGAATATGCCTTAAGAAAAATACAATAGGTTATAATAGCATAAGGTAATGCCCTGATGACTAATAAAAGATAAGAATTCATATGAACTACTGTTTGTCACAAGTCAGGTCATGGAAACATCAAAGTTTAAACTGGATTACGAATCATCAGCTATTCAATCGGCAAGGTCAAATTCAAATGTAAATTAATAAAAAAGAACAAAAAAAATGTGTTTTTTTATCATTTTAATCGTTGTCTATTATTCCTTTGCAATATATTGATCAGGGGTGGAACTACATCATTGTACCCATTATGGAGTCCCTCTAGCGAATCTGTTACATAATAATTTCTTTAAAAATCAATGGCTAGATAATTTATTGTCAAGAATGTGGACTTGCGATGGCGAGCAGTATCGCACAAGAAACCATTTAGAAGGTTGGCGTTAAAAAATGAATAGATTTTAGGTCAAAAAACCCGACACTACCACGATTAAATTTTTTTTAAAGACCGACTCACACTATTATTAAATACAGAAATGTATTAAAAATGTTCATGTTGTGAAGAAATGACGTGAGCGTATCGAGAATAACAGAAAAATTGTCATGGCTGTGGCCGCATTAAAGAATAATAAAATCACTGTCGGTCACTGTCTCGAGATAGTAAGCCCGTTTGCTAAGGCTGTGCTAATACCGAATGGAACCGCTTTTTGCCATTCGTTTTTAAATGTAATAAAAATAGATAAGTGTCCACATTTTTAAGAGAGCTTGTTTACTTACAGACAGTTACCTAAAAGAGAGCTTGTTTACTTACAGACAGTTACCTAAATTCGTTTTAAGTACAAACAAAAATTTTACTTATTTAGTACCATAGACCACATTCATACGCTGCGGCAAGTTATACAGAAGACCGAAGAGTATAACTTGCCACTTTGCTTGACGTTCGTGGACTATGAGAAAGCCTTTGATTCGATTGAGACTTGGGCGGTGCTGCAGTCTCTCCAGAGGTACCAAATAGACTACAGGTACATCAAGGTGCTGAGGTACTTATACCAAAACGCCACCATGTCGGTCCGATTACAGAACCAGAGCTCTGATCCTGAGAGCTGAGCAATGGAGAGAGCGATGCTTGGTATTTCCCTGCTTGATCGAATCAGAAATGATGAGATCCGCAGGAGAACTAAAACAACCGACATCGCTCGAAGGATTGCATCATTGAAGTGGCAGTGGGCGGGACACATAGCGCGGAGAATCGATGGCCGTTGGGGCGGAAAGGTTCTCGAATGGCGACCGCGTGCCGGACGACGTTCCGTGGGCACGCCCCCTATAAGGTGGACCGACGATCTGGTCAAGGTCGCGGGAAGCCGCTGGATGCGGGCAGCGCAGGACCGATCGTTGTGGAGATCCTTGGGGGGAGGCCTATACCCAGCAGTGGGCGTCGTTCGGCTGACATGATAATTATGATGATGATATATAGTAGTACTGACAAGCAATATCTCTTGTGTCTACAGACATGTCACGAAAGCGTACTTTGGTGGCCGCACTGGAGGTAGACAGGTCCCCGGGTGGGACACTCACCACCAGAGGCGACGAGGCGGTCCTGTTGGAACAGACTCCAACTGGTAGAAATTTAAGAGTGAGTACTTTTAATAAATATACAAAATGAGTAGAATAAGTGCATAAGGAAAGATGAATCCCGAAAAAGGAATCCCTCCATATCTAAACGAATGGCACGAGATTACAGTACCTGAAATGTACCGGTATTTCAGCATGTTAATTTTAATGAGCCTATGCTATAGGTCTAGGATACGGGATTACTGGAGCAACAACATTCTACAAATGCCAGATTTCCGACAAATAATGTCCAGGAATCGCTTTCTTTTATTAACGAAATTTCTGCACTTTATCAACAATGAAGACCCTGCCTACGACCCGACTCTTTCTTCATACGAGAAGAAGATTTCAAAGATTCGTCCCGTTCTGGACCACTGCAATGCCAAGTTTGCCGCACTCTACACCCCTACAAAACACTTCAGCCTGGACGAGTCGTTGCTCCTCTGGAAAGGCCGCCTTAGTTGGGTACAGTGTATCCGTACAAAGGCGGCCCGATCCGGAATTAAGTCTTACGAGTTGTGCGAGGGCACGACTGGATACCTGCTGAGGTGTCTCTTATACAGGGTGGGGCCTGAAACACGATCAAAAATTTTAAGGGGTCAATGTACTCATGCATACAAACAACTTTTACTATGGTACCAACATTGAAATCGCGAAAATAAAATCAGCTGTTCCATAGAAAATTTCAAATCGAATAGATCAAAATGTATGGAACAGCTGATTTTTTTTTTCGCGATTTCAATGTTGGTACCATAGTAAAAGTTGTTTGTATGCATGAGTACATTGACCCCTTAAAATTTTTGATCGTGTTTCAGGCCCCACTCTGTATGCCGGATATCAGTCAACTTTCTACCTACCCATCAAACATTATGGAATAGGGAAAAAATCAAAGGTTAGGTAGGTAGGTTCCGCGTTTCGCGCCTGGGCTCTGGCTTTTTCCCTCGCGCGTGCGTAGAGTAGTCGGCTGCCCTGACCTGTCAGTTGGTTTTCATGGGACATCGAGAGACGCACGTCGCGTCGTCGATCCAATATTTTATTTTGCACCCTCGTCCAAACGTACGATTACCAGTATTCGGTTTTTTCTTTCACAGACTTTCACCATCGCTTCCAGTCCAGTTTTGCAATATTGGCTGCAACTTTTGAAAGAATGTATTCCAATACTGAGTTGTCCATTCGCAAATAAATCTTAAATGACCTTTCGTCTTCTTCTTTTAGCTCTTGAATTAAGTTGAGTGAAATAACGCCGATATGATCACGTTGCAATCCATAGTCTCTTAGCCAGATTCGTTGTTTTCTTGTATTCCTTTTTTTTCTTTTTTAATAGTTAAATAATGGATACTGCCGAAGCAATAGCAGCGCACACCACCGACGCGTTCTGCATTGCAACCACATATGACGTAAAATAGGATCAAAGAACTTTGATAGTGTAATACACAGATATGACTCAAATAGTCAATTATATCGGATGAAATATTATATTATGATCATTTAAATGATCAGGGATATTTGACAATGTAATATCCCCCTTAAAAAGATTAGATTGTATTATGGCTTAACTACCTTCCGTCATAAATTCACACCGATTTTTGATACAGACGTCAACTCAAGGTTACAGCTGAAAATCAGCGATTTGCTTGCAACGCAAAGTGAATATGAATGCTGAGCTGCGGCCCTCGATCGAGTACTGCTGCGGCAAACACACATTGCATTAGGAACTACTTATTGTACTAGGTCGAATATGTGTAATAAATTGTAATTAATGAATGTGTGTGTCAAGCAAAAAAATAAAGCTATTATCTATCTATATATTATATCTGTTGTATGAAAAAAAAATACCAGGAATCCTTTATTTTATAATTGGACAGAATTATAGGCAAGACAGAAATTGGTTCCGTTTTGCTAGATTTTTTAAAAACTCATGATTTTGAGGGAATTCATTCAATCAGGTTGTTTTGTGATGGCTGTGGGGGCCAGAACAAAAATTCACATACCTATTGTGCATGTACTTTTGTTCTGGCTTCAAGAAACCTGGCTTTTAACCGCCTCTGTGGTCTAGTGGTTCACACCACCGATTTCAGACCCAGAGGTTCCGGGTTCGATTCCCAGTGGGGGTACTTATAGTATTCGGTTTGGTTGGTGGTAGGACTTGTTCTTAGTCCGCCTGGCTAGCTACCACCGTCTTATCTAAGTCTGACGCCATAACAATGATGTTTTCAGCGTTATTGTGTTCCGGCAGTTAGAGATAAGATAGCCAGTTCCTCAGTGAATGAGGATTCCGGGAGTAGTGCGCTTCCACCTTCAGCCTTATCACCACTTAACATCAGGTGTGATGAAGGCTAAGTGCTACACCGTTGTGAATAAAAAAAAAAAAAAAAAAAAAAAAGAACTATCACCAGAAAGCATTAAAAAAATACAACTGTTTTTCCCTGTTAGAGGGCATGGCGTTTTGCCTACTGACAGCGTTTTTGGACGTAAAGAAAAGGAACTTAAGCGTCATCCGATTATTACAACCCCATACGCTAGGGGGACCCCGGATCAGGACCACGGCAAGAAAAAGGCGCAACCGCGTGGCGGTCGTTGCGCTGAGCAGCGTTGGTCGGGCGCTGTCCGATATATAAGGGCGTAGTGGTAAGGTCAGACGGAGGAGACGGCGTCAGCGAGTCTAGGATATCGAGCTGAAACAAGAGTAAGAAGACGACCCATGTGCCGCATGTGCGGAAACAAGCACCATCACGACGACCATGTGCTAAAACAAGCCTATCTACACTTACAACTGATTTCTTTAAGTTTCTTTTAACATTTATTCAACAAAGAACGTGCGTGACACGTAATTTGACGTGATAACGTGCGTGACACGTAATTTGACGTGATAACGTGCGTGACACGTAATTTGACGTGATAAACAAACCAAGAAAAGGGTTGGAAGTGCATTGTTTTGTGCGTCCGTTCTGATCGTCACATTCCAAATCCATTTTCCATATTTCCATTCTTGCACATAGTATTTTTATGCATTTAACTAGCTTTCCGCCCGCGACTTCGCCCGCGTGGACTACAGGACGTTATCCCGCGGGAATTTGACATTTTTCCGGGATAAAAAGTAGCCTATGTTCCTCTCCAGGCTACAAAGTATATGTGTCCCAAATTTCAGCCAAATCCGTTCAGCCGTTTTGACGTGATTGAGTAACAAACATCCAAACATCCAAACATCCAAACATCTAAACTTTCACATTTATAATATTAGTAGGATTTAAATAACTTGTTAAAGGCGAAAGACCAATACAATGCACGGCCGTCCAATGTTGCATCAAAACCATACCTAATTTCTTATGTAGGTATATAAAATATCTAATTACATCTAGGCACACATCTTGCAAAGAGAGCCACTGAGTCACTTCGCTTAAACATCAATTCACAAAATTTTTGGAGTGATTCAACCATTGTGTTAGGATGGATTAAAAGTTGTAAGAAAAGCTTAAAACAAAGTAAATGAAATAAGGCAGTTTTCTGGTTCTTCTCAGTGGAAATATGTACCAACAGAATTGAACCCCGCTGACATAGAGTCACGAGGCTTGAACGCTGAACAGCTTAAAAGCTCCCGTCTGGGGAGATCTAAATTTCTTACATAAAAATGAAATACAGTGGCCCTTACAGCCTCAGAATTTAAATATTGACAATTTAGCTGAAACAAAAATTTTGTGTCATCTTTTCGCAGAAGAATCAGAGTTAGACGATTATTCTAATTTTGGCAAACTTCAGCGTATTACAGCATACATAAATAGGTTTATTCATAACTGTCGTAATATAAATAATAAAGTAACTGGTTTTCTAACAATAACAGAAAGAAAATCCGGCTAATTTGTCTCTGTAAAATCATACAAACAAAAATGTTTCAGAGGGAAATTTCATTAAGTACTTAAAACAAATGGTTCCTTGCCAACTAAAAACAACTTTTAAATTTAAATCCTTTCATTGATTCAATGGGACTCATACGTGTTACTCCAACTTAGATATCCAATTATTTACATGCAACTCACCACATCACAAGCTTGTTAGTAGAATACCACCATTTAATTTTAATACATGCAGGGCCTCAGTTACTGTTGGCTACACTTCGTCATAGCTACTGGATAATTAAAGGTCGTAAACTTACAAGAAAAAATAATCATATTATAATGGTTAAAGAATCTTTATTTCTCATAAGAATAATACATTAATTCACTTACTGAGAAATAGGTACACAAATTGTATCACTTTATAACTTTAGCACAGATGAACGGACTAAGAACAAAACATAATTAAATTATAGCATATTATTTGAGCTACAAAAACACTAACTACCTAGTTATATTGTAAGAACTACTGACGAAGCACTTCACAGTCAACACAATGTAACTACATTGTAACAGTATTCTGTGAAATGCCTCGGACAGGAAGGATGACAGACGCACTGTAAGCAATCTGTCGATCCTTAGAATTAAGATGATGCAACATTTTATTTCTTTATTATTTAATACCGTAGATCGGGCAGTTCGACATCCAACTCTGTTGGACTCACTCGTATTTTAAGTTAGTTTTTAAAAAGATATTTCCACGCTCCGGAAAGTTAACTGGCGCAGCCGGTAGGATAGCTGGCTGTTTGTCATACGCGGAAAACTCGGAAAAGTACGCTAACATCGTGGAAAAACCGGGAAAACAGTTTCGAAGCTTCGTAAAATCCGAAATCGTCACTGAAGTTCGCGTGTGTGCAGCAGTTCGTGTGTTTCAACACCGGAACAGGCTATCCTCGAACCAAATAAATTTGTTAACGGGAGTAATTTACCTAAAATCGGTAATGTGCGAAAATAAGGTGCAGACTGGCATGTAAGTTGTAAAATTCTTCTACATCCTTTCCTATCCTTTATCCTAGTGTTAGATTTAAGAAAGTGTTATTGTGAAAATTAATTTTGAAAAGTGAATATAAAGTAAACGAATTTAAGTTAAACATTTAAGGTATCTACGCGATAAAATCTCGCGATTTGCTTTAAATATTATTTTAATTAGATAATAGGCGATAAAATCTCGCAAATTAATTTAAAAAAAAAGTCATATTTTAATTAGATTTAGATAAAGTACTACGCGATAGAATCTCGCGGTTACTTTATATTAGCTACCTTATTTTAAGCTTGTGTTATACTAACTATATTTTTACATTTTATTTACAACTAGCTTTCCGCCCGCGGCTTCGCCCGCGTGGACTTCACGACGTTATCCCGCGGGAATATGATATTTTTCCGGGATAAAAAGTAGCCTATGTTCCTCTCCAGGCTACAAAGTATCTGTGTCCCAAATTTCAGCCAAATCCGTTCAGCCGTTTTGGCGTGATTGAGTAACAAACATCCAAACATCTAAACATCCAAACATCCAAACATCTAAACTTTCACATTTATAATATTAGTAGGATGGAAGACGAACTAGTTTATCCGACACCACACATCCCTCGCGAAATGCTAAACCTTATACCTGAATATAACGGGAACACAAAAACTTTAAGTTTGTTCTTAAGGAAATGTGAATTTGTTATAGCCAAATACCAAGGTGCAGCAAACGTTAACGATTTTCTTATTCAGTCAGTAACTAGCAAATTAACCGGGAAAGCCGCTGCTCTGATCAGCGAGCGAGGCGAATTTGAGACTTACGATGAAATAAAGGAAATTTTAATTCAACATTTCGGAGACCCGCGAAGTGAGGAATGTGTAGCGATCGAATTAGAAACATTAAAAATTAGAAACAGTGAATCATATCTAGAATTTTGTGGTAGAATCCAGGACGTGAGAGCAATTCTTATTTCAAAAGTTAATCAGAATCCGTCAGCCACTTTAAAAGAAGCAAAACGTATTATTTATTATAATACTTCTCTAAACGTTTTCTTGTACAATTTACCCGAACACATGGTGCGAATAGTTAGAATTAAAAATCCGACCACCCTCGAAGAGGCATTGAGTTTTGTTTTAGAAGAGGTTAATTTCCAGGAACAGTATAACCTTCGATCAAAGATGCTCCAAAATAGACCATCAAGCACTCAACAAAATATATTTAAACCGCCAATTCCGCAGAATGCTCAATTTAAATTTGGTATTCCGACACCTCCGCCAAATCAATTTAAATTCGGCATTCCGGGAAATTCCAATAATCTTTTCCGACCAAATCAGTATTTTGGTAATCGACCTTTAAATACAAATGCATTTAACCAACAGCGACCAACAGCACCACAATTTAATAATTTTACAAAACCACAGTTTGGTGCGAGACCCCAATTTAATGCAAACACACAATTTCAACCAACTGGCTTCCGTCCGCAAACAGGTCAATTCGGCTATAGACCTCAAACACAAGGTTTTAGACCACAGCCAGGTCAATTCGGATATAGGCCTCAGCAACAATATCAAGGTTACCGTCCTCCTAATTTCTCAAACGACGTTTCAATGAGAACCGCACCCGTAAAACCGCAACAGTTTCCAGTAAACGAAATATCTACTGATGAGACTGATTATTATAATAACCCCTATTATTGCGAAACCGAATATGATGAAAACATGTATGCTTATTATAATGAAAATATGCACGCATATGCAGAACAATATCCCGATTCTTGTGAAAATGAAAGTAATGATAATCCACAATTAGAAAATAATCAGGAAAAAGTAGATTCTATGGGAAATTTTCAAGTAAATTGCCTCCGAACCAGCCCGAGGTAATCGAAATAAATTCAGACAATACTCTTAAACTACCTTATATATATGTACCTGATATAGATGCTAAGTTTATGTTAGACTCTGGAAGCACACGTTCTTTTGTTAGTACATCTAAAGCTAATGAATACTTCAATAACTATAGATGCTACGAACCGTTTATGGTAACTAGTACGCATGCATCCAGCGTTCACAATGACGTAGTTAATATTCCACTTTTTCCAATTTTTAAGGACCCATTTACACATAAATTTTATATATACGATGTAGATAAAAGATACGATGGAGTAATCGGTTGTGATCTTTTGTCCCGTCTTAAAGCAAATATTTCCTAATAAATCATAAATCATAAATCATAAATCGTTTATTCCGCAAGTAACGTGGTAAGTATACAAAAAGATCTTAAATAAAAACAATATTTTCTACACGTTACACCAAACATTTGGCAAGCAGAAATTTTAAGTAGGTAAGTAATAGAAATTTCAATTCTACAAAACTAACAATAATGAATAATTTGAATAATAATAAATTTGAATGTCAATAATCTATTCTATAAAATTATCAATAAAATCGAATGTAAATGTCTACTATATATCTACCTAATTATTATTTGTAATGTCAAAATAGTATATTAGTTATGTCTTAAATTCAAAATAATCTTTAACAGAGTAAGAACATTTATCAATCAACCACTTTTTTAATTGCTTCGCAAACAATAATGTTGGTAACTCTCTAATGTTCATTGGTATGTGGTTGTAAATTAAAGAGGACATAACGTTACAATTCTTTCTACTCAGCATGCTTTTACAATTAGGGACCAAAATCTTTGTTGGATCTCTGCGCGAGAAAGTACTGAATTGCGAAGATTGTGCAAACAAATAAGGGTGTTTTTTTACAAAACAGCCCACTTCCAAAATATACAAGCAAGTTAGCGTCAGTAATTTGTGTCCTGCAAAGAGTGGTCTACAGCTATCAAAGGGTTTCGCACCATACACGCTTCTGACGCATTTCTTCTGTGCTATAAAAGCCTTATCAAATAGGCAAGAACTTCCCCACAAAAGTAGGCCATACCTAAGAATGGAAACCACATAGCCGTGATATGCCAACAGGGCAGCGTCTTCCCCTGCAGTACTCCTAATTCGTTTCAAAGCGTATACAAATCTATTAATTTTTTTGCATAAGTTTTCTATGTGACTCTTCCAGTTGCAGTTTGTATCGAAAGTTAACCCTAGGAAAATAGTTTCTGAAGACTCTTTAATTATTTCACCTCGGAAAGACACATTCAGATCTGATAACCTCGCGTTATAGTTTGCAAACTGAACAAGTTTCGTTTTTGAAAGATTTGCGCGAAGCTCATTTAAATCTAGCCATTGCATTACGTCATTTACACATAAATTTAAAGTGTCATTGTAAGGAATGTCGCTATTTTTATCCTCTGGTATAACAACACAGATATCGTCGGCAAATAAAATAAATTGATGTTCATTAATGTCAGACAAGTCATTAATAAAAACTAAGAAGAGAAGGGGGCCTAATACAGAACCCTGTGGAACGCCAAGCTGATTTGGTTTGTACTGAGATCTATATGGCACAGATGTCTGATTATCATCAATACGATGAATCTCAGTGCATTGCGTGCGGCCGCAGAGGTAATCTTGGATCCATAGTAAAACTGAACCTCTTATGCCATAGCGTTCACATTTATTTAATAATTTGTCATGTTTAACTAAATCAAAGGCGCTGGACATATCAAAGAAGATGGCAGATACTTTCTTTTTACAGTCGACGCTCTGTGTTATAGTTTTACTTAAGGAGAATCCGGCAACTGTGGTGGATTTATTTTTTTGGAACCCATTTTGGTCCTGTTTAATTATGTTATGTTTTGATAAAAATGTCTCTAGTCTCATATGCATCAGCTTTTCGAAATTTTTTGAAAATATGGATAACAATGCTATAGGCCTATAATTATTGATATCCAATTTACTACCTTTTTTATGAAGTGGGATAACTATTGCCTTTTTTAGCCGCTCAGGGAATCGACCTTGTGTAAACGAGAAATTAATTAAATGACATATAATAGGTGCTATAAGCTCAGCACATTGTTTCAGAACATGAGTAGATACGCCGTCAAAACCTACGGATTTGGTATTTTTTAAACTTCTTATGGTTTTTATTACTTCTGACTCTGAGCAGGGTGTCAAAATACAGATGAAGTGTTTCTATCTATGTTTTTTGAATTATTGTTCTGACTACACTGTGCCAAGCACCGCTTAATGAAGTGGTCGTTGAAAGTATTTGCAATCTCGTGTGGATTTTTAATAAATCTGTTTTCAAAGTTTATTTTATCTATACTACGATAAACCATAAGCTTGTCAACTTTATCGTTTACAATTTCCCAACTAGCTTTACATTTATTCTGCGATTTTTGTAAGTGTATTTTATTGATGTTGAGCCTAGAAAGAGAAATGCATTTACGTAACAGTTTGCTATAATTATTATAAGCCGTTTTATTCGTGTCATTTTTGTTTTTATAGTAACGAAACCGTAGTTTTCTTTTAACACTAAATCCCTTTTTAATACCCTGAGTAATCCATCTTGGTGATTTATTTTTTGAGTTTATTCTAACCTTGTAGTATGGAAAACAAAGGTCATAAAAAAGACAAAATAAATCATGAAATTCATTGAACGCTGAGTCAAAATCATCAGAATTTAGAGCATCTGTCCAACGTAGGTTAGCTATGCAGTCACAAAATTTTATTATGTTATCACGGCAGTAGTCGCGTTTCATAACAAACCACTGTTTCACTTTTTTTACAGTAAATGTCAATGTTTGCCCTGTGTTGTGGTCAGATAAATATAGCTCGTGAACGTGACCTACTGCATCATTCATATTGCTTATTATATGATCAATGCAAGATGCCTGTCTTGTAGGTTCATCTATGTGAAGTGTCGTTTTATAGTTCAGTAATAAATCTTTAAATTTTGACGAATCATTATTAATTTTAAGTGTATTTATGTTAGTATCTCCTGCAATAATGATTTTTTTATTATTATATTTTATTGTCAATTTTTGTAAAAGAATGTCTAATTTGTTAAAAAATATGTTTAAATTACTATTAGGTATTCTGTAGATACATATTACAATACAGTCAATGGACGGAATATTAACGCCACAGCATTCAAAGACTTTCTCAGAAGATATTTCCGACAAGCACTTTATTTCCTTATACTCAACATCTTTCCGTAAAAGGATGCAAACTCCGCCACGTTTTTCACCTTTTCTACAGTAAGCTGAAGCCATGTTAATTTTTTTTTATTTTACATGAGTCTCATCCCCTCTTTTGACAAATGTTTCGCTAAGACAGATTATGTCCAAGTTATTATTCTTTTCAGATAATTCATCAATACACAATTCTAATATATCTAACTTATTTATTAGGCCCGCTATATTTTGGTGGAATAAGACATAATTCGTATGGTTATTGACGAAAAAGCAATTCCCTTCCACCTATTCCTATGCTGTTTGTATCAACATCACGGCTCTGTTTCTCCACTCTAGGAAAGTAATAAGGTATTGTACCTTTTCTTGGTGCGAGGATTTCAGTACTTTTATTTTGGTGCGATACGCTTGATGATCTCAGTATTTTACGTAAGGATTCAGGAGTAAGGTATTTGTTTGCATAATCATTATAATCAATAATTAAGTTAATTTTCTTACATGTCAATGTATTTCGGTGTTTCACAGTCTTACAAAAACTTACATCTACATCTAAAAAGTTACAATTTGCTACATTTTCACAAAAAAGTTTCAGTGTCGTATTAATGTTAGAATTATCTTTAAAAGAAAGTAATATTACATTTAAATGTTTAAACTGTTTCAGCGTAATTGCTAAGTCAATTATTAATTTAGTCGGAACACAGTCTGAGTCACCAATCCCTAAAATTAAATAGTTTAGAGAAGAATCCGGAATTTTATTACAATCATTTAATATGTCATTAGTTGGTGCTGATGGTCTAGTAATAGAACTTATAGTATATTTTTCGTACTTATTACTAAGCCTTAAACTACTAAGTTCTGACGCTAACCCAACGCAGCACTCGCCTCCTAGTATAAAGATGTTCCGTGTTTGTGTTATGTCTTCATCAGAATTGTTATCAGAATTAAATGTTGTCGCAGCTGTAGCATTTTCCGAAGATTGTAAATTCCGTAACGGCATCTTTGACATATTTTCTTCTATGTTGTCAGCTGTAACAGCAATACTCTCAATAGTTTTAGTTGAGTCGTTGTTGACTGTATAACTTTTTTGAGGCGTCTTTTTTCTTGTCTTTTGACATGGTGATGCTATCTTGGGAGACCCATAAAATACATTTTTAAACTGTAATATTTTCCTTTCCTGTTCAGACGTAAGATCCTTTAACGATTTATTTTCAGTTAATAGATTCTCAATCTCTAAATGTGCACTTTTTAATTCAGTTTTCAACCTTGCTATTTCATCCTGCAGCTCTTCTGTGTTATGGGTTAAAGTAGATAAGTCTGGTAAACTTTTCGCTAAATAGTCAGTATTTGACTCTAACGAAGAGTTTAGAGATCCGTTTTCACTTCCGTTACGTTTATGTCTTCTCATTAAATTATCATTATTATGTGCGCAGACACTTGATATTAATTTAGAAGTACTCGCTACTTTTCTTTGCGGTGTTTCTTGAATGCATGGTGACCGATTTATTTTAGAAATGCAGGTATCGCATGTCCATTTGACTCTGTTTTCAGCTGTCATTAAGTAGTATCTCCTTGCCGAAACGTTTGCACACTCTATATCGAATGTATTCGAACATTTCTTACATTTGATAAGTTGTCGACTTTTAATGTTTTTTTTACATTTGAAACAAGATTTCTTATCCATAATGGTCACAGGAGTAATATTTAACAATTTATTTTCAAGTAATAATATCAAAAAAATTTCGCTTGGGGTTTGAACTGATGTCACTCGTAAAGATCACCACCAGGTTGCCGCGATGAACCTCCGGGCTACGAAAGCATTAAGAGCACTGGCAAAATTAGCAATCAGTACAGTAGCACAATTAGCAAACAGTCAATGTCGGTAAAACAGTTCAAAAAAAGCAGGAAAAGCAAGCATTGAAGCGTCGAGTGGCCGCGAGATGGCGTTATTTGTCACTGATATTAACAGACGAACAAACACGTCTAATTCGCAAACACTTTAGGGCGAGAATCGTAAAGCAAATTTCAAATAACAATGACTGTCCAATTTTTGTTGTATTTGTGTAAGTTCATTAATTCTGGTCAATTCGTGAAAGTTATTTTAAAATGTAATGTTCAGGTTACTCACGACTTTATTTACACTGTATTAATCACTTAATTTTTGGGAATAAAGTCACTTAACACACTATTTTTGCCAACACTTTTGCTAAGTAATTTTTGCTTATTAATGCCCTAATTCTTTATATAATAACGAGATAATACTCACGCTATATATTTGAGAGTTATTTAACAAACTGAACATAACAATCACTTATAAATCTATCTTTAACGATTTTTTATCGCATAAAATACAGGAGCTAATGTTTACTGAGTGACTAGCGCCACCTACGTTACCTATAACCATATGATGTTACAAACAGACAAAACAAATATTCCAATAGTATATAAAAGTGATTACAAAATTATATTAGAACCACGATCTGAACATCGCGTTAAATTACCCGTCAATCAGGAAAACGGCGATGCAATTATCGAATTTAAGGAGTTTTGTAAAGACGTTCGTATGCCTACTGCCTTTTTCTTGTAAAAATTATTTTGCTGAAACCATCATACAAAATGCAACAAATAATTTACTAGAATTAGTTATTACAGCACCCTTCAAGGTATCACAATTTTATGACGAAATTGAGACTAACTATAACGATGACTATACAAACGTAGAGACAGACACCTTATTGACCGACAACTTAAATAAGCTTCGTTTAGACCATCTCAACATAGAAGAGCGAAGAGAAATCACTCGTCTATGTGAGGAATATAAAGATATATTTTATTGCGAAAACATACCACTTACCTTTACCAATCAGGTTAAACACCAAATCAGAACCGTAAATGAAGATCCAATTTATATAAAACCTTATAGACAGGCACCAGCTCAAGCACAGGAAATATTAGATCAAGTAGAAAAATTATTGCAGGATAACGTAATACAAGAGTCGCATTCTCCATGGAGTGCCCCTGTCCACTTAGTTCCCAAGAAATTAGATGCTTCAGGTGAAATAAAATATAGAATGGTCATAGACTACCGACGTTTAAACGAGATTACTATTGACGACAGATTTCCACTTCCGAACATATGTGACTTATTTGACAAATTAGGTAAAAGCAATTACTTTACAACGTTAGATTTAGCTTCTGGATACCATTAAATTGAAATTACAGAATCAGATAGAGAAAAAACCGCGTTTTCTACACAAAATGGTCATTATGAGTTCCTTAGAATGCCATTTGGTCTGAAGACAGCTCCGGCAACGTTTCAACGAACGATGAATAACGTGCTGAGAGGATTACAAGGAATACATTGCCTTGTTTACCTAGATGACATTTTAATTTACTCGAATGGACTAAGGCTAAGCCCGCACAGCGATTAAAATTCGCGCGATTAAAAATCGCGATTTTGTAACTCATGGAATTGTATGTAGGTACACGCACTCGCGATTTAAAAATCGCGCGAATAAAAAATCGCTGTTTGCTGTGAAATAATCGCGCGTCTTAACCCGGCGGGAGGCGTGCCCATTTCTAGAAAATATTCTGTCGCTATCGGGTAAAAGTTATAGTACGTTTTTTTTCCATTTTTGAATATTATCTGTATGTTTAAACTTTGAAGTAAATAAGTAAAAATTAAAGTATAAGTACTTATTTTATTATATATTTTTTATTATCATTTAAAAATTTTACAAAATATAAAACTCTTGCGTTACTGGCTGACTGACAGACAACGCACATCAGAAACTACTGGGCGCAAGAAACTGACATTTGGTATGTATTTTCCTTGGGGAGTGTAGGGGAGCACTTTAAGAGGATTTTTGGAAATTCAATTACAGAATTTTGCAATTTTGCAAACTTATGGCTTAGTATCTGAGGTCGAAAAGCTATGAAATGTCAAGCCTTGAATCTTATCGACTAGATTTTAATGGTAGGTAGGTATGTACGTGCAGTTGAAAATGTCAGTTTTCTGCATAGTTTAATTTACAAAATACTAAGAATTTTGCGAAAAACCGGATATATAGACATAGATTATGACATTTCTCAATCTTACTTAATAAAGATAGGATTTAGGGTATTATATCATTGTGTAACTATCCGTGTTCTTGCAAAATCTAGTATTTTCACAAAAATCGATTAATCCATTCATCCTACGACATAATATTAAAGGCAACGACCGTTACTGACTGATCTATCGACGCAAAGCTCAAGTCACTGAATGGATAGCGTTGAAGTTTGGCATGCAGATAGTTATTATACCAAGGCATCCGCTAGGAATGTACTTCTCAAAATTCACATTCTAAGGAGATCGAGGGAAACGGGGTCAAACGTTTGTATGGAGAAATAGGAAAGAATATCCATACTAATATTATAAAGAGAAAAGATTTGTATTTTTGTTTGTAACGAATAAATTCAAATACTGGACCGATTTTGAAAATTCTTTCACCAGTAGAAAGCTACATTCTTGCCCGGTAGCATACGCTATATTTTATCGAGATATCCCACGGGAACGAGTACTACGCGGGTAAAACCGCAATGAAGCCACTAGTTGTTAATAAAAAGATCTAAAGTGTGAACTCCGTTACTCGGAGTCGAACTCGAGTAAGTGAAGCCGCGGGTGAAATATAGCTTTAAAATATGTTTTTTTACTTTCAAGTTTAATTCTTGATAGTTTGGAAACTATTTCATTCTTACATAGGGACTCCACGGTGTTTTACGTGGTACCCATTTCCGTAGGAATATCGTGTTTAAATATATTCATGTCAATCAGAAATAATAAAGCTTTGAAAATCAGTCCAGTAGGTTTATTGAGTTTAGGCATTACAAACAAACAAAAAATCAAACTCGTACTCGTAGTTTGCTCTGAAAGATTTAATCTTTCCTTTTTAGTACGCTAAAAAACTTATTAAAAAAATTGCTTAAAACGTAGCGTATAAAAATATAATAGTAATTATTATGTTTCACTTATTATAAAATCTTCAACTAAATCGTTCCGTCCGCGGCCGCTGGGTTAATTGACGTCCCGCTCATGCGTACTATAGATAGTCAGATAGAACTACGAGTACCAGTATTCTATTTTCATATTAAAGGTCTGAACGCGACGGTATACCTACTTATGTTCTGTTATGATATGACTCATCTTCTGGCCGACGTCGGTTCAATAACGCCTATTACCTATCGTCGTCGGTCGGTACCAGTCAGCCGCAGTGACAACTAAACGGTCAAACGCTGTTTTGACGAACAGAAAATACGTTATTTATGTACTTAATATTGTGTTTTTTGGATGTCTAAATGGATGTAAAAAGGTACATCGAGGTGCTGAGGTACTTATACCAAAACGCCACCATGTCAGTCCCGTTACAGAACCAGAGCTCTAATCCTATCCAACTACAGTGAGGTGAGACAAGGAGACGTCACCTCTCCGAAACTGTTCACTGTTTCTGTTGGAGGATATTTATAGGCTTCTGGACTGGAAAGGATGCGGCATCAGTATCAATGGCGAGTACCTAACACACCTTCGGTTTGCCGATGATGTAGTTCTTATGGCTGAGACCTTGGAAGACCTGAACACAATGCTCGAAAATCTCAGTAATGCTTCTCAAAGAGTGGGTCTTAAGATGAACATGGACAAAACGAAAATCATGTTCAATAAATAAATAAATAAATAAATAAATAAATAAATAACTTCTTACATTCACACCATTTATCTAAGCCCATTTTAATTTCATTAAGAAACTGTATCATAGAAAACTTGATAACGGATAAATATATACTTAAATACTTTTTGTTTGTAAATACATACTTAATATACATAGTAAACACCCAGACCAAGACAAATAGACATGTTCATGCACACAAATATTTGTCTTGTTCGGGAATCGAACCCGAGACCGCTGGCGCAGAAGGTGGGTAGCCTACCCCTGCGCCAAATCGGTCGTCATGCCCATGTTGCTCTCGCTCCAGTTAATGTTGGGAACATTACAGTCGAAGTTGTCGACCACTATGTTTACCTGGGACAGACGGTCCAGTAAGGTAAGTCCAACTTTGAGAAAGAGATCTCTCGTCGAATCCAGCTAGGATGGGCAGCATTCGGGAAGCTCCGGCATATATTTGCATCCGAAATACCCCAATGTCTCAAGACGAAATTCTTGATCAGTGTGTGTTGCCAGTAATGACCTATGGAAGTGAGACGTGGTCTTTTACAATGGGTCTCATAAGAAGACTCAAAGTCACCCAGCGAGCAATGGAGAGAGCGATGCTTGGTATTTCCCTGCTCGATCGAATCAGAAATAATGAGATCCGCAGGAGAACTAAAACTGGATGTCTCAATTTTCATAAAACGCACCCAACATAACATTTTTTGAAATAACAAGAAAAAAACTCCAATCAAGCTCGAAAACTAATCTACAAAAAACACAACATGTATCTTTATCTCAAGACAAAGGCAAAGATTTTCAATCAATGTGTCTTGCCTTCTTCACCTATGGGATGGAGACAACCACCCTGACGGAGAAATCTGTCGAAAAGCTCCATGTCGCACTATGGCTATGGAGGGCTATTCTACTGCTAGAATTCATATCCTGTGACTATATACGCACACATGCACGCATGCTACGCACACATACACACAACAGCCAGTCAGCCCAGTGATGCCAGATTGAGGAGATTCTTTCAAAATTTGTAATTTTAATATTTCTAGTGAGGAATTATTTTATCAAAAGATGTAATCTGAGATAAAAAAATATTATTTTCTATCTTTGGAAAAGTATTTATTGATTGATTACTGTATTAATTGTTTGATTACTCGGGGTTTTAAATTTAAGCCGGTATTGGTCGGAGCGTGGATTTTATCATTCGCAATCTTTCAAGCTTGACGTTGATATTCAATGCAGACCATGCGGTGATCGCTTCCTGTCTTAACAGCGTTGATCACAATGTCATCATTGAATATGTGCTTCTTTGTCGACATGATAAAATCGATCTCGTTTTTTACTTTACCGTCGGGACTTATCCAGGTCCATTTGCGGCTTACGGGAGTTACGGGCTTCTTAAAGAAGGAGTTCTCTCTCTCCATAAAGTCTGCTAGCATCTGGCCCCTTTCGTTCCGTTGCCCAAATCCAAATTGCCCCACTCTCAACTCATCACCGCAGCGTTGCCCCAACTTTTCATTAAAATCCCCCACCATAACCGTAAAGTGGGTTTTATAGTTATGTATGGCTTTAGAGATCTCCTCATACATAGCCTCCACTTCGACATCGTCGTGTATCGAATCGAGGTCGGAGCTTAGACCTGGATGACATTTAGAGAATATCGTTTTGATTTTCTGAGTATCAGGTATGCTACCCTGCTCAAGACACTTCCGATGGTGATCACGTTGTTGACAAGGAACTTGTGGACGATGAACCCGACACTACCTAGGGACTGTTGGTCACCATCCCGGTGGTATAGTAAGTTACCGGATTGCAGGATAATCGAGTCCTCCCCCTCTCTTCAGACTTCAGATAACCCAATGATATCCCAATGTAACTTACTAATTGCCTCTTCCATTAGCTTCGCGTCGAGCTTCAGTGTACGCGTGTTGTAGGTTGCCAGGTCGAGTCCTCGGTGTTGGTAGCCGGATCTTACCCCGGGGATTCTTAGCTCCCTCTGCCCGCCGATACCATAGCCCGCCGCTACCGTAGCTAGGAATAGTGGTACCGCCGGGGACAGGGGGCTGATTTACTTGTTGCGTAGCTATTTTGGGGTGGTTTGCCATAATCGCCACGCTTGGCAGGCGGGTTGACGATCGCAGTATGGCCTGGTGTTCAGGAGGCGCTGCTGCCCGTCTCCTAGAGAGTTAATGCTACTAAATGATTATACAATGGGTTATTAGTAAAAATAAGAATAGTGCTAAAGAATAAGATTTTAAATTATTTTAATGCATTCACAATGCAATTCTGTAAGTATAGGAAAAATGTGATTTTTTTTTTTTTTTTTTTTTTTTTTTTTTTAGTTTATTTGGGCAAACAAACAGTTTTACAATAAATATAAGCTAACACTATTACTAAAATTATATCATAATTGCAAAACCAACACCGTAAGCCACAAATTACTTATAATATAACTATAATGTTGAGATTCATTACTTTTTTTATGTTACATAAATTTATCTGCTAATGGAGAAACTGTTTATGATGAATATTTGCGCATAATATATATTAAAATCATTAAATTCTTATTTTTAATAACATAGTTTTAAACTTATTTCTTTTTTCAGAAAATATGTCGATATCATTCAACATATTGTTGTACATATTCACTAAGCGGTACATTGGAGATCGTTTACCTGCATTCGTACGGCATTTAGGAGTAGCAAACAGTTTTTTTTTTCGCGACGATCTCATTTGCGATCTCAAAGGCACTAAATAACTTATTTTATTTGCTATATTAATGCAGTCGTACCTATTTTGGCAAATATCATATAATACTATGGCTTCAAGGTGAAATCGCCTAGACTTTAGGTCCGATAATTTATACTTTTCCAATAATTGTACATATGACAAACGGGCACGACTACATCTATAATGCATACTTTTCAAAAACTTTCTCTGCACTGTCTCGAGATTTATCACATATTTATTGTAGTATGGATTCCAAACATTCACTGCACATTCTAGTTGTGATCGAACTAATGCCTTATATAGATGTAAATAAGTAGAAGCTTTTTTAAATTGTTTGCCACAACGCATAACAAAACCGTACATTTTGAAAGCCTTACTAATTATACTTTCAATATGCAAATCTAAATTTAGTTTACTGTCAAGTAATACTCCAAGATCTTTAATAGTATTTACCTTTTCTAATGTATTTCCAGATAGGCTATAAGTGAAATTACTTCTCGACTTTTTCTTTGTGAACGAAATAGATTTACATTTATTTAAACTGAGGACCAGCTTATTATTGTCACAGTATGCACTAAACCTGTCCAAGTCCTGTTGTACTTTTAGGTGGTCTTCGTAGGAACTAATTGTTTGGTATATCTTAAGATCATCAGCGTACATCAAAAACTTGCAAAATTTGAAACATTTGTCTATATCATTAATGAATAGAATAAAAAGTAGGGGGCCTAAAATTGATCCTTGAGGAACTCCAGAACTAATTAAGGTAGCATTAGATTCGCAGCCGTTGATAACAACTTTCTGGGTTCTATTAGAAATGTAAGATTTGAACCAACGCCACAAATTACCGCGTATTCCATTAAACGCTATTTTCTCTAAAAGGAGTCTATGATCCACTCTGTCGAAAGCCTTTCGAAAATCTGTGTAAACGCAGTCTGTTTGCACATTACGATCTAGATTTTCAAATAAAGTTGAAGTATATACTAAAAGATTTGTAATAGTCGACCGTTGTTGTACGAAACCATGTTGTTCTTTAATAATGCATCTGTGAAGACATGGATACAGAGCATCGTGTACCAGTCTCTCAAAAAGCTTCGACAGAGCGGAAAGAATAGAGATCTGACGATAGTTTTCAACATTCCTTTTGTCTCCCGACTTGTATACTGGCACTATTCTGGCAGACTTCCAAACACCCGGAAAATGACCATCTTGAAGACATTTATTAAACAAAAAATAAAGTGGTTTATATATTGTTTTTTCAGTACGCTTAAGAAAAATTGGTGGAATATTGTCTAATCCTGCGCCTTTAGTTGCATCTAAATTTTTTAGTGCTTTTATAATACTTTCCGGAGTAATCAAGATGTCAGCAATAATAAATTCAGAGTTAGTGTTCATATCAGCACTGCAATCATTAATGTCGTAATTGTCTGTTAAAGTGGATGATTCGAAAACTGTCTTAAAATATTTTGAAAACAAGTCACATGCCGCTGAACTGTCATTTGCTACTTCATTCCCATAAAATATATTTTCAGGAATCCTAACAACATCCCTACGATCATCGACATATTTCCAGAAATACTTCACATTCTTCCTAATATTACATTCTAAATTTTCCATATAATTATTGTAGCAAATACGCGATTCTTTTTTATAACGTTTACGATACATAGAATATACCTCATAGTCAGAATAATTGTTATATTTTTTCCATTTTATCCAGGCTTTATCTTTATTTTTGAAAACATGTACCAGTGAGGAATTAAACCAGAGCGGAAATTTTGTCTGTTTTGTCACTCGAGTTGGAATACATTTACGTATGATACTATAGATTGTTTCATAAAAAACGTTAATAGCATTATCAATCGATTGATCTTTAAAAACACTGTCCCAGTCGACACTCAATAATTCCCTATTTATTTCTTCGTAATCGGCACTTTGATAACAAATTTGGGTTTGGGGTTTAATTTTTAGTGGTTTTGCAATATTATCCATATTTATTTCGGCACAAAAAGGAGGGTGAAATTCATCAATTGAGACCAGCGGGGCTGGCGCTGATACAATGATCGAAGAATTATTGCTAATTAATAAATCTAATATTTTGTCATTTTTATTCTTGATATAATTGTATTGGGCGCAGTTCAGCGAAAGCATAAAATTACCTAAATACCTACTATTTGCGCAGGTACTTAAATCGTTACTAATTACCATAGAATTATTGTTATTTGAGCGCTTCCAGTCAAGTGATGGTAAGTTAAAATCACCCAATAGCAACAGGGAAGTATAGTCCGTATTTACAAAATAATTGTGTAAATATTCCAAAAGGGACGTATATATTCTTAAGTTTTGTTTTGGCGGTATGTATGCAGCACAAATAATATAACGATCTACTCCGAGGCTGATTTGAACGATCAGATAATCTATAATTGGCTCAGGATAGGCAGGAATGTGGTGGGGCGTGTTATCAATACGCGGTGCAGTCAGCGGCGTTGCAACAACAGGGCCAAGGGATCGGAGAATTGCAATCAGTACACCTCCGCCGTCGTGGCGGCCGGTGCTTATACGATTCCTGTCACAGCGGAACACTACGTAACGCGAATCTATTAACTCGTTATTAAAAAAGTCAGCGTGCAGCCATGTTTCGGTCAATACTATGATGTCGTATGAGTGTATAAGAATGTTCATATACAGTGTATGATATTTTGTTCTCAAACCACGACAGTTTTGATAGTAAATACTTAAATTATTATAAACCATTGTTCGTTATCAATACAGGTGTTGCTATAGGATAGTTTATGATATAGGTAGCACATTCTATTGCAATGAGTGAATGAAATAGGGACAAATTGTATACTTAGCGGGGCGTTAAACGTAGTCGATAAAAGGAGTATTATTTGGTGTGATATGAAATAGTGGCTTGAGTACTTGAAATTATTATTTATTATGATGTTTAGTGGCAACTTACCGTGAATATACACTTGAGAACGTATAGAAAAGGTAAAACCATTATTTGTTTGAAACAGTAAATTAATAAAAATATAGAAACGGCTGGGAATATGACATAGACTTTTGTCGTGAACAACAATAATATGCATACCCTCGAGACAGGGCACAGAAAAGAACAACAAAAAGCATTTTAGTTTAGCATAGACGTACGTAACAAAATAGCTTAATTTAAACATAAATGAGTTACAATTTAATAGGCTATGATTCTGACATGCGTTATTATCATATGAACTCAGTTTAATAAAGATAATATTTTTATTCGAAATAGACTGTAATATAACGACGCAAATAAAAATCTCACACAAACATATACTGTTAATTAAAATAAACAAAACACGTGGTATCAAACTAAACCTAGTCATAACATTTTTATTACTAAAATAACTACTTTTTGAGTTTCGCAAGTTCATATTCGGATCGTATTGCCAGTATAGGGGAAGTGTCTGTTTTTCGTGAAAGTATGACTCCATGCTTGACCCATACATATTTGTAGTCACAAGATTTGGCTCGGTCTCGAGTTTCGCGAAACAATTTCTTATTTTTAAGGGTCAAATGCTCGTTGACGTATACGTTTTGTGCGGTTCCAATTATACCAAGCTGTACAGTATTGAGACCCTTTAAAGATCGACAAGCTGCAACAACATTATCACGTAGTATTCTTGACGTAAACTTCACGATAATATTCTTAGGTCTTGTATCTTTCTGGTCGGCGTGAGGTACTCGGTGAACCGCTACAATATCGGAGGCCAATATTTGTTGTTTCACCACTGTTCCCATATTAGTTAGTAAGTTGATGAGGTTTTCATTGCGTTTTTCTGGGACATTAGTGATCTCTATATTGCACTCTCTCGCTTGCTGCTCCATCACAGAGAGTTTATATTCGAGGGTTTGGACGTGATCGGAAACATTACAGGTTTGCTTCATTTGATCTTTTATAATTTGCAAATCCTTTTCAAAAGCATCCTGACGTGTGTCCGAGAAGTTAAGGGATTTCTCCATTTCGGACAGTCGAATATCAATATCAGTGAGAGATTTCTTAAAAGAGGTATTATCGTTACGAAGTTCCATAACCGCATTGTTTATGGACTCCAAAGTGGTGGAGATCTTGGAAAATTCAGTATTTATCACGGAGTTAAGTGTTTTGCCAATCGAATCTGCCATTACCTGATCAATTTTGTTATTAAAAATCGTCATTTGATGGTCAAATTTTTGCTGAAATAATGACATTTCTTCGGCCATATTTGCATCATGCGGCTGTTTGCGCTTGCGCACATTTATAAAGCTGTCATCCTGAGCCGATGACGCCATTGGTAAATCCGGGTTGGACGCGCACTTCGGTGGCGAGTGTTTTACACCTAACATTTCGCCTTGCTTCCAATGAGTGCGAGCGGGAAGAAAATAAGCTGTTGTCTCTTAGTCGTGAAGTGTGTCCTTATGCTGCTGCACACGGCAAGCGGTGCAAGACAAAGACGACCGTAGATTCACAACACAATTTAAAAACTTTAATTTTATGCGCACATTCAACAGTGGTGCTTAACACAATCGTACAAAGAACGTAATTGCTATCCCGTTACTACAGAACTCGAGTTTTAAACCGTAACACGGGTGCTCCCAACACAATACACGAGAAGACTGAAAGTAAAAAACCACGAGTCCTATAAGTAATCCCGCCTGAAAGCTACTTATAGGACTCGTGGTTTTTTACTATCACATTTTTCCAGTGCTAAAGAATATTAAACGAAGGATCATTAAAGCAAATGAAATTAGGTAAGTATTACAAGGAATATTATGAAAAACAAGACAATAGCTTTTTATACTTACTAGTATTTTGGGGGATTTCAGAGAGATCTGGGGGAAAGCCAGACGTTCGTAATCTGGCAACACTGTCGTTGGTGTATTTCGCGATTTTTTTATCGCAGTGCGTGGTAGCAAAAAACTCACGATTAAAAAATCGCGCGATTAAAAAATCGCTGTGCGGCCTTACGCTAAAAGAACACCTTCAGAAATTACGTACATTATTTGACCGACTAAGACAGACTAACTTGAAAGTGCAATTAGACAAATCCGAATTCCTTAGAAAGGAAGTACAATATTTGGGACATACATTGACAAAAGACGGACTGAAACCTAACGACGACAAAATTAAAGTAGTTATGGATTATCCGATTCCGCAGACACAGACTGAAATAAAACGATTTTTAGGATTCATAGGATATTACAGACGTTTTGTAAAAGACTTTTCAAAAATAGGTCAACCTTTAACAGCATGTCTAAAACAGGGCAAAAAGGTAATTATAGACGACAAATATACAGAAGCATTTCAGAAATGTAAAGAACTTTTGATAAATGCTCCAATTTTACAATATCCAGATATGAGCAAGCCATTCATTCTAACAACAGATGCATCTGAAGTAGCGCTCGGCGCAGTATTGTCACAAGGCTGTATAGGCAGCGATAAGCCTGTGGCATACGCTAGTCGTACGTTAACAGATACAGAAAAGAAATATAGTGCGATCGAACGTGAGTTGCTGGCTATTGTTTGGGCCACAAAACACTTTCGACCATATCTATACGGTAACAAGTTCACAGTATATACAGACCATAGACCTTTGATATGGCTTAGCAATTTAAAAGAATTAAATAGCAAATTAACACGTTGGCGTTTACGTTTACAGGAATATGATTTTAATATTATCCATAAAAGTGGAAAACAGAACGCAAATGCGGATGCGTTATCACGCCTCCAATTCAATGCATTAGGTAATGAGGATAACGATTCCATGATTGTTAACGTGGACAATAATGAAGAAAAATCGTCTAATTTAACAAAACAGGAGATCGATAACTCAGACACCATAACTATTTCCGATTCTGAGGAAACAGCTTCAATTAGTTCCGATATAGATATCGATCCAAGTAACTATCCAGTTCGTTCCGATAATTCAAGTAGTATTCAAACTGTACATTCTGCACAAGAAACAGATTCTTTAGGTATACCAATATTACATGAAGCAATCGATACCAAGCCAAACTAGATATTAGTATTTTACAAATTTAGTCAAGATATGCAAGTAACAGATGTATCCCGCGATAAGCAAAAAGTTATAGAAGTTTTCTTACCGTTGGGAAACGATCAAATAATAAAAGATTTTCTGAAATAATACATTAAGCCTAAAATCAAGCATTTTATTTACTTTGAACACCCAGAACATAGGAAACGATTTAGTAAAATCATTATCGAATTATTTAAAAAGGGCACTGTTAATTTTATTGAATGTACTGAACGCGTAGTTTACGTAGAAGATGAGCAGGAACAAAGAGCAATAATTAATAAAATACATGATGGAAAAACATGCCATCGTGGAATTACTAAAACAGTTAAAAGAATTAAAAGAAATTACTTTTGGCAAAACATGCATGAAATGGTGACAGCAGTCATCAACTCTTGCGAACAATGTAAAGTTTCTAAATATGATAGAAAGCCCATCAAACCAGTTTTACAATTAACACAAACGCAAAATGCACCATTCCAGGAAATATTCATAGATACATTTTCAATTGAATCAAAAACATATCTAACAATTATCGATGCTTTTAGTAAATTAGGTCAGGCAATAGAAATCCCATCCAGATCAACACCGGAAATTGTTAGAGCACTAGTTAAATATTTCTCTTTTTATGGAACACCACAAAAAATTAGTTCAGATCCTGGAACCGAATTTAATAATGCTTTAATTAAAGAACTAACAGATTTACATAAAATAACATTGCATATTGGGACGCCAAATAACCCGAATTCCATGGGATTGGTTGAGCGTTTCCATTCCACTTTAATAGAAATATA
Source organism: Crambus lathoniellus (assembly GCA_949710035.1). Classification (NCBI taxonomy): domain Eukaryota; kingdom Metazoa; phylum Arthropoda; class Insecta; order Lepidoptera; family Crambidae; genus Crambus; species Crambus lathoniellus. The sequence goes on from OX453312.1 coordinate 7,171,919, forward strand.
TCGAATAGCTAAGTACAAAAGAAAATATACCGATGCCGCCACAGTTATGACATACGCAGTTATGGCATATAACAACACCATCCATAGTACTACTGACTTAACACCATTTGAGGTAGTTTTCGGTCATACTGAACTAAACACAACATTTGATACAGATTTCCAGAAAAATTATCAACAACAACTTATTTAAGATCATAGAAAAAGAACTCACGAATTATATAAACATTTATCGGAAAATGCAGTAAAATTAAAGAAAAAGGTAATTGACAAACGAGGTTAAGAGATAGGCCCTAAATTAAAAGTAGGACAAACTGTATTCGCCAAAGCAGTTAATAAGCGACAATCTAAAGACAAACCTAAATATCAAAAGGCTATAGTCACGGGCAAAGCAGAACGTAACATTTTACCTATTAAAGTAAACGACCGCGATACGAAGGTACCAATTAAAAATGTGAAACGTCGTTCGCAGGTGGTGGACGAGGTGGTTGAACCTACTGATATGGACGTCGATAACGCAACGGCTCCTAGGTCAAACTCTCCCCAGCCAGGGACTTCAACTGGTGGAAATTAAACAAAATCCGGGAATCTTACCTTTTCAACAAGGTCAAGCATTTTTACAACGCGATCAGTGGTCCATTATAAAAACAATAGATTTAGAAGGTTTCGAACGCGATATTTTATTTAACATTGAAAAATATTCGGAATTAAATGATATTACTAATCGTTATGGTAATAATAGTTTTTATCAGTTTGAAATTAAGGAATTAGAACAATTAGTACAGTACTTACGCGATGAAACAATTGACAAATTCCAACAACTAAGCCCCTCAAGAAAAGTAAAACGAGGATTCATTAACCCAATCGGTTCAATTATCAAGTTAATTTCAGGAAATTTAGATTACGACGATGCCGTTAAATATGATAAACTTATTGCAAGTATACAAACCCACGAACAGGAAGTCTCCAATAAAATCACCATAGTATCTGAAATGTTAGACCATTTTCTCAATTCCACAAAAATTATTGATGAAAATACGCAACTTATGAATGAGCGTCTTGTACGAATTGAAACAAAACTTAGTGACCTCTCTGTTAAAGAAAATCAACTCGGTTATGTTACATATCTTATTGGTATTCTAAACATGTTCATTGCTAACTTTCGAACCATGTATATTCAACTTAGTGAAATAGAAACTGCTCTAGCGCTCAGTAAAGTATCAGTTCTCCATAAGAGTATTTTAAACCCAAATCAATTATTTGAATTACTATAAGAAATAGCTCAACATGATAATTTAATGTTTACCGTAAATGAACAAAATCTGATTAACCTGGAAGAAACTTTCTCTGTAAAAACTTACATTACTAATGTTATAAGATTTATTATAGATATACCTTTAGTTGACAATGTTACATATAATTATTTTAAATTGTATTCCCTTCCCATATTCTATAACTCCATAAACCTAACCTATATTATAATCCCTGACTTTCCTTACCTACTCGTAGAAGGATTAAAATACTTACCGATAGCCAAACCATGTAAAGAAGTTACAGACAAAGATTACCTGTGTACTGAAGACGACCTCGCACTTTACGCCGATAAAACCTGCATAGAACAACTGATGACGTATTGTCCAAATCCATCTTCGTGTTTACCTAGATCAGTTGACGTGGAAGACCTGAAACTTCAAAAGATTACAGCAAATAGTTGGATTTATTCTCCAAGTTTAACAAAATTATCTCTCAAAACTGTGATAGTAACATGATCCATGGGCAGATACGAGGAACATACATACTAACCATACCAGATAGATGTATAGTATCCATAGAAGGAATAGAAATCCGAGGACAACGTTATTACTCCATGTTCAAGAAAAACAAACCTTTACCTGTAATAGCATTACCCCATTTACCTGAAAATCAGCAACAAAATTCTACGAACTATGAACCTGTGAATTTGAAGAAAGTAAATCTGGACGACATTCAGCATTTAAATTATGTACTGCAAAAAGGAATGAAAAGTGTGAAAAGTGACAGTGTACAACCAAGTGAAAGTGTTGCTACCATTGTATTATATGTAATACTTTCCGTATTAATTCTAATTTTTATTGTGTTAAAACGTAAGATAATTCTAAGAAAATTATGTAAGAAAACTCCTTCTGAAGTTAACAATGAAACGGAAAACCCTGAAACTTCACCTAATCAAGTAAATGAGATACCCTTGATACATTTAAAAAAGTAATTATTTTAGTTAAAAACAAAGTTTAAATTGTTAAAATTAGGTAAAGTTTCCAATGAGTTTCCTGAAAAATTATGTTTTTCAGATAAACTTCATTCTAAGGGCGGAGGAGTTATATTGTAAGAACTACTGACGAAGCACTTCACAGTCAACACAATGTAACTACATTGTAACAGTATTCTGTGAAATGCCTCGGACAGGAAGGATGACAGACGCACTGTAAGCAATCTGTCGATCCTTAGAATTAAGATGATGCAACATTTTATTTCTTTATTATTTAATACCGTAGATCGGGCAGTTCGACATCCAACTCTGTTGGACTCACTCGTATTTTAAGTTAGTTTTTAAAAAGATATTTCCACGCTCCGGAAAGTTAACTACCTACTAGTTATTATTTATAAATAGACCCGCACGATTGTCACCAACGACAAGGTGTCGGATGTGTATAGCTACAAAATGCTCGGGCATGGAACCTGGATGTACAACGCGAGTCAAAACTAGATGTGGCATTAACTATAGACCGATGTTTAATGTAATAGCACTACTTAATTATTATATTTCTTATTATACTGAAGTAGGTTTTTTTATTATAATAATAAACCCAATAAAATACCTACTGTTTATATATAGGTATATATTATTTTTCTTAAATAGGCAAAATATTATAGTATCATGTTTTGAACTGTGGTTTGTCCTAGATTGTTATTTAAGAATATTGCTCGATTTAAGATATTCTAATTTATTTTTACTTTTTGGCATTCATAATTGTTTTTTTTTATTCTTCTAATGCTTTTTTTTAATAAACTATTTATTAGGTATACTTATATTACAAAAAAAAAAAATTTTTACTTATTATTAAAATTGTCTTATATCTTATGTTTGTGATTTACGATAAATGATTTAAGCATTTTTTTTAAACTAGCCATCGTTTTTATATTTTTAATATGGTTGGGCAATTTATTATATAGTTGAGCACCTTCGTATTCTATATTATTTTTGCCATAGTTTGTTCTAGGTGGTCTTAGAACTAAATTATTAGCACTACGTAACCGAATTTTTTGTATTTGTGATTTCCGTTTAAAACTTATGCCAGTGTTAATTTCCTTATTTAAGATCTTTCTTATAAGTATGCATGTTAAGTATACATAAATTTGTCTTATATTCATTATCTTGGTTTCTTTGTAGATTTTATCTGTATTTGCGCGAAAATTATACTTAAATAATGTTTTAATTATTTTATTTTGCCTTGTTTGTATAATTTTTAAATTACTTTTAGCAGCTGTTCCCCATAATTCAATTAAGTAATCTATGTGCGGTTTCACTAGTGAATTTTAGATTAGAAAACGTACTTGTTTAGGAAAACATTTAACGTTGTTAAAATGTGCACCATTTAGCGATATTAATTTAGACTTGATTTTTTCTACGTGAGGCTTCCAAGTAAGATGACTATCCAATATAATGCCAAGGTATTTTTCTTTATATTTTCTATTAATTTCTTGGTTGTTAATGTAAAGTTTTATATCATCACCAGTATTTTTATTTTTAGCTGCAAAAATTACATAATTAGTTTTAGCAGTATTTATAGTCAACAAATTAGACTGAAACCAATCATTCAAAACATTTAGATCACTTTGAACTTGGGGCAGAATTGTATTGACTGAACGACCAAAATAAAATATACAAGTGTCATCTGCATATAGTGTTGTATCTCCTTTAAGGTTAATATTGGATATGTCATTTACATATTTTAAAAAAAGAAGTGGGCCCAGGATAGATCCCTGAGGTATACCACACGTGATTTGCAGTGTATCACTTTGATGGTCACCTATTTTTACCAATTGTTTACGATTTTGTAAATAAGAATGTAAAACTTTATATGCATTACCTTCGATACCGATGTCAAATAGCTTTTGCAACAGTAATTTATGGCTAACTGTATCGAAGGCTTTTTTTAAGTCAATAAAAACGCCTAAGGCTATCTGTTTTTGATCTATTTTATTTTTCAATTTAGTTACAAGGTCAATGGTTGCTGCAAGAGTGTTTGATTTGGCACGAAATCCGTATTGTTTTTGGTAGAAGTAATTAATTGAATTTAAATATGTGTCAAGGCGAGAGTGGAGAACTTTTTCAAAAACCTTAGAGATTACCGGAAGAACAGATATTGGTCGATAGTTACTGGGATCCCACTTGGGTCCTGACTTATAAATAGGAGTTACTTTGGCAATTTTTAAACTGTCCGGGAAGATGCCATGCTCGAAACATTTGTTGATACAATTTGTAAGTGATTTGGCAATTATAATTTTAACACATTTTAATGCTTTCGTACTGATTTCGTCAATGCCACAGCTAGTATTAGGATCAAGATTATTTATTATTTCTATCACTTCTTTCGTAGTTACCGGTGCTATTTCAATTAGTTTATTGTCTTGTGATTTGATTGGTTTTGTATTCTGGTGTTGACTCTTGTGATACTTGTCTGGGATCTCTCTTGCTAACATAATTCCTATTTTTGAAAAGTAGATGTTGAGTTGCTTGCATATCTCTTCTTGATCTATTATTGTGTTAGAGTCAATTATAAGCTTTTCCGGGCCTGATGCTTCTCTTGTTCTGTTGTTGGACAATTCATTTATTGATTTCCACATTTTCTGAGGTTTCTTCATGTTGTCTTTAAATCGTTTCTTGTAATGTGCAGCTTTTGTTATTTGTATGGTTTTATTGTGTTAGAGTCAATTATAAGCTTTTCCGGGCCTGATGCTTCTCTTGTTCTGTTGTTGGACAATTCATTTATTAATTTCCACATTTTCTGAGGTTTCTTCATGTTGTCTTTAAATCGTTTCTTGTAATGTGCAGCTTTTGTTATTTGTATGGTTTTAGCTATATTATTTTTTGTATGTATGAATTGTTGCTCAAGTTCTTTATTTAATTTGTCTTTTTTGTGATTTTGCCAAATTTTATTTCTTTCCTCCAAAGCTTCAATAATGTCTTTATTTATCCAATCACGCCTGGGTGGATTTAGAATTTTCTTCTTAGTAATTTTACTCATGGATATGGAGTTTTTTATCTTTGCTTCAAGATTTTCAAAAGATTTGATGTTTTCCAGGTCTTGAGATTCCAAATGTTGAAATAATTTTCTATAGTCTATAGCAGTATAACTTATTTTCTGTAATGGAGGAGGCTCATATTTTTTTATTTCAAAATATATATGTTTATGATTTGACATGGATGAGTCAACAATTGCAAAATGGAAGCTGTCGTTTTTCAAATTTGAGCAAACATGGTCCCAAATAGTTTTGGTCGTTGCAGTTTCACGGGTACAGTATTGCGGATCAATTTTATTTAATACTCTGAAGCTATTTTCTTTATATGTGTTTTTATATTCACGGGTGGCTTGTGTAGATTTAAGTAGATCAAAGTTAAAATCTCCAAATATGATAGCTCTTTTCATCTTTTCTAGTTGGAGTGAGTACGTTTCCAAGAAGTTGTTTAAGTTGGTTCGCTCAGGCTTGTAAATGGCACCCAAATTTAGTGAGAATTTGGATACGTGTCGTGTTGGTGATGTTGCAGGTTGTTGTGCACAAAGGTAGACACGCCTCCTCCTATACTAGTTTTCCTGAAGTTGAAGTAATGTGTGTAGCCCGGTATTTGTAACCCCTTTGCTTCTTCCTCACTCTTAATCCAAGTTTCTGTTAGGACAATTATGTGTATGGTTTCCTGAAATGAGTTTAATATACATTTGAGTTCGTCCAATTTACCGGGCGTCACGATACTGCGCAAATTTGCATAAAAACATTTGAGAGACTTTTTTGTTTGAATTATTTCCGTATACGTGTTAGCCAACTGGTACGTTATTTCTTCCTTTAACGAAATTTTGCTTGCGTTAGAGTCTTTTGGGTATCGACCGCAGTAGGTGTAGACTTTTTTTCAGAACATTTGACAATTTTTGGAGTCCCTTTAATGTATTTTATTTGCAGGTCAATTTCTCCCTGTGACATACGAGTTTCAAGCTCTTTCTTGAGGCTCTGAAAGTATTTTCGTTGACTTACTACTATTACTTACGTTTGGTCTGTAAAAATTTTGACATTGTTATTCTTGGTTTTATTACGTAGTAATATTTTAGCAATTTCATCAGATGCGTAGGAGACTTTTAAAGGGCGATTTTCTCCTGTCTTATGCTTCCCAAGACGAAAGAGTCTCTCTGGTTGCGGGCATTCATTGTATATGAGCTTGGTAACTTTCAGAACCTCTTGGTTGTCATATTCCTGACGCTCGGTAGATATACTGGATTTACATTCCGGGACTCCTATTATCACTATATTTCATTCTATATTTCATCACAAATGCTGCAGATTCTCAGGTAAATCATTTCAACCTATTATGGGTAATTTGCCTAAAGAAAGGTTACAGGCAGAGTTTCATTTCTGCTACACTGCTGTGGACAATGCAGGTTCAATCTTGATAGCGGACAGAAAGGGTAGAGGATGCAGACTAAAGAAGGCATACATATGCATATTTTGTGTGTTTAACTACACGAGCGGTCCACATTGAGCATGTCACCGAGCTGACTTCACTCACCTATATAGCGGCCGTAAATAGGGTTAATCATTTCATCAACACCTGTAATCCTGAGGGAGATTGAGAGTTTCTATGGACAGTTGTACTCCACGCAAATACCTGTTGAAAGTAAGGCTACAGAACCTAGAGCCAAGCTTACCCGACACTATACCGAAGATATCCCGGGCGTCAGCCTGTACGAGATTAGCAGGCTTATTCGCTAAATTTGTCTGGTCAGAGTGGACAACCAGTCTCGGTTGTCCACCGACCTCAGTGACCAACCGAGCATGTCATTAATTTGGTATTACGTATGACGTTTTGATCACGTGACAGTTCGGTTGCCAACCGTGGTTAACGAACAGTCCGGAGTGTACATCGACTGTTGTGATTCCCCGCACTAGTTTAATACGACTGATTTTAGTGTGCTTGGTTACGTGGGTTCGTTATAACAGAAATATGACGTACTTAAAACTGCCAGATTCTATGGATAGCCACTTGAGTTGTCAATAACAAGAGGCGCATTTTTTGAGTTCTTAAGTTTACGAAAAAGTGCTTATCATGTTCTTAGCAACCACTTGAAACTTAAAATGACCTTTTTCTACGGTGAATAATGTGTGAAACTATAATTTTTACTGCTAAGTGCTTACAAACCACTAGAAGACGTTGTGAACGCCAGTCACACTTTGTGTTCTTACAAATAATATCAAGTTCGATTTCGAAGTAAGATTTCATTATTTTACTGAGATATTATTGATTACTAGATTATTTTAAAGTGATAATTCTCTCATTATGGTACCTTTTTAGAATGCCTGCAAGCCGTAAAGTATCCCCAAGGCAAATGGATATTCTAATATCATTTTGCGAACAGAACAAAGATATTGCCTTGGGGCGCTGTTCTCGAGGTCCACTGGGTCACCAAATGGCCACAGCAGCGTGGAACAAGCTCGCTGCAAAATTAAACGCGGTGGCTGATGGAGGCACAAAGTCAGGGGATCAGTGGCGCAGGGTAAGTTGTTGATTTTCTAAGACCATGATAATTAGGTAAGTACCTACCATTCGTATTTAGTTCCAGTGTCTGTTGTACATCTTATACTTGCTATATTTCAACTTCACTCTCCAAGTAAAAGCTTTCATCAATAAAACTCTATTTGTAGAATAAATATGATCATTTTGTTCTAATACATATTAAACTAAAAAGTTATTTTTCTTATAGTGATTGTTTGAAACAATAAGATAGCTTCGAAATCTTGTTTATAATACCTTTATTCATATGAATGAAATTAATTATATCATCAATTTTAAAATAACTTGCAAGATTATATCAGTCCTCTGAACTAGTGTAAATTGTCATTCAGCTTTTTATCATTATACTCATTTATTTTTCTTTTTTTGTAGTACTGGATCGAGCTGAAGGCAAAAACAAAAACAAATGGTGCAGACAGCCGCCGTAGTGCTACAAGGACTGGTGGTGGACCTAGTAAACTCAACCCTCTCACTTCATTTGAACTACGGATTCTTCAAAATGTAGTGGGGCAGGTTGCAGTTGAAGGATTGCCAGGAGTGCAGATTCGTTTTGATGTAAGACTTAATTTTCTTTAATCTATACTAATATTATAAAGAGGAAAGATTTGATTGTTTGATTATTTGCATTGAAAATGCTCCAAAACTACTGGACTGATTTAGAAAATTCTTTCACTAGTAGAAAGCTACATTCTTCCCGAGTAACATAGACTATATTTTATCCTGATATAAATTATTGGAAGCAACTTCCCGATCCCTTGGATGAAAAGATTATGAATGTGTTGGATGAAATCTCTTCAATAGCAAACGACGCACGTCTAGATCTAATCTCTAAATATAAAGCTCTAGTGAGCTTGACAGGGGATGATTTCAGTCGGATATTAGATGAATTAATCTCTGCTACAATGGAGGGCCCCAAGGTCCTAAAAAGAATGATTAAGATAGCCCTGGTTGCTTACACTTCTGCTGCAGCTCGCAACTCCAGGTCTGCCATCTCAGATATAGCGGCTGCAGCAGCAGAATTAACCACGATGGCCAATCTAACTGTTGACCAATATGAGGAGTTCAAAGTCTCAAACTTAAAAACTATTGGAAGCAACTTCCAGATCCCTTGGATGAAAAGATTATGAATGTGTTGGATGAAATCTCTTCAATAGCCAACGACACACGTCTAGATCTAATCTCTAAATATAAAGCTCTAGTGAGCTTGACAGGGGATGATTTCAGTCGGATATTAGATGAATTAATCTCTGCTACAATGGAGGGCCCCAAGGTCCTAAAAAGAATGATTAAGATAGCCCTGGTTGCTTACACTTCTGCTGCAGCTCGCAACTCCAGGTCTGCCATCTCAGATATAGCGGCTGCAGCAGCAGAATTAACCACGATGGCCAATCTAACTGTTGACTTACTTTAATACACACTCAAATAGCAGAGTAAGTTTATTATATAAGTAAGTACCTCAAATGGGTCTGATATTAACTTAGGCCATTCACCTTGTCATCCAAAAAATATTAAGATTCATAAACACATAACTTAATAGTATGTACTAAAACAGTTTTTTATTATGACGATTTTGATAGATGTTGTCATTGAATAAAGTATTAAAAATAATACATTTGCAGGATCCTGGTGCATCATCTTCAGCAGGTCCCACTCCCGAACTCTACAACCGCTGTCCACTCCTCTCATGACCCAACCACAACCCAGCACCTCAACCCAACAGCATCACAGTCCCAATCCCAATATAATGGCCACTGTGGCAGAAGAGCCTTGTATGGATGAGGAATGGCTTGAAGATGAATACTGCATTCCTCAACCATCCAACGAGCTTCTGTCTAACCCACCTGACCCTAGCCCTGCAGCACAGACTCCACCACCAGCAGCTGCGCCATCTTTGGACTTGCCTCCAGCTCCGCACCAATCCAGTTTACCTGAACCATCAGCGCCACACAGGGAACGAAGGCGACGTCGGTCGTGATACAAGTATGTACAAATAAAATATTATTTTCATGATTTATTTTATTTTATTTAATGCTATTCTAGACCATAATCTATCTCTGTGCCAAATTTCATCCGATCCGTTCAGCCGTTATCAAACATCAAAACTATCGCATTTATAACTATCCCCCTCCCTCCCGGACCGCTGAGGAGATCAGTCGTGTGTTTGGAATAAGACTGTATTAATTTTTAAATCGAAATTTAAATTTTAAATGTGGATTTATTTAAGTTAAATATTGCTCTAGTACCAGGACTCCATAACAGCCGAGGAGATCGACTGAGTTGTGAGTGAGACCAGACCACACGCTAAAACAGGACCTACGATTTTACTCCGCTCGTACGCATTGATGCGCTTGCGATTAAACCAATCGGCAATTAGCTTGTCTCACCTCTGTTCTTAGACACACTACAGGGGTCGGCGCGCACGCAAGCCCGCCTACCGGACCCGTGCACTTCCCGACGGCAGTCGATCGTCATTTAGGCCTACTCCGCGGCGCTTATTGTAAATTCATACGCGATGTCAAATATTCCGCGCACTCCGCCGCAGTCAAGCTCCAAAACTACTTTAACAATACCGACATGCTCAAATCGCAGTGAATCCGACTCTGCTAATGATGATAAAGACAGTGCATTTAACATTTCCAAAAGAACCAAACGCAGACTCATTGACACAACGGGAAACTCTGATCAATTATTACAGGAGTTCAAAAAAATGTTTGATGCGTCACAGTCTTACCAGGAAAGTAAGTTTGAATCTCTTAATAACGCGATTACTACCTTGATGAATCAAAATTGCGAGATTCAAAAATCTGATGAATTTATGTCTGCCCAATATGATTTACTGGTCAAAAAAGTCGAAGTACTAGAAAACGCAAACCATAAATATAAAAATCAAATAAAGAGCCTTGAAAACAAATTGGAAATCTTGGAGAAGGACGCAAAAAGTACCGCAATAGAAATTCGTAACATTCCTAAATGCGAAAACGAAGATAAATCGCTTTTAATTGAAACGGTGAAAACTATAAGCTCATTTATAAATACAGAACCCGTCTTTCAAGCCTCGGAAATACGTGAGATATATAGGACCAGATCAAATGCAATTGTAGTGGACTTCACCTCAACGTCGAGGAAGGAAAATACTTTAAAAAAGTTCAAGGACTCCAACAAGGCAAATAAAGCCTCGGGACAACCTCATCTTAACACCCAGTCTCTAAAGTTACCTGGACCTGCCAGGCCGAAATTCATCTCCGAAATGTTATCCTCCAAAGCTCGTCACATATACTACCTAGCGAGAGAATTAGTCAAAAGTAAAAGAATTTATGCTACCTGGACCTCCTAACGGCAAAGTTTATGTACGAAAGGAAGAAGTAAAGCCAGCTGTTCGCGTAGGAGACGAAGAGGATTTGCACCGACTTTTTTTATAGATGTACATTATTATGCATTTCTAATTTTTTTCTTGTTATTAAGTTTGCTTTTGTTTATTTTCCAATTTAACGTCAATTTGATAAAAGGTAAAACATGTCAACATAATGAATTTAACATAATAATTGCGGTCCCCAACTTTTTCAGGATTTATAGAACTCATAATAATTTACACCTTATATATTTAAATAATATTATTAGTTGCATGCTCTATTCCAAAGGTAAGCAAAGCTCTGTTCCATGTTATGAGTATAATGATGTTTGCTCTCACGCGCTAAATGAATTTTTTATTGTAGTAGGAATGACCAATATGAAAATATTCTTTGAAAGTTGCATGCTAAATACTACCCTGTTTGTTATTGTATGTATTTTCGTGATAAATTATAACTTTTCTCTGTACAACAAATATTTAGATTTAAAAGAATGCTTACAACATTGTTTTATTACGTCATACTGTTATAATTATGGAAGGACAATCATAATAATTAAAATATTATTTGTAACAACACACATCTACTTAAAGACAGTCTCAAATGATAAATTTGCTAATTTAATTTTTTTATTCATGATTGCTACTTATAAAAGAACCTATTATACATATAACATAACTATCTTACACTTAGTATACTCAAAAAATGGTCTTCTTTTTCCTTATTCCTATATATATATATTTATCCTCAGTGCACTTAAAATAATTCAAATTAACATTCATAAAAATAAACACTTGAATATAATTTCGAAGTTAAATGCTACTTATATAACACTCTGTACAATATATGACATAGAAAAGGTCTTACAGTTAGTGTGCGGGACAGATTATTATGATTTATTGTGTTTAGAAATAAGATGTATATAAAATTCCTTGAGTTGACCGTTGTATAATAAAATGATATTGTTGTGTGTATTTTACTCCCTCTGTTTGTTTTATTTGTGTTGTATATAGATCGTTTATAATGTTAAAATAATTTGTAAAATGCAAAGGGCTCTCGATACGGTATTGCCTCGACGTACCTAAGGTCCGATTCGCTATCTCGCTCACTCGGGATATGCTCTTCTAGTACAGCCGCGCCTCTAGCGGCACATCTCGGAACTCCCTTACACGCGGACTGCCACAATTCCGAGAACTGATTTAGCGTTGCGCGGGTAAGCCAATTCCTTGAATTCATTTGTGAGAAAATACGCGGAAACAATTAGAATCGCTATAAATATCGCGTGCCCTCGCATTAAGATTCATTCGCATCCAGATATTATAAGAAGAACAATAAAGTCACTCTGCCCGAACAAGCATCAACAACCAGTGGTTTTCCTCACCGTCCGGAACCCCTCCGTCTCTGCACAGTTTATGTACACCGGGGCTGCTACCGCTCATAAACGGCCGGTCCCGTACATATTGGTCCTTCGAGCCGGATAAGAAACCTACCGAAGACAGCTTGGACCACCATATTGGTCCTTCGCTGCCGGATCGAAGAAAACTACAGTCAAGAAGATGGTGCTTACGAGAAGTGAGAAAGAAAGAAGAATCGCCGAGCGAATCACCCACGAAGAACTTCCTGTTTCCCCGTCACGAGGACTCGTGAGGGAGCCGCGTCAAGAAGCCTCGCCGCCACGTCGCCACGCTTCACCGCCGAACCAACGCGGCTCACCTCAGCGCCCCGACGTCTCGCAGCCACACCGACGCGTCTCATCACCGAACCATCAAGCACGCCAAGACGAACCTCCGCAACGACGAAGCCAGCACAGCCCAACGTCATGCCCGCCGCCGAGGCGCCACGTTTCAAGAAGTTCATCGCTTCACCGAGAGCTGCGCCAACCGGTGCTCCGTCAACCTTCGCCGTCTCCGCGTCGCCATGAGTCGCCGCCACGCCGCTACGAGTCGCCATCACGCCACTATGAGTCACCGCCACGCCACGCGTCCAGCACACAGAAAAAGGAACAGGAGCACCGAAAACCACCGTCACACCGTCGCACCGCACCGCCCAGCCGAGCGACGAGTACGAGGGAGTCGCGCGCCATCACCACGAAGTACGAACGAGCGCGCCTCCTCGCAGAAGCCAGAGAAGAGATAGCCGAAAAAGAGCTAAACCTCGCCAAGGCCCGTTTAGCAAGAATCGAAGCCAACAGCGACGCAGAATCCGAAACCACGGAACTAAGCCAAGACGACGAAGCGGAAGCCAATTCCAGAAACAGAACAGAAGAATGGATACAAGCCACGAAGCCACTCACAACCACCGAAGACGTCACGAAGGCGCCAGCACCGTCTCTACATACCACGCCCGCTGCCGGGGCGACACCGAAGAAAGAGACGGCAATAGAAGTGAGCGAGCTAACTGCGGCGATTATGGAAGCAGCCAGAGCCTTTCAACCGAAGACTGAAGTGATCAGACACAGTTCGAGCGTCGAGTTACCGATCTTCAACGGTGCACACACCGACTGGCTGAACTTCAAGATGGCTTACGAAGATTTAACAGTCTACGGCTCCGCGAGAGAAAATACCGCCCGCCTACGCCGAGCGCTACGGGGAAGAGCCAAAGAAGAGGTCGAAGACCTACTCGCCGTCGTATCAAAGCCTGAAGTTATAATAAAGGCACTTGAAAATCGTTTCGGCCGACCGCAAGTCATCGCAGAACTAGAACTCGAGAAAATCGAAAATATTCAACGAGTGACCGACGCACCGAGAGACGTCTGCGCCTTCGCCAATAAGATACAAAATGCCGTGACCGTGCTCTACACGTTGGGGGAAGAAGGGTACTGCCAGAACCCGAAAGTACTCAAGACGTTAGTCGAGAAACTTACGCCGAGCCTGCGATACAGATGGTACGACTTCAAAACAAAAACAGCGAAGAAAGCAAGTCTCGACATGTTCCGCAAGTTTATCGTCGCCGGTGCATGAACGGTTAAAAGTACACTGATTTATTGATTTACGTAATTAATATAATTACAATGACCGGGCGGCCAATGACCTAGTTTTTTTTTTTTTATTAAGTTTTAGAAATTATCTTTTCTTTATTACATAGTCAGTGCTTACGGTGTACACTTTATATGTAATACAATTTATTGTGTTTATGGGGTTAACATGAGTTTTGTTTTAAGCATTTATGAGTATGGTAATTATGTTTTGTTAAAGTTTTTTAAAGAGTTTATTATGTATGTTATATATTTTACGAATGCTTCTGTGGAGGTATTTTTTGTGATAATTTGTTTGAAGTTGTATGGATCTTTAATGTTATTGGTTGCTATGAGGTATGTGTTTCTATGCGAAGAGAAGCGAGGGCAATGTTTGAGGAGGTGGTTGAGTGATTGTATGGAAGTAGAATCGCAGGGGCAGAATGGGTTATCAGTTATATGGAAACGGTGAAGGTATTCTTTATGATAACCGTGGTTGGTTATAAATTGAGTTACAGCAAATTTAGGTGGTATCACTCTAAGAAAATCTTGGAGCTCGTCGTATGAAGAGAATATGGTTTTTGTGTATGAGCATGTTTGATACAGTTCTTTAGCTGCCTTAGCAGAAAGGATTGTGTTCTGATACTTTATGTGTGAGATTGGTACGTGAGAGTAGTCAAGAGCTTTATGCAAGTTAGCGGCATGTTTAGCAGATTGGTCAGCAGCCTCGTTGCCTGCGAAGCCAACGTGACCTTTGACCCAGACAAATTCTACGTGCGTGTTTATTTCTTTTAGATTTATAAGGTGTTGGTGTATTTGAGCAGCTAATGGATGAGTAGTATTGGGGTTTTGTAATTCTGTGAGGGATGATTTACTGTCTGAAAAAATTATAGCTTTAAGTGGGGTTTCAGTGGTTAACCATTTGCAGGCTCGTTCGATGGCAAGCAGTTCGGCCTGGTAGACCGAACAGTATTTGTAGAGTTTGAATTTTTTAGTAGTTATGGTGCCGTTTGGTTTATGGGCAACAAATGCAGCTCCGACCTTATTATCATGTTTGCTTCCATCGGTATAAATATGATAGGTATTCTCGTCTGTTGTTTGGTTGAGTTCGTCGGGATTTGATAATTCAGTAAATGTTATTCCAGTTCTAAGTGATGGGTGAGGTAGACAAGATGTGGGAGTGTATGTTTCGATGGGGACTTGGGTTGGTAGGAAACGGGATGTTTGGGTGAGTTTGGTGGATTCTATATCAGCGATTGCTTCTAATTTGTTTGGTAGTGGGGTGAGTTGAGCAATGGATATAGCGGCTGGTGTGCTTGTGGTTCGGAACCCCTGTATAATCTTTATGGCGACTAGTCTTTGGAACGAGAGCAAACGTTTACAGACCAATTTGTAGCTCATTGCTTTGGACCAAACTCCGGCGGCATAAGAAATGATGGGCTCTAGGACTTGTAAGTAAATAGTTCTTATGTTTTCGGGATGTATTCCCCATGTTGGTCGAGTAAAGATAATGAGTTTATTGAGGAGTATTTTTGCTTTGTCGAGTGTGTAATTGACGTGTTTAATGAATTTAAGATTTTTATCAATTATTATTCCTAGGTATTTTATTTGGTCAGAGAAGGTTAGTCGTATATTGTTCATGACTAATCTGCAGTCGGCAGCATACGGTGAAAAGTAAATAGCTTGTGTCTTTTCAGGACCAAATTCCAGTTTTACAGAATTGCCCCAATTGCTGATGGTTTTCAAGCATGTGTTAATTTTATTCTGTAGGATGAGTGTGTTTCTTGCATGGCAGATGAGAAGGATATCATCGGCATAGGCTTGTATGTGGCAGTCAGATGGTAATTCCAGTTCCAAAAGTTCGTCAAGGAGTAGATTCCAGAGTATAGGGCCACATACAGAGCCTTGTATGCAGCCTCTAGATAGTTCTTTGGAGGCTTTACAGTTAGTGAAGCGAATTTCAACGGTGCGGTCTTTTATATAGTTTAATAAAATGTTGTATAGATTTTTAGGACAGTTTATATGGTTAAGACGTTTGAATATGGCTGGCCACCATGCTCGATCAAAAGCGGATTTGATGTCCAGCGATACGGCGATGACCTGCTGTCTTTTGCTTTTGGCATTTTTTATTATGTTGAGTGCATCGTGGATTGCATTGATGGTGGATGTTAGGTCAAGTGGCGACGTCTGGTGACAAAAAGTATGCTAAAACCTAAGTGTTTGGTATTGTACCGAACATATTCCCGGGCGGGAGAAAAGTAAACAACAAAGTGATACAATAGATTAATGTAGGTTAGTTATGTTCATGATCATGATACAAGGTGATAAAACAATATAAAAGATATACCTAATGTTGGTGTTAAAACAATGATGAGTTTTAAAAGTAAGATATAAAAATTCTTAAGTCAAAAATTGATAATTTTTTGTTATAGTCAATCTTCACTGAACACTAATTTTTTCGGCACATAACTCGACTTTAAAACTTTAAGCTCAGACTCACTGTTAAATTTACGCACTCGCGCACTTTTATCACTCTCACTGATATCACTCACTTGAAGCATGCTGACGGAGCGGGAGGCGCTGGCGGCAGGCCGTGCAGGCCTCCCAGGCCCCGGGGCCGCCGCCGGCGCCTCCGGGTTACCTGATGATGATGACGTCGCAGCTGCTGCTTCGATTCTGATGCGCCGTACTCTTCGGCACATCAAAACGATGGCAATCGAGATAATTACTCCTATTATACCATATATTAATGTATAATGATGAATGTCATTATACGACATATCAGTCGTCGCTGGTGCGAATTCAGTTTCCTTCAAGGATTTTATCTTCCGTTAAATCAACCATGGATAATATCAGAAATTTTGTTGGACGTGGACTTGCAGCCGCTGGAAGGGCAATAAGTAATGAAGACCTAGTTTAGGTCACGTGGCGACGCGATTGCAATCGGCAGTTACTGTACTTTCAAAGTCTTGCAGCGCCTCAACAATATTATTACTACCCCCAGAGTAACACAACCACCCATGCCGCGCATGCAAATCGACATACCGCAGTTGTCCTCAGTGACTACAAGCCTAAACAGGTTGGCGGATTGTATAAACACCTCCGTAAGTTCAGGTGTCACCCAAACAAACTTACCGGCCAGCAGTATGTCGACCGAGTTAGTGACTCCACTAAGAGAAGGACTTATCAAGACGCTTGGAATAAGATTGAGCAAGGTGGGCGAATCTCTAGTAGAGTATGCCCGTTCACTAAAATAGAGAAAATTGCCGCGGGAAAATACAAAGCTCCGAGGATGATTCAGGCTAGGGACATTAGTTTTAACATAGAATTTGGAAGGTACATCAAGCCAATAGAAGATGCCATGTCAAACAACATACAAATTGGCAAAGGAACCAATTTGGGCATAGCCGATAAGATATATAGGTTAAGTAAAAGTTTTAATTACTACAGACTGAACCACAAAATGATGAAGTTGACCCGGCACTACGGGAAGCACGTAGAGGGCTTGAGATGGTCCAACTCGAACGAGATAGATTACTGGCTGACGAAGAACGACAAGCCGCTATGGCGAGACAGCGGCAAAGAGAACGCCAACATGAGGAAGGGGCTTTTTACACCTTGTGTGAGCGTATGATAGGGAAGAAGATGGATAGCTCATGGCAGGCTTTTGCGACTAATGTAGTCTCAGACTATCTAGACCGCAATAATTTAATAGACCCGCAGTACAGGTTTGAAACGATAACAAGGGTATTAGACCGTTTTCTGCAACATATACATAATGAACGACGGCTCACATTAGATAATGTGCTAGATATTCAAGACAGAAACAGAGATATCGACGGTGTAGTCGATCAAACAGTGTGGTATAATCCATGGATGTGGCATTTAAAACCAAATATTCAGGAAAACATCAATGGGTCCTGGCGCGAACACAGACTATACAGCACTTCTCAGGTTCTAGCAATGGCGTCACTGGGAGTAGGCGCGATTGCAATCGGCAGTTACTGTACTTTCAAAGTCTTGCAGCGCCTCAACAATATTATTACTACCCCCAGAGTAACACAACCACCCATGCCGCGCATGCAAATCGACATACCGCAGTTGTCCTCAGTGACTACAAGCCTAAACAGGTTGGCGGATTGTATAAACACCTCCGTAAGTTCAGGTGTCACCCAAACAAACTTACCGGCCAGCAGTATGTCGACCGAATTAGTGACTCCACTAAGAGAAGGACTTATCAGGACGCTTGGAATAAGATTGAGCAAGGTGGGCGAATCTCTAGTAGAGTATGCCCGTTCACTAAAATAGAGAAAATTGCCACGGGAAAATACAAAGCTCCAAGGATGATTCAGGCTAGGGACATTAGTTTTAACATAGAATATGGAAGGTATATCAAGCCAATAGAAGATGCCATGTCAAACAAAATACAAATTGGCAAAGGAACCAATTTGGGCATAGCCGATAAAATATATAGGTTAAGTAAAAGTTTTAATTACTACAGGCTGAACCACAAAATGATGAAGTTGACCCGGCACTACGGGAAGCTACGGAAGAGGGCTTGAGATGGTCCAACTCGAACGAGATAGATTACTGGCTGACGAAGAACGACAAGCCGCTATGGCGAGACAGCGGCAAAGAGAACGCCAACATGAGGAAGGGGCTTTTTACACCTTGTGTGAGCGTATGATAGGGAAGAAGATGGATAGCTCATGGCAGGCTTTTGCGACTAATGTAGTCTCGGACTATCTAGACCGCAATAATTTAATAGAACCGCAGTACAGGTTTGAAACGATAACAAGGGTATTAGACCGTTTTCTGCAACATATACATAATGAACGACGGCTCACATTAGATAATGTGCTAGATATTCATGACAGAAACAGAGATATCGACGGTGTGGTCGATCAAACAGTGTGGTACAATCCATGGACGTGGCATTTAAAACAAAATATTCAGGAAAACATCAATGGGTCCTGGCGCGAACACAGACTATACAGCACTTCTCAGGTTCTAGCAATGGCGTCACTGGGAGTACGCGCGATTGCAATCGGCAGTTACTGTACTTTCAAAGTCTTGCAGCGCCTAAACAATATTATTACGAAAATTGCCACGGGAAAATACAAAGCTCCAAGGATGATTCAGGCTAGGGACATTAGTTTTAACATAGAATATGGAAGGTACATCAAGCCAATAGAAGATGCCATGTCAAACAAAATACAAATTGGCAAAGGAACCAATTTGGGCATAGCCGATAAGATATATAGGTTAAGTAAAAGTTTGAATTACTACAGGCTGAACCACAAAATGATGAAGTTGACCCGGCACTACGGGAAGCACATAGAGGGCTTGAGATGGTCCAACTCGAACGAGATAGATTACTGGCTGACGAAGAACGACAAGCCGCTATGGCGAGACAGCGGCAAAGAGAACGCCAACATGAGGAAGGGGCTTTTTACACCTTGTGTGAGCGTATGATAGGGAAGAAGATGGATAGCTCATGGCAGGCTTTTGCGACTAATGTAGTCTCGGACTATCTAGACCGCAATAATTTAATAGACCCGCAGTACAGGTTTGAAACGATAACAAGGGTATTAGACCGTTTTCTGCAACATATACATAATGAACGACGGCTCACATTAGATAATGTGCTAGATATTCAAGACAGAAACAGAGATATCGACGGTATGGTCGATCAAACAGTGTGGTATAATCCATGGACGTGGCATTTAAAACAAAATATCCAGGAAAACATCAATGGGTCCTGGCGCGAACACAGACTATACAGCACTTCTCAGGTTCTAGCAATGGCGTCACTGGGAGTACGCGCGATTGCAATCGGCAGTTACTGTACTTTCAAAGTCTTGCAGCGCCTCAACAATATCATTACTACCCCCAGAGTAACACAACCACCCATGCCGCGCATGCAAATCGACATACCGCAGTTGTCCTCAGTGACTACAAGCCTAAACAGGTTGGCGGATTGTATAAACACCTCCGTAAGTTCAGGTGTCACCCAAACAAACTTCCGGCCAGCAGTATGTCGACCGAATTAGTGACTCCACTAAGAGAAGGACTTATCAGGACGCTTGGAATAAGATTGAGCAAGGTGGGCGAATCTCTAGTAGAGTATGCCCGTTCACTAAAATAGAGAAAATTGCCACGGGAAAATACAAAGCTCCGAGGATGATTCAGGCTAGGGACATTAGTTTTAACATAGAATATGGAAGGTACATCAAGCCAATAGAAGATGCCATGTCAAACAAAATACAAATTGGCAAAGGAACCAATTTGGGCATAGCCGATAAGATATATAGGTTAAGTAAAAGTTTGAATTACTACAGGCTGAACCACAAAATGATGAAGTTGACCCGGCACTACGGGAAGCACATAGAGGGCTTGAGATGGTCCAACTCGAATGAGATAGATTACTGGCTGACGAAGAACGACAAGCCGCTATGGCGAGACAGCGGCAAAGAGAACGCCAACATGAGGAAGGGGCTTTTTACACCTTGTGTGAGCGTATGATAGGGAAGAAGATGGATAGCTCATGGCAGGCTTTTGCGACTAATGTAGTCTCGGACTATCTAGACCGCAATAATTTAATAGACCCGCAGTACAGGTTTGAAACGATAACAAGGGTATTAGACCGTTTTCTGCAACATATACATAATGAACGACGGCTCACATTAGATAATGTGCTAGATATTCAAGACAGAAACAGAGATATCGACGGTATGGTCGATCAAACAGTGTGGTATAATCCATGGACGTGGCATTTAAAACAAAATATTCAGGAAAACATCAATGGGTCCTGGCGCGAACACAGACTATACAGCACTTCTCAGGTTCTAGCAATGGCGTCACTGGGAGTAGGCGCGATTGCAATCGGCAGTTACTGTACTTTCAAAGTCTTGCAGCGCCTCAACAATATTATTACTACCCCCAGAGTAACACAACCACCCATGCCGCGCATGCAAATCGACATACCGCAGTTGTCCTCAGTGACTACAAGCCTAAACAGGTTGGCGGATTGTATAAACACCTCCGTAAGTTCAGGTGTCACCCAAACAAACTTACCGGCCAGCAGTATGTCGACCGAATTAGTGACTCCACTAAGAGAAGGACTTATCAGGACGCTTGGAATAAGATTGAGCAAGGTGGGCGAATCTCTAGTAGAGTATGCCCGTTCACTAAAATAGAGAAAATTGCCACGGGAAAATACAAAGCTCCAAGGATGATTCAGGCTAGGGACATTAGTTTTAACATAGAATATGGAAGGTATATCAAGCCAATAGAAGATGCCATGTCAAACAAAATACAAATTGGCAAAGGAACCAATTTGGGCATAGCCGATAAAATATATAGGTTAAGTAAAAGTTTTAATTACTACAGGCTGAACCACAAAATGATGAAGTTGACCCGGCACTACGGGAAGCTACGGAAGAGGGCTTGAGATGGTCCAACTCGAACGAGATAGATTACTGGCTGACGAAGAACGACAAGCCGCTATGGCGAGACAGCGGCAAAGAGAACGCCAACATGAGGAAGGGGCTTTTTACACCTTGTGTGAGCGTATGATAGGGAA
The DNA here is from genome assembly GCA_949710035.1 of Crambus lathoniellus. Taxonomy (NCBI): domain Eukaryota; kingdom Metazoa; phylum Arthropoda; class Insecta; order Lepidoptera; family Crambidae; genus Crambus; species Crambus lathoniellus. The sequence continues at coordinate 7,193,617 of OX453312.1, forward strand.
GAAGATGGATAGCTCATGGCAGGCTTTTGCGACTAATGTAGTCTCGGACTATCTAGACCGCAATAATTTAATAGAACCGCAGTACAGGTTTGAAACGATAACAAGGGTATTAGACCGTTTTCTGCAACATATACATAATGAACGACGGCTCACATTAGATAATGTGCTAGATATTCATGACAGAAACAGAGATATCGACGGTGTGGTCGATCAAACAGTGTGGTACAATCCATGGACGTGGCATTTAAAACAAAATATTCAGGAAAACATCAATGGGTCCTGGCGCGAACACAGACTATACAGCACTTCTCAGGTTCTAGCAATGGCGTCACTGGGAGTACGCGCGATTGCAATCGGCAGTTACTGTACTTTCAAAGTCTTGCAGCGCCTAAACAATATTATTACGAAAATTGCCACGGGAAAATACAAAGCTCCAAGGATGATTCAGGCTAGGGACATTAGTTTTAACATAGAATATGGAAGGTACATCAAGCCAATAGAAGATGCCATGTCAAACAAAATACAAATTGGCAAAGGAACCAATTTGGGCATAGCCGATAAGATATATAGGTTAAGTAAAAGTTTGAATTACTACAGGCTGAACCACAAAATGATGAAGTTGACCCGGCACTACGGGAAGCACATAGAGGGCTTGAGATGGTCCAACTCGAACGAGATAGATTACTGGCTGACGAAGAACGACAAGCCGCTATGGCGAGACAGCGGCAAAGAGAACGCCAACATGAGGAAGGGGCTTTTTACACCTTGTGTGAGCGTATGATAGGGAAGAAGATGGATAGCTCATGGCAGGCTTTTGCGACTAATGTAGTCTCGGACTATCTAGACCGCAATAATTTAATAGACCCGCAGTACAGGTTTGAAACGATAACAAGGGTATTAGACCGTTTTCTGCAACATATACATAATGAACGACGGCTCACATTAGATAATGTGCTAGATATTCAAGACAGAAACAGAGATATCGACGGTATGGTCGATCAAACAGTGTGGTATAATCCATGGACGTGGCATTTAAAACAAAATATCCAGGAAAACATCAATGGGTCCTGGCGCGAACACAGACTATACAGCACTTCTCAGGTTCTAGCAATGGCGTCACTGGGAGTACGCGCGATTGCAATCGGCAGTTACTGTACTTTCAAAGTCTTGCAGCGCCTCAACAATATCATTACTACCCCCAGAGTAACACAACCACCCATGCCGCGCATGCAAATCGACATACCGCAGTTGTCCTCAGTGACTACAAGCCTAAACAGGTTGGCGGATTGTATAAACACCTCCGTAAGTTCAGGTGTCACCCAAACAAACTTCCGGCCAGCAGTATGTCGACCGAATTAGTGACTCCACTAAGAGAAGGACTTATCAGGACGCTTGGAATAAGATTGAGCAAGGTGGGCGAATCTCTAGTAGAGTATGCCCGTTCACTAAAATAGAGAAAATTGCCACGGGAAAATACAAAGCTCCGAGGATGATTCAGGCTAGGGACATTAGTTTTAACATAGAATATGGAAGGTACATCAAGCCAATAGAAGATGCCATGTCAAACAAAATACAAATTGGCAAAGGAACCAATTTGGGCATAGCCGATAAGATATATAGGTTAAGTAAAAGTTTGAATTACTACAGGCTGAACCACAAAATGATGAAGTTGACCCGGCACTACGGGAAGCACATAGAGGGCTTGAGATGGTCCAACTCGAATGAGATAGATTACTGGCTGACGAAGAACGACAAGCCGCTATGGCGAGACAGCGGCAAAGAGAACGCCAACATGAGGAAGGGGCTTTTTACACCTTGTGTGAGCGTATGATAGGGAAGAAGATGGATAGCTCATGGCAGGCTTTTGCGACTAATGTAGTCTCGGACTATCTAGACCGCAATAATTTAATAGACCCGCAGTACAGGTTTGAAACGATAACAAGGGTATTAGACCGTTTTCTGCAACATATACATAATGAACGACGGCTCACATTAGATAATGTGCTAGATATTCAAGACAGAAACAGAGATATCGACGGTATGGTCGATCAAACAGTGTGGTATAATCCATGGACGTGGCATTTAAAACAAAATATTCAGGAAAACATCAATGGGTCCTGGCGCGAACACAGACTATACAGCACTTCTCAGGTTCTAGCAATGGCGTCACTGGGAGTAGGCGCGATTGCAATCGGCAGTTACTGTACTTTCAAAGTCTTGCAGCGCCTCAACAATATCATTACTACCCCCAGAGTAACACAACCACCCATGCCGCGCATGCAAATCGACATATCGCAGTTGTCCTCAGTGACTACAAGCCTAAACAGGTTGGCGGATTGTATAAACACCTCCGTAAGTTCAGGTGTCACCCAAACAAACTTACCGGCCAGCAGTATGTCGACCGAATTAGTGACTCCACTAAGAGAAGGACTTATCAGGACGCTTGGAATAAGATTGAGCAAGGTGGGCGAATCTCTAGTAGAGTATGCCCGTTCACTAAAATAGAGAAAATTGCCACGGGAAAATACAAAGCTCCAAGGATGATTCAGGCTAGGGACATTAGTTTTAACATAGAATATGGAAGGTACATCAAGCCAATAGAAGATGCCATGTCAAACAAAATACAAATTGGCAAAGGAACCAATTTGGGCATAGCCGATAAGATATATAGGTTAAGTAAAAGTTTTAATTACTACAGGCTGAACCACAAAATGATGAAGTTGACCCGGCACTACGGGAAGCACGTAGAGGGCTTGAGATGGTCCAACTCGAACGAGATAGATTACTGGCTGACGTAGAACGACAAGCCGCTATGGCGAGACAGCGGCAAAGAGAACGCCAACATGAGGAAGGGGCTTTTTACACCTTCTGTGAGCGTATGATAGGGAAGAAGATGGATAGCTCATGGCAGGCTTTTGCGACTAATGTAGTCTCGGACTATCTAGACCGCAATAATTTAATAGACCCGCAGTACAGGTTTGAAACGATAACAAGGGTATTAGACCGTTTTCTGCAACATATACATAATGAACGACGGCTCACATTAGATAATGTGCTTGTATGTAGACGAACGCGGTTTTGGTTGGGAATGCAATGTCAGTCTACGTACGGTCTGGATCGAGCATAAATATATAAACTCGCCGGTAAATAAACGGTACAACTTGGATATGTGGTCAAAGAGATATCTTGTGCAAGTACTCACCAGTAGCTCGTCAGGAACTGAAGACGTGATGGTTCTCGCTGTTTACTTCTAGGACACAAGCTGGCCGGCCCACAATTTATAGAAAGATAGTCCATTAACAATGTCCCACCCACGATAGACTTAACAGGGAGTCGATTCGAACACACAATATAATTTTCCTTTTATAAAAACGGTCGCGCAGACGGAGCGCGCGGCGGTGGATTCGTTCGGTTACGGTCTTCTCGAAGATTCAGACAGTTGTCCGGTGAGTGGGGGCGCCACTGTCTTCGTGAGTTTGTACAACACAAGGCGCGCCGATTGAATCGGGCGCTGTCATTGGCCAAACATACAGAGTTGCACCATTTCGGGACTTCGTTTTGACATTGCATTTATTGTATTAATAAAGGCGCGCGGATTCAAATAATTATAGAAAAATTAAACGTTGGAAACGGAACATTGCGCCCACCAAAATACCAATGGGATTTTCCCGAAATTTGAATAAGAACGGTAATTAAATAAAGATACGTTACAATTTACGATACTAATCTTAAAACTAAGTTACGTTTGTTAAAAGAGAGACGGTTATTCAGATGGTAGAGGGCACAGTTTTACCAGAGGCCTCTTAACAAGATGATCTCTAGCTGTCTTTACAGTAGCCACTCGAATTACTCCATCAGGCCCAGGATGCAGGAAAACTAAACGTCCTAATGCCCATTGGAGAGGAGATCGATTGTCGTCTTTGATAAGTACGATAGAATTTATGTTTAACGGTGTTGAGTCTGTTGGCGTTGTAAATAGTTTTATATATTTTGCTATTGTCTTGTCTATTACCTTTATTTGAATTTGCTTTTTTATGTTTTTGTCAGTTTGTCAGTTGTGTTGTCTAGTTGTTCTGATCTTGTCAAGTTGTTTTGCTGCAAATTACTTATTAAACCCGTGTTTCTACCAGTATTTAGCCTTTTAATTAATTACAGTCCACTCAGTAGCTATCATTTTGGTCCATTCTCACCGTGAAAATAACATCCAGCGAAAATTATCTGTCATATTTTTTCACACGTAAGTTCATTGTATTTTCCATTTCGTGTAGAATACATTATTTACATTAGTTACATACGTATTTACCATGGTTGAAACACGGAGTAAAGCAAAGAAAGATCTCGCAACTATGGAAACCGAGCGGGTGGAGACACCCTCGAGATTGAGTAAGTCCATTGCGGGTGGGTTCAGTCGGTCCTCAAAATTGGACCTCGTAACGACTGATACCTCCAAAACACCCACGACTTCCGACGCTCAAGATCCCGGGACGTCTCAGGAGTGCCCCGCTACCGGCACCGACGCCGAACGAATTAATGTTCCACAGAGTTACAGGTCACGCACTTCCGGATCTACGCGGTCATCGGCCACTATAAAGGCACGGCGACTGATCGCGGAAGCCGAGCTGGCCCGTAGGAGCATGGAAAGAGAACAAAAGCTCGAACGAACACTACTTGATCAGGTGAAACAGGTGGAGCAGTTGGAATTAGAGGCGTCACTCGCCGCTCAAGAAGCTGAAGAACGTTCCGGACAATCGGTCAGTATGTCACGTACAGCTTCTTGGGTTCGGGATGTAAACCAGGGCAGGCATCACTCTGGCAAAGAGCCTGATCCAGGTGCCCCAATCACAAACAGCCGGTCGCAAACTTTGGACGCTGTTGCCCCGGTTCCGCCTATTGATCACATTACTGATCACAATAAACAGAACAACCCTGTTACCGTTCATTTGTCACGTGAAAACATCAATCTTTGTAGCAACACAAACGCAGCGGTTGACTTCCTTCGTAGTCCTGTAAATCAGAAACGTCATTTTGATCAGCCGTTAAACGACTCCACATTGTTTCTGAAAGTGATCGCTGATACCGCCGCTGCAGCCAAAGCGCTCGCTACTGCGCAGAATAAGCCAATAAGAGCGAAAATTGAGCTCCCGGCATACTTTGGCAATACGTCACAGTGGTTACAGTTTAAATATTTGTTTGACAGCACTAAAACTGCTTATTCCCCTGCAGAAAACACCGCCTCCATAACGCGCTCCGCGGGCCCGCCCGCGAGGCAGTCACCTCTTTGCTTCATACTGCAGCAGCTGCCGATGAAATCATGGCCGCCCTCGAACGGACATTTGCGTGCCCCGAAATGATTGTCTTCGGCGAGGTACAGGTGTTGAAATCACTGCCTCGGCTCGGCGCCGACCTAAAGGAGATCGGTATTTTTGCCAATAAGGTACGAAATAGCCTGTCTACTATGAAATTACTCGGCCTTCGAGAATATATACATTCACCCGAACTATTTCATAGTATTTTAGGAAAATTTAACCCTGTAATGAAAATGAGATGGTCTGATTTTGCGGCGAAGTCGTCTAACCCTCTCTACTCAAAATTAGAGCTCCTGTCAGATTTTCTGACACGTGAACATGAGCGTTATGTAAAATTTTCTTTGTCGCCTGAAATCGGTCTCATCAACTTACGTTGATAATAGGTCTTTACCTATGAAATTGCCGTTTTGTATGGAGATTTCTGTAATTATTTTTTTTCCATACTAACGTTTTTGTTATTATTTAACGACTAATATTAAGAAAATTTACAAAATTTTACACACGTATTTATGGACATTTTAACTACTAAATGACACATTCGTTGAGAGAAAAAAATTTTTTTTCACTAAGTTACTACTAATAAAGTACGAAATTCTGGAAACAAAAATAGTCGTAACTTTCGGCATAAGTTTTTTCTATGTAAATAATCAAATATCGTGGTTATTAAATTATCAAAAGTTGCTCGATACGGTCTTAATGTAACGCAATATTAAAGAAATTATAAATTTATAATATTATAAAAGTTGTTAAGCTTTATGTACAAAAGAAAAAAACGGCAATTTCATATGTAAAGACCTATTATTAAATCACCGTCCCGCGCCGTACCGTTTCACTGTTCTTAAACCATTAAACAGTAACATCGGCTCACATGAGTGTATTTAACGAGTTCTAAAAAGCGCTTACAAACTTAAACCAAGTCGCCCTAAATATACCTCTACTTGGGACCCACAACTTGTTCTCAACCACATACCTAATTGATACCCAAATTTAGTACTGAGCCTAGACAAGAACACTTTGTACAATGCACAGGGTACAAACTTTCACGCTTATAAAACAAGAAAATGTATTCATTTCTCAAGACGGTGTTAAGATAGCCATAACCGACATTATTAAAACTTCGGTCCCAGGCCGCGAACAACCCATGCTGTACTTGCCATTCTTTCACGAGAAAATAAATATATGCCCTGCTTCCTGAATCCTATCCTGTTCTTTCAATTCAAATTCAAAATCTTCGTTTCACGTGTCCTGTTCATCATTTTTGATTCAGTTCTACTAAAATCACCAAGCCGTACAGAGCTCGCGGAGCATTACCAGTTTTTTATATCAGTTTGAGTTGTTAGTTATAGTATTAAATAAGTGGAACCCTTGACCCTTGGAAAGGGGTAAGTTTTCATCATCATATCCACTACTACCTACTTACCTACCTACTTTTTGTTATTCATGTATAACATATGTTTATCTTGTTGTTACAGTTCCTATTCTTCCTATTCTTCCTATACGTTTCTTTATTACTACCTTTACAATAAAAAGTCAAGTCCCTATAAACATCATCTTTTTATTCATCTATTATCTACAAATTAAATACTGGGCGGTGACTTCCGACGTTCCGGCTAGTGTACCACTGGCCGACGAGGACGTCCTGTCGCACTGGCTCTCCGGCAAAAGAAGAATCGAAGAGGGATCTCTCTCCGAGGCTAGGACTCCGGAGTGCAGATTAATTATTACAGGAGTTCAAAAAAATGTTTGATGCGTCACAGTCTTACCAGGAAAGTAAGTTTGAATCTCTTAATAACGCGATTACTACCTTGATGAATCAAAATTGCGAGATTCAAAAATCTGATGAATTTATGTCTGCCCAATATGATTTACTGGTCAAAAAAGTCGAAGTACTAGAAAACGCAAACCATAAATATAAAAATCAAATAAAGAGCCTTGAAAACAAATTGGAAATCTTGGAGAAGGACGCAAAAAGTACCGCAATAGAAATTCGTAACATTCCTAAATGCGAAAACGAAGATAAATCGCTTTTAATTGAAACGGTGAAAACTATAAGCTCATTTATAAATACAGAACCCGTCTTTCAAGCCTCGGAAATACGTGAGATATATAGGACCAGATCAAATGCAATTGTAGTGGACTTCACCTCAACGTCGAGGAAGGAAAATACTTTAAAAAAGTTCAAGGACTCCAACAAGGCAAATAAAGCCTCGGGACAACCTCATCTTAACACCCAGTCTCTAAAGTTACCTGGACCTGCCAGGCCGAAATTCATCTCCGAAATGTTATCCTCCAAAGCTCGTCACATATACTACCTAGCGAGAGAATTAGTCAAAAGTAAAAGAATTTATGCTACCTGGACCTCCTAACGGCAAAGTTTATGTACGAAAGGAAGAAGTAAAGCCAGCTGTTCGCGTAGGAGACGAAGAGGATTTGCACCGACTTTTTTTATAGATGTACATTATTATGCATTTCTAATTTTTTTCTTGTTATTAAGTTTGCTTTTGTTTATTTTCCAATTTAACGTCAATTTGATAAAAGGTAAAACATGTCAACATAATGAATTTAACATAATAATTGCGGTCCCCAACTTTTTCAGGATTTATAGAACTCATAATAATTTACACCTTATATATTTAAATAATATTATTAGTTGCATGCTCTATTCCAAAGGTAAGCAAAGCTCTGTTCCATGTTATGAGTATAATGATGTTTGCTCTCACGCGCTAAATGAATTTTTTATTGTAGTAGGAATGACCAATATGAAAATATTCTTTGAAAGTTGCATGCTAAATACTACCCTGTTTGTTATTGTATGTATTTTCGTGATAAATTATAACTTTTCTCTGTACAACAAATATTTAGATTTAAAAGAATGCTTACAACATTGTTTTATTACGTCATACTGTTATAATTATGGAAGGACAATCATAATAATTAAAATATTATTTGTAACAACACACATCTACTTAAAGACAGTCTCAAATGATAAATTTGCTAATTTAATTTTTTTATTCATGATTGCTACTTATAAAAGAACCTATTATACATATAACATAACTATCTTACACTTAGTATACTCAAAAAATGGTCTTCTTTTTCCTTATTCCTATATATATATATTTATCCTCAGTGCACTTAAAATAATTCAAATTAACATTCATAAAAATAAACACTTGAATATAATTTCGAAGTTAAATGCTACTTATATAACACTCTGTACAATATATGACATAGAAAAGGTCTTACAGTTAGTGTGCGGGACAGATTATTATGATTTATTGTGTTTAGAAATAAGATGTATATAAAATTCCTTGAGTTGACCGTTGTATAATAAAATGATATTGTTGTGTGTATTTTACTCCCTCTGTTTGTTTTATTTGTGTTGTATATAGATCGTTTATAATGTTAAAATAATTTGTAAAATGCAAAGGGCTCTCGATACGGTATTGCCTCGACGTACCTAAGGTCCGATTCGCTATCTCGCTCACTCGGGATATGCTCTTCTAGTACAGCCGCGCCTCTAGCGGCACATCTCGGAACTCCCTTACACGCGGACTGCCACAATTCCGAGAACTGATTTAGCGTTGCGCGGGTAAGCCAATTCCTTGAATTCATTTGTGAGAAAATACGCGGAAACAATTAGAATCGCTATAAATATCGCGTGCCCTCGCATTAAGATTCATTCGCATCCAGATATTATAAGAAGAACAATAAAGTCACTCTGCCCGAACAAGCATCAACAACCAGTGGTTTTCCTCACCGTCCGGAACCCCTCCGTCTCTGCACAGTTTATGTACACCGGGGCTGCTACCGCTCATAAACGGCCGGTCCCGTACATATTGGTCCTTCGAGCCGGATAAGAAACCTACCGAAGACAGCTTGGACCACCATATTGGTCCTTCGCTGCCGGATCGAAGAAAACTACAGTCAAGAAGATGGTGCTTACGAGAAGTGAGAAAGAAAGAAGAATCGCCGAGCGAATCACCCACGAAGAACTTCCTGTTTCCCCGTCACGAGGACTCGTGAGGGAGCCGCGTCAAGAAGCCTCGCCGCCACGTCGCCACGCTTCACCGCCGAACCAACGCGGCTCACCTCAGCGCCCCGACGTCTCGCAGCCACACCGACGCGTCTCATCACCGAACCATCAAGCACGCCAAGACGAACCTCCGCAACGACGAAGCCAGCACAGCCCAACGTCATGCCCGCCGCCGAGGCGCCACGTTTCAAGAAGTTCATCGCTTCACCGAGAGCTGCGCCAACCGGTGCTCCGTCAACCTTCGCCGTCTCCGCGTCGCCATGAGTCGCCGCCACGCCGCTACGAGTCGCCATCACGCCACTATGAGTCACCGCCACGCCACGCGTCCAGCACACAGAAAAAGGAACAGGAGCACCGAAAACCACCGTCACACCGTCGCACCGCACCGCCCAGCCGAGCGACGAGTACGAGGGAGTCGCGCGCCATCACCACGAAGTACGAACGAGCGCGCCTCCTCGCAGAAGCCAGAGAAGAGATAGCCGAAAAAGAGCTAAACCTCGCCAAGGCCCGTTTAGCAAGAATCGAAGCCAACAGCGACGCAGAATCCGAAACCACGGAACTAAGCCAAGACGACGAAGCGGAAGCCAATTCCAGAAACAGAACAGAAGAATGGATACAAGCCACGAAGCCACTCACAACCACCGAAGACGTCACGAAGGCGCCAGCACCGTCTCTACATACCACGCCCGCTGCCGGGGCGACACCGAAGAAAGAGACGGCAATAGAAGTGAGCGAGCTAACTGCGGCGATTATGGAAGCAGCCAGAGCCTTTCAACCGAAGACTGAAGTGATCAGACACAGTTCGAGCGTCGAGTTACCGATCTTCAACGGTGCACACACCGACTGGCTGAACTTCAAGATGGCTTACGAAGATTTAACAGTCTACGGCTCCGCGAGAGAAAATACCGCCCGCCTACGCCGAGCGCTACGGGGAAGAGCCAAAGAAGAGGTCGAAGACCTACTCGCCGTCGTATCAAAGCCTGAAGTTATAATAAAGGCACTTGAAAATCGTTTCGGCCGACCGCAAGTCATCGCAGAACTAGAACTCGAGAAAATCGAAAATATTCAACGAGTGACCGACGCACCGAGAGACGTCTGCGCCTTCGCCAATAAGATACAAAATGCCGTGACCGTGCTCTACACGTTGGGGGAAGAAGGGTACTGCCAGAACCCGAAAGTACTCAAGACGTTAGTCGAGAAACTTACGCCGAGCCTGCGATACAGATGGTACGACTTCAAAACAAAAACAGCGAAGAAAGCAAGTCTCGACATGTTCCGCAAGTTTATCGTCGCCGGTGCATGAACGGTTAAAAGTACACTGATTTATTGATTTACGTAATTAATATAATTACAATGACCGGGCGGCCAATGACCTAGTTTTTTTTTTTTTATTAAGTTTTAGAAATTATCTTTTCTTTATTACATAGTCAGTGCTTACGGTGTACACTTTATATGTAATACAATTTATTGTGTTTATGGGGTTAACATGAGTTTTGTTTTAAGCATTTATGAGTATGGTAATTATGTTTTGTTAAAGTTTTTTAAAGAGTTTATTATGTATGTTATATATTTTACGAATGCTTCTGTGGAGGTATTTTTTGTGATAATTTGTTTGAAGTTGTATGGATCTTTAATGTTATTGGTTGCTATGAGGTATGTGTTTCTATGCGAAGAGAAGCGAGGGCAATGTTTGAGGAGGTGGTTGAGTGATTGTATGGAAGTAGAATCGCAGGGGCAGAATGGGTTATCAGTTATATGGAAACGGTGAAGGTATTCTTTATGATAACCGTGGTTGGTTATAAATTGAGTTACAGCAAATTTAGGTGGTATCACTCTAAGAAAATCTTGGAGCTCGTCGTATGAAGAGAATATGGTTTTTGTGTATGAGCATGTTTGATACAGTTCTTTAGCTGCCTTAGCAGAAAGGATTGTGTTCTGATACTTTATGTGTGAGATTGGTACGTGAGAGTAGTCAAGAGCTTTATGCAAGTTAGCGGCATGTTTAGCAGATTGGTCAGCAGCCTCGTTGCCTGCGAAGCCAACGTGACCTTTGACCCAGACAAATTCTACGTGCGTGTTTATTTCTTTTAGATTTATAAGGTGTTGGTGTATTTGAGCAGCTAATGGATGAGTAGTATTGGGGTTTTGTAATTCTGTGAGGGATGATTTACTGTCTGAAAAAATTATAGCTTTAAGTGGGGTTTCAGTGGTTAACCATTTGCAGGCTCGTTCGATGGCAAGCAGTTCGGCCTGGTAGACCGAACAGTATTTGTAGAGTTTGAATTTTTTAGTAGTTATGGTGCCGTTTGGTTTATGGGCAACAAATGCAGCTCCGACCTTATTATCATGTTTGCTTCCATCGGTATAAATATGATAGGTATTCTCGTCTGTTGTTTGGTTGAGTTCGTCGGGATTTGATAATTCAGTAAATGTTATTCCAGTTCTAAGTGATGGGTGAGGTAGACAAGATGTGGGAGTGTATGTTTCGATGGGGACTTGGGTTGGTAGGAAACGGGATGTTTGGGTGAGTTTGGTGGATTCTATATCAGCGATTGCTTCTAATTTGTTTGGTAGTGGGGTGAGTTGAGCAATGGATATAGCGGCTGGTGTGCTTGTGGTTCGGAACCCCTGTATAATCTTTATGGCGACTAGTCTTTGGAACGAGAGCAAACGTTTACGGACCAATTTGTAGCTCATTGCTTTGGACCAAACTCCGGCGGCATAAGAAATGATGGGCTCTAGGACTTGTAAGTAAATAGTTCTTATGTTTTCGGGATGTATTCCCCATGTTGGTCGAGTAAAGATAATGAGTTTATTGAGGAGTATTTTTGCTTTGTCGAGTGTGTAATTGACGTGTTTAATGAATTTAAGATTTTTATCAATTATTATTCCTAGGTATTTTATTTGGTCAGAGAAGGTTAGTCGTATATTGTTCATGACTAATCTGCAGTCGGCAGCATACGGTGAAAAGTAAATAGCTTGTGTCTTTTCAGGACCAAATTCCAGTTTTACAGAATTGCCCCAATTGCTGATGGTTTTCAAGCATGTGTTAATTTTATTCTGTAGGATGAGTGTGTTTCTTGCATGGCAGATGAGAAGGATATCATCGGCATAGGCTTGTATGTGGCAGTCAGATGGTAATTCCAGTTCCAAAAGTTCGTCAAGGAGTAGATTCCAGAGTATAGGGCCACATACAGAGCCTTGTATGCAGCCTCTAGATAGTTCTTTGGAGGCTTTACAGTTAGTGAAGCGAATTTCAACGGTGCGGTCTTTTATATAGTTTAATAAAATGTTGTATAGATTTTTAGGACAGTTTATATGGTTAAGACGTTTGAATATGGCTGGCCACCATGCTCGATCAAAAGCGGATTTGATGTCCAGCGATACGGCGATGACCTGCTGTCTTTTGCTTTTGGCATTTTTTATTATGTTGAGTGCATCGTGGATTGCATTGATGGTGGATGTTAGGTCAAGTGGCGACGTCTGGTGACAAAAAGTATGCTAAAACCTAAGTGTTTGGTATTGTACCGAACATATTCCCGGGCGGGAGAAAAGTAAACAACAAAGTGATACAATAGATTAATGTAGGTTAGTTATGTTCATGATCATGATACAAGGTGATAAAACAATATAAAAGATATACCTAATGTTGGTGTTAAAACAATGATGAGTTTTAAAAGTAGGATATAAAAATTCTTAAGTCAAAAATTGATAATTTTTTGTTATAGTCAATCTTCACTGAACACTAATTTTTTCGGCACATAACTCGACTTTAAAACTTTAAGCTCAGACTCACTGTTAAATTTACGCACTCGCGCACTTTTATCACTCTCACTGATATCACTCACTTGAAGCATGCTGACGGAGCGGGAGGCGCTGGCGGCAGGCCGTGCAGGCCTCCCAGGCCCCGGGGCCGCCGCCGGCGCCTCCGGGTTACCTGATGATGATGACGTCGCAGCTGCTGCTTCGATTCTGATGCGCCGTACTCTTCGGCACATCAAAACGATGGCAATCGAGATAATTACTCCTATTATACCATATATTAATGTATAATGATGAATGTCATTATACGACATATCAGTCGTCGCTGGTGCGAATTCAGTTTCCTTCAAGGATTTTATCTTCCGTTAAATCAACCATGGATAATATCAGAAATTTTGTTGGACGTGGACTTGCAGCCGCTGGAAGGGCAATAAGTAATGAAGACCTAGTTTAGGTCACGTGGCGACGCGATTGCAATCGGCAGTTACTGTACTTTCAAAGTCTTGCAGCGCCTCAACAATATTATTACTACCCCCAGAGTAACACAACCACCCATGCCGCGCATGCAAATCGACATACCGCAGTTGTCCTCAGTGACTACAAGCCTAAACAGGTTGGCGGATTGTATAAACACCTCCGTAAGTTCAGGTGTCACCCAAACAAACTTACCGGCCAGCAGTATGTCGACCGAGTTAGTGACTCCACTAAGAGAAGGACTTATCAAGACGCTTGGAATAAGATTGAGCAAGGTGGGCGAATCTCTAGTAGAGTATGCCCGTTCACTAAAATAGAGAAAATTGCCGCGGGAAAATACAAAGCTCCGAGGATGATTCAGGCTAGGGACATTAGTTTTAACATAGAATTTGGAAGGTACATCAAGCCAATAGAAGATGCCATGTCAAACAACATACAAATTGGCAAAGGAACCAATTTGGGCATAGCCGATAAGATATATAGGTTAAGTAAAAGTTTTAATTACTACAGACTGAACCACAAAATGATGAAGTTGACCCGGCACTACGGGAAGCACGTAGAGGGCTTGAGATGGTCCAACTCGAACGAGATAGATTACTGGCTGACGTAGAACGACAAGCCGCTATGGCGAGACAGCGGCAAAGAGAACGCCAACATGAGGAAGGGGCTTTTTACACCTTGTGTGAGCGTATGATAGGGAAGAAGATGGATAGCTCATGGCAGGCTTTTGCGACTAATGTAGTCTCAGACTATCTAGACCGCAATAATTTAATAGACCCGCAGTACAGGTTTGAAACGATAACAAGGGTATTAGACCGTTTTCTGCAACATATACATAATGAACGACGGCTCACATTAGATAATGTGCTAGATATTCAAGACAGAAACAGAGATATCGACGGTGTAGTCGATCAAACAGTGTGGTATAATCCATGGATGTGGCATTTAAAACCAAATATTCAGGAAAACATCAATGGGTCCTGGCGCGAACACAGACTATACAGCACTTCTCAGGTTCTAGCAATGGCGTCACTGGGAGTAGGCGCGATTGCAATCGGCAGTTACTGTACTTTCAAAGTCTTGCAGCGCCTCAACAATATTATTACTACCCCCAGAGTAACACAACCACCCATGCCGCGCATGCAAATCGACATACCGCAGTTGTCCTCAGTGACTACAAGCCTAAACAGGTTGGCGGATTGTATAAACACCTCCGTAAGTTCAGGTGTCACCCAAACAAACTTACCGGCCAGCAGTATGTCGACCGAATTAGTGACTCCACTAAGAGAAGGACTTATCAGGACGCTTGGAATAAGATTGAGCAAGGTGGGCGAATCTCTAGTAGAGTATGCCCGTTCACTAAAATAGAGAAAATTGCCACGGGAAAATACAAAGCTCCAAGGATGATTCAGGCTAGGGACATTAGTTTTAACATAGAATATGGAAGGTATATCAAGCCAATAGAAGATGCCATATCAAACAAAATACAAATTGGCAAAGGAACCAATTTGGGCATAGCCGATAAAATATATAGGTTAAGTAAAAGTTTTAATTACTACAGGCTGAACCACAAAATGATGAAGTTGACCCGGCACTACGGGAAGCTACGGAAGAGGGCTTGAGATGGTCCAACTCGAACGAGATAGATTACTGGCTGACGAAGAACGACAAGCCGCTATGGCGAGACAGCGGCAAAGAGAACGCCAACATGAGGAAGGGGCTTTTTACACCTTGTGTGAGCGTATGATAGGGAAGAAGATGGATAGCTCATGGCAGGCTTTTGCGACTAATGTAGTCTCGGACTATCTAGACCGCAATAATTTAATAGAACCGCAGTACAGGTTTGAAACGATAACAAGGGTATTAGACCGTTTTCTGCAACATATACATAATGAACGACGGCTCACATTAGATAATGTGCTAGATATTCATGACAGAAACAGAGATATCGACGGTGTGGTCGATCAAACAGTGTGGTACAATCCATGGACGTGGCATTTAAAACAAAATATTCAGGAAAACATCAATGGGTCCTGGCGCGAACACAGACTATACAGCACTTCTCAGGTTCTAGCAATGGCGTCACTGGGAGTACGCGCGATTGCAATCGGCAGTTACTGTACTTTCAAAGTCTTGCAGCGCCTAAACAATATTATTACGAAAATTGCCACGGGAAAATACAAAGCTCCAAGGATGATTCAGGCTAGGGACATTAGTTTTAACATAGAATATGGAAGGTACATCAAGCCAATAGAAGATGCCATGTCAAACAAAATACAAATTGGCAAAGGAACCAATTTGGGCATAGCCGATAAGATATATAGGTTAAGTAAAAGTTTGAATTACTACAGGCTGAACCACAAAATGATGAAGTTGACCCGGCACTACGGGAAGCACATAGAGGGCTTGAGATGGTCCAACTCGAACGAGATAGATTACTGGCTGACGAAGAACGACAAGCCGCTATGGCGAGACAGCGGCAAAGAGAACGCCAACATGAGGAAGGGGCTTTTTACACCTTGTGTGAGCGTATGATAGGGAAGAAGATGGATAGCTCATGGCAGGCTTTTGCGACTAATGTAGTCTCGGACTATCTAGACCGCAATAATTTAATAGACCCGCAGTACAGGTTTGAAACGATAACAAGGGTATTAGACCGTTTTCTGCAACATATACATAATGAACGACGGCTCACATTAGATAATGTGCTAGATATTCAAGACAGAAACAGAGATATCGACGGTATGGTCGATCAAACAGTGTGGTATAATCCATGGACGTGGCATTTAAAACAAAATATCCAGGAAAACATCAATGGGTCCTGGCGCGAACACAGACTATACAGCACTTCTCAGGTTCTAGCAATGGCGTCACTGGGAGTACGCGCGATTGCAATCGGCAGTTACTGTACTTTCAAAGTCTTGCAGCGCCTCAACAATATCATTACTACCCCCAGAGTAACACAACCACCCATGCCGCGCATGCAAATCGACATACCGCAGTTGTCCTCAGTGACTACAAGCCTAAACAGGTTGGCGGATTGTATAAACACCTCCGTAAGTTCAGGTGTCACCCAAACAAACTTCCGGCCAGCAGTATGTCGACCGAATTAGTGACTCCACTAAGAGAAGGACTTATCAGGACGCTTGGAATAAGATTGAGCAAGGTGGGCGAATCTCTAGTAGAGTATGCCCGTTCACTAAAATAGAGAAAATTGCCACGGGAAAATACAAAGCTCCGAGGATGATTCAGGCTAGGGACATTAGTTTTAACATAGAATATGGAAGGTACATCAAGCCAATAGAAGATGCCATGTCAAACAAAATACAAATTGGCAAAGGAACCAATTTGGGCATAGCCGATAAGATATATAGGTTAAGTAAAAGTTTGAATTACTACAGGCTGAACCACAAAATGATGAAGTTGACCCGGCACTACGGGAAGCACATAGAGGGCTTGAGATGGTCCAACTCGAATGAGATAGATTACTGGCTGACGAAGAACGACAAGCCGCTATGGCGAGACAGCGGCAAAGAGAACGCCAACATGAGGAAGGGGCTTTTTACACCTTGTGTGAGCGTATGATAGGGAAGAAGATGGATAGCTCATGGCAGGCTTTTGCGACTAATGTAGTCTCGGACTATCTAGACCGCAATAATTTAATAGACCCGCAGTACAGGTTTGAAACGATAACAAGGGTATTAGACCGTTTTCTGCAACATATACATAATGAACGACGGCTCACATTAGATAATGTGCTAGATATTCAAGACAGAAACAGAGATATCGACGGTATGGTCGATCAAACAGTGTGGTATAATCCATGGACGTGGCATTTAAAACAAAATATTCAGGAAAACATCAATGGGTCCTGGCGCGAACACAGACTATACAGCACTTCTCAGGTTCTAGCAATGGCGTCACTGGGAGTAGGCGCGATTGCAATCGGCAGTTACTGTACTTTCAAAGTCTTGCAGCGCCTCAACAATATTATTACTACCCCCAGAGTAACACAACCACCCATGCCGCGCATGCAAATCGACATACCGCAGTTGTCCTCAGTGACTACAAGCCTAAACAGGTTGGCGGATTGTATAAACACCTCCGTAAGTTCAGGTGTCACCCAAACAAACTTACCGGCCAGCAGTATGTCGACCGAATTAGTGACTCCACTAAGAGAAGGACTTATCAGGACGCTTGGAATAAGATTGAGCAAGGTGGGCGAATCTCTAGTAGAGTATGCCCGTTCACTAAAATAGAGAAAATTGCCACGGGAAAATACAAAGCTCCAAGGATGATTCAGGCTAGGGACATTAGTTTTAACATAGAATATGGAAGGTATATCAAGCCAATAGAAGATGCCATGTCAAACAAAATACAAATTGGCAAAGGAACCAATTTGGGCATAGCCGATAAAATATATAGGTTAAGTAAAAGTTTTAATTACTACAGGCTGAACCACAAAATGATGAAGTTGACCCGGCACTACGGGAAGCTACGGAAGAGGGCTTGAGATGGTCCAACTCGAACGAGATAGATTACTGGCTGACGAAGAACGACAAGCCGCTATGGCGAGACAGCGGCAAAGAGAACGCCAACATGAGGAAGGGGCTTTTTACACCTTGTGTGAGCGTATGATAGGGAAGAAGATGGATAGCTCATGGCAGGCTTTTGCGACTAATGTAGTCTCGGACTATCTAGACCGCAATAATTTAATAGAACCGCAGTACAGGTTTGAAACGATAACAAGGGTATTAGACCGTTTTCTGCAACATATACATAATGAACGACGGCTCACATTAGATAATGTGCTAGATATTCATGACAGAAACAGAGATATCGACGGTGTGGTCGATCAAACAGTGTGGTACAATCCATGGACGTGGCATTTAAAACAAAATATTCAGGAAAACATCAATGGGTCCTGGCGCGAACACAGACTATACAGCACTTCTCAGGTTCTAGCAATGGCGTCACTGGGAGTACGCGCGATTGCAATCGGCAGTTACTGTACTTTCAAAGTCTTGCAGCGCCTAAACAATATTATTACGAAAATTGCCACGGGAAAATACAAAGCTCCAAGGATGATTCAGGCTAGGGACATTAGTTTTAACATAGAATATGGAAGGTACATCAAGCCAATAGAAGATGCCATGTC
This sequence comes from Crambus lathoniellus, assembly GCA_949710035.1. Taxonomy (NCBI): domain Eukaryota; kingdom Metazoa; phylum Arthropoda; class Insecta; order Lepidoptera; family Crambidae; genus Crambus; species Crambus lathoniellus. The sequence goes on from OX453312.1 coordinate 7,212,353, forward strand.
AAACAAAATACAAATTGGCAAAGGAACCAATTTGGGCATAGCCGATAAGATATATAGGTTAAGTAAAAGTTTGAATTACTACAGGCTGAACCACAAAATGATGAAGTTGACCCGGCACTACGGGAAGCACATAGAGGGCTTGAGATGGTCCAACTCGAACGAGATAGATTACTGGCTGACGAAGAACGACAAGCCGCTATGGCGAGACAGCGGCAAAGAGAACGCCAACATGAGGAAGGGGCTTTTTACACCTTGTGTGAGCGTATGATAGGGAAGAAGATGGATAGCTCATGGCAGGCTTTTGCGACTAATGTAGTCTCGGACTATCTAGACCGCAATAATTTAATAGACCCGCAGTACAGGTTTGAAACGATAACAAGGGTATTAGACCGTTTTCTGCAACATATACATAATGAACGACGGCTCACATTAGATAATGTGCTAGATATTCAAGACAGAAACAGAGATATCGACGGTATGGTCGATCAAACAGTGTGGTATAATCCATGGACGTGGCATTTAAAACAAAATATCCAGGAAAACATCAATGGGTCCTGGCGCGAACACAGACTATACAGCACTTCTCAGGTTCTAGCAATGGCGTCACTGGGAGTACGCGCGATTGCAATCGGCAGTTACTGTACTTTCAAAGTCTTGCAGCGCCTCAACAATATCATTACTACCCCCAGAGTAACACAACCACCCATGCCGCGCATGCAAATCGACATACCGCAGTTGTCCTCAGTGACTACAAGCCTAAACAGGTTGGCGGATTGTATAAACACCTCCGTAAGTTCAGGTGTCACCCAAACAAACTTCCGGCCAGCAGTATGTCGACCGAATTAGTGACTCCACTAAGAGAAGGACTTATCAGGACGCTTGGAATAAGATTGAGCAAGGTGGGCGAATCTCTAGTAGAGTATGCCCGTTCACTAAAATAGAGAAAATTGCCACGGGAAAATACAAAGCTCCGAGGATGATTCAGGCTAGGGACATTAGTTTTAACATAGAATATGGAAGGTACATCAAGCCAATAGAAGATGCCATGTCAAACAAAATACAAATTGGCAAAGGAACCAATTTGGGCATAGCCGATAAGATATATAGGTTAAGTAAAAGTTTGAATTACTACAGGCTGAACCACAAAATGATGAAGTTGACCCGGCACTACGGGAAGCACATAGAGGGCTTGAGATGGTCCAACTCGAATGAGATAGATTACTGGCTGACGAAGAACGACAAGCCGCTATGGCGAGACAGCGGCAAAGAGAACGCCAACATGAGGAAGGGGCTTTTTACACCTTGTGTGAGCGTATGATAGGGAAGAAGATGGATAGCTCATGGCAGGCTTTTGCGACTAATGTAGTCTCGGACTATCTAGACCGCAATAATTTAATAGACCCGCAGTACAGGTTTGAAACGATAACAAGGGTATTAGACCGTTTTCTGCAACATATACATAATGAACGACGGCTCACATTAGATAATGTGCTAGATATTCAAGACAGAAACAGAGATATCGACGGTATGGTCGATCAAACAGTGTGGTATAATCCATGGACGTGGCATTTAAAACAAAATATTCAGGAAAACATCAATGGGTCCTGGCGCGAACACAGACTATACAGCACTTCTCAGGTTCTAGCAATGGCGTCACTGGGAGTAGGCGCGATTGCAATCGGCAGTTACTGTACTTTCAAAGTCTTGCAGCGCCTCAACAATATCATTACTACCCCCAGAGTAACACAACCACCCATGCCGCGCATGCAAATCGACATATCGCAGTTGTCCTCAGTGACTACAAGCCTAAACAGGTTGGCGGATTGTATAAACACCTCCGTAAGTTCAGGTGTCACCCAAACAAACTTACCGGCCAGCAGTATGTCGACCGAATTAGTGACTCCACTAAGAGAAGGACTTATCAGGACGCTTGGAATAAGATTGAGCAAGGTGGGCGAATCTCTAGTAGAGTATGCCCGTTCACTAAAATAGAGAAAATTGCCACGGGAAAATACAAAGCTCCAAGGATGATTCAGGCTAGGGACATTAGTTTTAACATAGAATATGGAAGGTACATCAAGCCAATAGAAGATGCCATGTCAAACAAAATACAAATTGGCAAAGGAACCAATTTGGGCATAGCCGATAAGATATATAGGTTAAGTAAAAGTTTTAATTACTACAGGCTGAACCACAAAATGATGAAGTTGACCCGGCACTACGGGAAGCACGTAGAGGGCTTGAGATGGTCCAACTCGAACGAGATAGATTACTGGCTGACGTAGAACGACAAGCCGCTATGGCGAGACAGCGGCAAAGAGAACGCCAACATGAGGAAGGGGCTTTTTACACCTTCTGTGAGCGTATGATAGGGAAGAAGATGGATAGCTCATGGCAGGCTTTTGCGACTAATGTAGTCTCGGACTATCTAGACCGCAATAATTTAATAGACCCGCAGTACAGGTTTGAAACGATAACAAGGGTATTAGACCGTTTTCTGCAACATATACATAATGAACGACGGCTCACATTAGATAATGTGCTTGTATGTAGACGAACGCGGTTTTGGTTGGGAATGCAATGTCAGTCTACGTACGGTCTGGATCGAGCATAAATATATAAACTCGCCGGTAAATAAACGGTACAACTTGGATATGTGGTCAAAGAGATATCTTGTGCAAGTACTCACCAGTAGCTCGTCAGGAACTGAAGACGTGATGGTTCTCGCTGTTTACTTCTAGGACACAAGCTGGCCGGCCCACAATTTATAGAAAGATAGTCCATTAACAATGTCCCACCCACGATAGACTTAACAGGGAGTCGATTCGAACACACAATATAATTTTCCTTTTATAAAAACGGTCGCGCAGACGGAGCGCGCGGCGGTGGATTCGTTCGGTTACGGTCTTCTCGAAGATTCAGACAGTTGTCCGGTGAGTGGGGGCGCCACTGTCTTCGTGAGTTTGTACAACACAAGGCGCGCCGATTGAATCGGGCGCTGTCATTGGCCAAACATACAGAGTTGCACCATTTCGGGACTTCGTTTTGACATTGCATTTATTGTATTAATAAAGGCGCGCGGATTCAAATAATTATAGAAAAATTAAACGTTGGAAACGGAACATTGCGCCCACCAAAATACCAATGGGATTTTCCCGAAATTTGAATAAGAACGGTAATTAAATAAAGATACGTTACAATTTACGATACTAATCTTAAAACTAAGTTACGTTTGTTAAAAGAGAGACGGTTATTCAGATGGTAGAGGGCACAGTTTTACCAGAGGCCTCTTAACAAGATGATCTCTAGCTGTCTTTACAGTAGCCACTCGAATTACTCCATCAGGCCCAGGATGCAGGAAAACTAAACGTCCTAATGCCCATTGGAGAGGAGATCGATTGTCGTCTTTGATAAGTACGATAGAATTTATGTTTAACGGTGTTGAGTCTGTTGGCGTTGTAAATAGTTTTATATATTTTGCTATTGTCTTGTCTATTACCTTTATTTGAATTTGCTTTTTTATGTTTTTGTCAGTTTGTCAGTTGTGTTGTCTAGTTGTTCTGATCTTGTCAAGTTGTTTTGCTGCAAATTACTTATTAAACCCGTGTTTCTACCAGTATTTAGCCTTTTAATTAATTACAGTCCACTCAGTAGCTATCATTTTGGTCCATTCTCACCGTGAAAATAACATCCAGCGAAAATTATCTGTCATATTTTTTCACACGTAAGTTCATTGTATTTTCCATTTCGTGTAGAATACATTATTTACATTAGTTACATACGTATTTACCATGGTTGAAACACGGAGTAAAGCAAAGAAAGATCTCGCAACTATGGAAACCGAGCGGGTGGAGACACCCTCGAGATTGAGTAAGTCCATTGCGGGTGGGTTCAGTCGGTCCTCAAAATTGGACCTCGTAACGACTGATACCTCCAAAACACCCACGACTTCCGACGCTCAAGATCCCGGGACGTCTCAGGAGTGCCCCGCTACCGGCACCGACGCCGAACGAATTAATGTTCCACAGAGTTACAGGTCACGCACTTCCGGATCTACGCGGTCATCGGCCACTATAAAGGCACGGCGACTGATCGCGGAAGCCGAGCTGGCCCGTAGGAGCATGGAAAGAGAACAAAAGCTCGAACGAACACTACTTGATCAGGTGAAACAGGTGGAGCAGTTGGAATTAGAGGCGTCACTCGCCGCTCAAGAAGCTGAAGAACGTTCCGGACAATCGGTCAGTATGTCACGTACAGCTTCTTGGGTTCGGGATGTAAACCAGGGCAGGCATCACTCTGGCAAAGAGCCTGATCCAGGTGCCCCAATCACAAACAGCCGGTCGCAAACTTTGGACGCTGTTGCCCCGGTTCCGCCTATTGATCACATTACTGATCACAATAAACAGAACAACCCTGTTACCGTTCATTTGTCACGTGAAAACATCAATCTTTGTAGCAACACAAACGCAGCGGTTGACTTCCTTCGTAGTCCTGTAAATCAGAAACGTCATTTTGATCAGCCGTTAAACGACTCCACATTGTTTCTGAAAGTGATCGCTGATACCGCCGCTGCAGCCAAAGCGCTCGCTACTGCGCAGAATAAGCCAATAAGAGCGAAAATTGAGCTCCCGGCATACTTTGGCAATACGTCACAGTGGTTACAGTTTAAATATTTGTTTGACAGCACTAAAACTGCTTATTCCCCTGCAGAAAACACCGCCTCCATAACGCGCTCCGCGGGCCCGCCCGCGAGGCAGTCACCTCTTTGCTTCATACTGCAGCAGCTGCCGATGAAATCATGGCCGCCCTCGAACGGACATTTGCGTGCCCCGAAATGATTGTCTTCGGCGAGGTACAGGTGTTGAAATCACTGCCTCGGCTCGGCGCCGACCTAAAGGAGATCGGTATTTTTGCCAATAAGGTACGAAATAGCCTGTCTACTATGAAATTACTCGGCCTTCGAGAATATATACATTCACCCGAACTATTTCATAGTATTTTAGGAAAATTTAACCCTGTAATGAAAATGAGATGGTCTGATTTTGCGGCGAAGTCGTCTAACCCTCTCTACTCAAAATTAGAGCTCCTGTCAGATTTTCTGACACGTGAACATGAGCGTTATGTAAAATTTTCTTTGTCGCCTGAAATCGGTCTCATCAACTTACGTTGATAATAGGTCTTTACCTATGAAATTGCCGTTTTGTATGGAGATTTCTGTAATTATTTTTTTTCCATACTAACGTTTTTGTTATTATTTAACGACTAATATTAAGAAAATTTACAAAATTTTACACACGTATTTATGGACATTTTAACTACTAAATGACACATTCGTTGAGAGAAAAAAATTTTTTTTCACTAAGTTACTACTAATAAAGTACGAAATTCTGGAAACAAAAATAGTCGTAACTTTCGGCATAAGTTTTTTCTATGTAAATAATCAAATATCGTGGTTATTAAATTATCAAAAGTTGCTCGATACGGTCTTAATGTAACGCAATATTAAAGAAATTATAAATTTATAATATTATAAAAGTTGTTAAGCTTTATGTACAAAAGAAAAAAACGGCAATTTCATATGTAAAGACCTATTATTAAATCACCGTCCCGCGCCGTACCGTTTCACTGTTCTTAAACCATTAAACAGTAACATCGGCTCACATGAGTGTATTTAACGAGTTCTAAAAAGCGCTTACAAACTTAAACCAAGTCGCCCTAAATATACCTCTACTTGGGACCCACAACTTGTTCTCAACCACATACCTAATTGATACCCAAATTTAGTACTGAGCCTAGACAAGAACACTTTGTACAATGCACAGGGTACAAACTTTCACGCTTATAAAACAAGAAAATGTATTCATTTCTCAAGACGGTGTTAAGATAGCCATAACCGACATTATTAAAACTTCGGTCCCAGGCCGCGAACAACCCATGCTGTACTTGCCATTCTTTCACGAGAAAATAAATATATGCCCTGCTTCCTGAATCCTATCCTGTTCTTTCAATTCAAATTCAAAATCTTCGTTTCACGTGTCCTGTTCATCATTTTTGATTCAGTTCTACTAAAATCACCAAGCCGTACAGAGCTCGCGGAGCATTACCAGTTTTTTATATCAGTTTGAGTTGTTAGTTATAGTATTAAATAAGTGGAACCCTTGACCCTTGGAAAGGGGTAAGTTTTCATCATCATATCCACTACTACCTACTTACCTACCTACTTTTTGTTATTCATGTATAACATATGTTTATCTTGTTGTTACAGTTCCTATTCTTCCTATTCTTCCTATACGTTTCTTTATTACTACCTTTACAATAAAAAGTCAAGTCCCTATAAACATCATCTTTTTATTCATCTATTATCTACAAATTAAATACTGGGCGGTGACTTCCGACGTTCCGGCTAGTGTACCACTGGCCGACGAGGACGTCCTGTCGCACTGGCTCTCCGGCAAAAGAAGAATCGAAGAGGGATCTCTCTCCGAGGCTAGGACTCCGGAGTGCAGATTAATTATTACAGGAGTTCAAAAAAATGTTTGATGCGTCACAGTCTTACCAGGAAAGTAAGTTTGAATCTCTTAATAACGCGATTACTACCTTGATGAATCAAAATTGCGAGATTCAAAAATCTGATGAATTTATGTCTGCCCAATATGATTTACTGGTCAAAAAAGTCGAAGTACTAGAAAACGCAAACCATAAATATAAAAATCAAATAAAGAGCCTTGAAAACAAATTGGAAATCTTGGAGAAGGACGCAAAAAGTACCGCAATAGAAATTCGTAACATTCCTAAATGCGAAAACGAAGATAAATCGCTTTTAATTGAAACGGTGAAAACTATAAGCTCATTTATAAATACAGAACCCGTCTTTCAAGCCTCGGAAATACGTGAGATATATAGGACCAGATCAAATGCAATTGTAGTGGACTTCACCTCAACGTCGAGGAAGGAAAATACTTTAAAAAAGTTCAAGGACTCCAACAAGGCAAATAAAGCCTCGGGACAACCTCATCTTAACACCCAGTCTCTAAAGTTACCTGGACCTGCCAGGCCGAAATTCATCTCCGAAATGTTATCCTCCAAAGCTCGTCACATATACTACCTAGCGAGAGAATTAGTCAAAAGTAAAAGAATTTATGCTACCTGGACCTCCTAACGGCAAAGTTTATGTACGAAAGGAAGAAGTAAAGCCAGCTGTTCGCGTAGGAGACGAAGAGGATTTGCACCGACTTTTTTTATAGATGTACATTATTATGCATTTCTAATTTTTTTCTTGTTATTAAGTTTGCTTTTGTTTATTTTCCAATTTAACGTCAATTTGATAAAAGGTAAAACATGTCAACATAATGAATTTAACATAATAATTGCGGTCCCCAACTTTTTCAGGATTTATAGAACTCATAATAATTTACACCTTATATATTTAAATAATATTATTAGTTGCATGCTCTATTCCAAAGGTAAGCAAAGCTCTGTTCCATGTTATGAGTATAATGATGTTTGCTCTCACGCGCTAAATGAATTTTTTATTGTAGTAGGAATGACCAATATGAAAATATTCTTTGAAAGTTGCATGCTAAATACTACCCTGTTTGTTATTGTATGTATTTTCGTGATAAATTATAACTTTTCTCTGTACAACAAATATTTAGATTTAAAAGAATGCTTACAACATTGTTTTATTACGTCATACTGTTATAATTATGGAAGGACAATCATAATAATTAAAATATTATTTGTAACAACACACATCTACTTAAAGACAGTCTCAAATGATAAATTTGCTAATTTAATTTTTTTATTCATGATTGCTACTTATAAAAGAACCTATTATACATATAACATAACTATCTTACACTTAGTATACTCAAAAAATGGTCTTCTTTTTCCTTATTCCTATATATATATATTTATCCTCAGTGCACTTAAAATAATTCAAATTAACATTCATAAAAATAAACACTTGAATATAATTTCGAAGTTAAATGCTACTTATATAACACTCTGTACAATATATGACATAGAAAAGGTCTTACAGTTAGTGTGCGGGACAGATTATTATGATTTATTGTGTTTAGAAATAAGATGTATATAAAATTCCTTGAGTTGACCGTTGTATAATAAAATGATATTGTTGTGTGTATTTTACTCCCTCTGTTTGTTTTATTTGTGTTGTATATAGATCGTTTATAATGTTAAAATAATTTGTAAAATGCAAAGGGCTCTCGATACGGTATTGCCTCGACGTACCTAAGGTCCGATTCGCTATCTCGCTCACTCGGGATATGCTCTTCTAGTACAGCCGCGCCTCTAGCGGCACATCTCGGAACTCCCTTACACGCGGACTGCCACAATTCCGAGAACTGATTTAGCGTTGCGCGGGTAAGCCAATTCCTTGAATTCATTTGTGAGAAAATACGCGGAAACAATTAGAATCGCTATAAATATCGCGTGCCCTCGCATTAAGATTCATTCGCATCCAGATATTATAAGAAGAACAATAAAGTCACTCTGCCCGAACAAGCATCAACAACCAGTGGTTTTCCTCACCGTCCGGAACCCCTCCGTCTCTGCACAGTTTATGTACACCGGGGCTGCTACCGCTCATAAACGGCCGGTCCCGTACATATTGGTCCTTCGAGCCGGATAAGAAACCTACCGAAGACAGCTTGGACCACCATATTGGTCCTTCGCTGCCGGATCGAAGAAAACTACAGTCAAGAAGATGGTGCTTACGAGAAGTGAGAAAGAAAGAAGAATCGCCGAGCGAATCACCCACGAAGAACTTCCTGTTTCCCCGTCACGAGGACTCGTGAGGGAGCCGCGTCAAGAAGCCTCGCCGCCACGTCGCCACGCTTCACCGCCGAACCAACGCGGCTCACCTCAGCGCCCCGACGTCTCGCAGCCACACCGACGCGTCTCATCACCGAACCATCAAGCACGCCAAGACGAACCTCCGCAACGACGAAGCCAGCACAGCCCAACGTCATGCCCGCCGCCGAGGCGCCACGTTTCAAGAAGTTCATCGCTTCACCGAGAGCTGCGCCAACCGGTGCTCCGTCAACCTTCGCCGTCTCCGCGTCGCCATGAGTCGCCGCCACGCCGCTACGAGTCGCCATCACGCCACTATGAGTCACCGCCACGCCACGCGTCCAGCACACAGAAAAAGGAACAGGAGCACCGAAAACCACCGTCACACCGTCGCACCGCACCGCCCAGCCGAGCGACGAGTACGAGGGAGTCGCGCGCCATCACCACGAAGTACGAACGAGCGCGCCTCCTCGCAGAAGCCAGAGAAGAGATAGCCGAAAAAGAGCTAAACCTCGCCAAGGCCCGTTTAGCAAGAATCGAAGCCAACAGCGACGCAGAATCCGAAACCACGGAACTAAGCCAAGACGACGAAGCGGAAGCCAATTCCAGAAACAGAACAGAAGAATGGATACAAGCCACGAAGCCACTCACAACCACCGAAGACGTCACGAAGGCGCCAGCACCGTCTCTACATACCACGCCCGCTGCCGGGGCGACACCGAAGAAAGAGACGGCAATAGAAGTGAGCGAGCTAACTGCGGCGATTATGGAAGCAGCCAGAGCCTTTCAACCGAAGACTGAAGTGATCAGACACAGTTCGAGCGTCGAGTTACCGATCTTCAACGGTGCACACACCGACTGGCTGAACTTCAAGATGGCTTACGAAGATTTAACAGTCTACGGCTCCGCGAGAGAAAATACCGCCCGCCTACGCCGAGCGCTACGGGGAAGAGCCAAAGAAGAGGTCGAAGACCTACTCGCCGTCGTATCAAAGCCTGAAGTTATAATAAAGGCACTTGAAAATCGTTTCGGCCGACCGCAAGTCATCGCAGAACTAGAACTCGAGAAAATCGAAAATATTCAACGAGTGACCGACGCACCGAGAGACGTCTGCGCCTTCGCCAATAAGATACAAAATGCCGTGACCGTGCTCTACACGTTGGGGGAAGAAGGGTACTGCCAGAACCCGAAAGTACTCAAGACGTTAGTCGAGAAACTTACGCCGAGCCTGCGATACAGATGGTACGACTTCAAAACAAAAACAGCGAAGAAAGCAAGTCTCGACATGTTCCGCAAGTTTATCGTCGCCGGTGCATGAACGGTTAAAAGTACACTGATTTATTGATTTACGTAATTAATATAATTACAATGACCGGGCGGCCAATGACCTAGTTTTTTTTTTTTTATTAAGTTTTAGAAATTATCTTTTCTTTATTACATAGTCAGTGCTTACGGTGTACACTTTATATGTAATACAATTTATTGTGTTTATGGGGTTAACATGAGTTTTGTTTTAAGCATTTATGAGTATGGTAATTATGTTTTGTTAAAGTTTTTTAAAGAGTTTATTATGTATGTTATATATTTTACGAATGCTTCTGTGGAGGTATTTTTTGTGATAATTTGTTTGAAGTTGTATGGATCTTTAATGTTATTGGTTGCTATGAGGTATGTGTTTCTATGCGAAGAGAAGCGAGGGCAATGTTTGAGGAGGTGGTTGAGTGATTGTATGGAAGTAGAATCGCAGGGGCAGAATGGGTTATCAGTTATATGGAAACGGTGAAGGTATTCTTTATGATAACCGTGGTTGGTTATAAATTGAGTTACAGCAAATTTAGGTGGTATCACTCTAAGAAAATCTTGGAGCTCGTCGTATGAAGAGAATATGGTTTTTGTGTATGAGCATGTTTGATACAGTTCTTTAGCTGCCTTAGCAGAAAGGATTGTGTTCTGATACTTTATGTGTGAGATTGGTACGTGAGAGTAGTCAAGAGCTTTATGCAAGTTAGCGGCATGTTTAGCAGATTGGTCAGCAGCCTCGTTGCCTGCGAAGCCAACGTGACCTTTGACCCAGACAAATTCTACGTGCGTGTTTATTTCTTTTAGATTTATAAGGTGTTGGTGTATTTGAGCAGCTAATGGATGAGTAGTATTGGGGTTTTGTAATTCTGTGAGGGATGATTTACTGTCTGAAAAAATTATAGCTTTAAGTGGGGTTTCAGTGGTTAACCATTTGCAGGCTCGTTCGATGGCAAGCAGTTCGGCCTGGTAGACCGAACAGTATTTGTAGAGTTTGAATTTTTTAGTAGTTATGGTGCCGTTTGGTTTATGGGCAACAAATGCAGCTCCGACCTTATTATCATGTTTGCTTCCATCGGTATAAATATGATAGGTATTCTCGTCTGTTGTTTGGTTGAGTTCGTCGGGATTTGATAATTCAGTAAATGTTATTCCAGTTCTAAGTGATGGGTGAGGTAGACAAGATGTGGGAGTGTATGTTTCGATGGGGACTTGGGTTGGTAGGAAACGGGATGTTTGGGTGAGTTTGGTGGATTCTATATCAGCGATTGCTTCTAATTTGTTTGGTAGTGGGGTGAGTTGAGCAATGGATATAGCGGCTGGTGTGCTTGTGGTTCGGAACCCCTGTATAATCTTTATGGCGACTAGTCTTTGGAACGAGAGCAAACGTTTACGGACCAATTTGTAGCTCATTGCTTTGGACCAAACTCCGGCGGCATAAGAAATGATGGGCTCTAGGACTTGTAAGTAAATAGTTCTTATGTTTTCGGGATGTATTCCCCATGTTGGTCGAGTAAAGATAATGAGTTTATTGAGGAGTATTTTTGCTTTGTCGAGTGTGTAATTGACGTGTTTAATGAATTTAAGATTTTTATCAATTATTATTCCTAGGTATTTTATTTGGTCAGAGAAGGTTAGTCGTATATTGTTCATGACTAATCTGCAGTCGGCAGCATACGGTGAAAAGTAAATAGCTTGTGTCTTTTCAGGACCAAATTCCAGTTTTACAGAATTGCCCCAATTGCTGATGGTTTTCAAGCATGTGTTAATTTTATTCTGTAGGATGAGTGTGTTTCTTGCATGGCAGATGAGAAGGATATCATCGGCATAGGCTTGTATGTGGCAGTCAGATGGTAATTCCAGTTCCAAAAGTTCGTCAAGGAGTAGATTCCAGAGTATAGGGCCACATACAGAGCCTTGTATGCAGCCTCTAGATAGTTCTTTGGAGGCTTTACAGTTAGTGAAGCGAATTTCAACGGTGCGGTCTTTTATATAGTTTAATAAAATGTTGTATAGATTTTTAGGACAGTTTATATGGTTAAGACGTTTGAATATGGCTGGCCACCATGCTCGATCAAAAGCGGATTTGATGTCCAGCGATACGGCGATGACCTGCTGTCTTTTGCTTTTGGCATTTTTTATTATGTTGAGTGCATCGTGGATTGCATTGATGGTGGATGTTAGGTCAAGTGGCGACGTCTGGTGACAAAAAGTATGCTAAAACCTAAGTGTTTGGTATTGTACCGAACATATTCCCGGGCGGGAGAAAAGTAAACAACAAAGTGATACAATAGATTAATGTAGGTTAGTTATGTTCATGATCATGATACAAGGTGATAAAACAATATAAAAGATATACCTAATGTTGGTGTTAAAACAATGATGAGTTTTAAAAGTAAGATATAAAAATTCTTAAGTCAAAAATTGATAATTTTTTGTTATAGTCAATCTTCACTGAACACTAATTTTTTCGGCACATAACTCGACTTTAAAACTTTAAGCTCAGACTCACTGTTAAATTTACGCACTCGCGCACTTTTATCACTCTCACTGATATCACTCACTTGAAGCATGCTGACGGAGCGGGAGGCGCTGGCGGCAGGCCGTGCAGGCCTCCCAGGCCCCGGGGCCGCCGCCGGCGCCTCCGGGTTACCTGATGATGATGACGTCGCAGCTGCTGCTTCGATTCTGATGCGCCGTACTCTTCGGCACATCAAAACGATGGCAATCGAGATAATTACTCCTATTATACCATATATTAATGTATAATGATGAATGTCATTATACGACATATCAGTCGTCGCTGGTGCGAATTCAGTTTCCTTCAAGGATTTTATCTTCCGTTAAATCAACCATGGATAATATCAGAAATTTTGTTGGACGTGGACTTGCAGCCGCTGGAAGGGCAATAAGTAATGAAGACCTAGTTTAGGTCACGTGGCGACGCGATTGCAATCGGCAGTTACTGTACTTTCAAAGTCTTGCAGCGCCTCAACAATATTATTACTACCCCCAGAGTAACACAACCACCCATGCCGCGCATGCAAATCGACATACCGCAGTTGTCCTCAGTGACTACAAGCCTAAACAGGTTGGCGGATTGTATAAACACCTCCGTAAGTTCAGGTGTCACCCAAACAAACTTACCGGCCAGCAGTATGTCGACCGAGTTAGTGACTCCACTAAGAGAAGGACTTATCAAGACGCTTGGAATAAGATTGAGCAAGGTGGGCGAATCTCTAGTAGAGTATGCCCGTTCACTAAAATAGAGAAAATTGCCGCGGGAAAATACAAAGCTCCGAGGATGATTCAGGCTAGGGACATTAGTTTTAACATAGAATTTGGAAGGTACATCAAGCCAATAGAAGATGCCATGTCAAACAACATACAAATTGGCAAAGGAACCAATTTGGGCATAGCCGATAAGATATATAGGTTAAGTAAAAGTTTTAATTACTACAGACTGAACCACAAAATGATGAAGTTGACCCGGCACTACGGGAAGCACGTAGAGGGCTTGAGATGGTCCAACTCGAACGAGATAGATTACTGGCTGACGAAGAACGACAAGCCGCTATGGCGAGACAGCGGCAAAGAGAACGCCAACATGAGGAAGGGGCTTTTTACACCTTGTGTGAGCGTATGATAGGGAAGAAGATGGATAGCTCATGGCAGGCTTTTGCGACTAATGTAGTCTCAGACTATCTAGACCGCAATAATTTAATAGACCCGCAGTACAGGTTTGAAACGATAACAAGGGTATTAGACCGTTTTCTGCAACATATACATAATGAACGACGGCTCACATTAGATAATGTGCTAGATATTCAAGACAGAAACAGAGATATCGACGGTGTAGTCGATCAAACAGTGTGGTATAATCCATGGATGTGGCATTTAAAACCAAATATTCAGGAAAACATCAATGGGTCCTGGCGCGAACACAGACTATACAGCACTTCTCAGGTTCTAGCAATGGCGTCACTGGGAGTAGGCGCGATTGCAATCGGCAGTTACTGTACTTTCAAAGTCTTGCAGCGCCTCAACAATATTATTACTACCCCCAGAGTAACACAACCACCCATGCCGCGCATGCAAATCGACATACCGCAGTTGTCCTCAGTGACTACAAGCCTAAACAGGTTGGCGGATTGTATAAACACCTCCGTAAGTTCAGGTGTCACCCAAACAAACTTACCGGCCAGCAGTATGTCGACCGAATTAGTGACTCCACTAAGAGAAGGACTTATCAGGACGCTTGGAATAAGATTGAGCAAGGTGGGCGAATCTCTAGTAGAGTATGCCCGTTCACTAAAATAGAGAAAATTGCCACGGGAAAATACAAAGCTCCAAGGATGATTCAGGCTAGGGACATTAGTTTTAACATAGAATATGGAAGGTATATCAAGCCAATAGAAGATGCCATGTCAAACAAAATACAAATTGGCAAAGGAACCAATTTGGGCATAGCCGATAAAATATATAGGTTAAGTAAAAGTTTTAATTACTACAGGCTGAACCACAAAATGATGAAGTTGACCCGGCACTACGGGAAGCTACGGAAGAGGGCTTGAGATGGTCCAACTCGAACGAGATAGATTACTGGCTGACGAAGAACGACAAGCCGCTATGGCGAGACAGCGGCAAAGAGAACGCCAACATGAGGAAGGGGCTTTTTACACCTTGTGTGAGCGTATGATAGGGAAGAAGATGGATAGCTCATGGCAGGCTTTTGCGACTAATGTAGTCTCGGACTATCTAGACCGCAATAATTTAATAGAACCGCAGTACAGGTTTGAAACGATAACAAGGGTATTAGACCGTTTTCTGCAACATATACATAATGAACGACGGCTCACATTAGATAATGTGCTAGATATTCATGACAGAAACAGAGATATCGACGGTGTGGTCGATCAAACAGTGTGGTACAATCCATGGACGTGGCATTTAAAACAAAATATTCAGGAAAACATCAATGGGTCCTGGCGCGAACACAGACTATACAGCACTTCTCAGGTTCTAGCAATGGCGTCACTGGGAGTACGCGCGATTGCAATCGGCAGTTACTGTACTTTCAAAGTCTTGCAGCGCCTAAACAATATTATTACGAAAATTGCCACGGGAAAATACAAAGCTCCAAGGATGATTCAGGCTAGGGACATTAGTTTTAACATAGAATATGGAAGGTACATCAAGCCAATAGAAGATGCCATGTCAAACAAAATACAAATTGGCAAAGGAACCAATTTGGGCATAGCCGATAAGATATATAGGTTAAGTAAAAGTTTGAATTACTACAGGCTGAACCACAAAATGATGAAGTTGACCCGGCACTACGGGAAGCACATAGAGGGCTTGAGATGGTCCAACTCGAACGAGATAGATTACTGGCTGACGAAGAACGACAAGCCGCTATGGCGAGACAGCGGCAAAGAGAACGCCAACATGAGGAAGGGGCTTTTTACACCTTGTGTGAGCGTATGATAGGGAAGAAGATGGATAGCTCATGGCAGGCTTTTGCGACTAATGTAGTCTCGGACTATCTAGACCGCAATAATTTAATAGACCCGCAGTACAGGTTTGAAACGATAACAAGGGTATTAGACCGTTTTCTGCAACATATACATAATGAACGACGGCTCACATTAGATAATGTGCTAGATATTCAAGACAGAAACAGAGATATCGACGGTATGGTCGATCAAACAGTGTGGTATAATCCATGGACGTGGCATTTAAAACAAAATATCCAGGAAAACATCAATGGGTCCTGGCGCGAACACAGACTATACAGCACTTCTCAGGTTCTAGCAATGGCGTCACTGGGAGTACGCGCGATTGCAATCGGCAGTTACTGTACTTTCAAAGTCTTGCAGCGCCTCAACAATATCATTACTACCCCCAGAGTAACACAACCACCCATGCCGCGCATGCAAATCGACATACCGCAGTTGTCCTCAGTGACTACAAGCCTAAACAGGTTGGCGGATTGTATAAACACCTCCGTAAGTTCAGGTGTCACCCAAACAAACTTCCGGCCAGCAGTATGTCGACCGAATTAGTGACTCCACTAAGAGAAGGACTTATCAGGACGCTTGGAATAAGATTGAGCAAGGTGGGCGAATCTCTAGTAGAGTATGCCCGTTCACTAAAATAGAGAAAATTGCCACGGGAAAATACAAAGCTCCGAGGATGATTCAGGCTAGGGACATTAGTTTTAACATAGAATATGGAAGGTACATCAAGCCAATAGAAGATGCCATGTCAAACAAAATACAAATTGGCAAAGGAACCAATTTGGGCATAGCCGATAAGATATATAGGTTAAGTAAAAGTTTGAATTACTACAGGCTGAACCACAAAATGATGAAGTTGACCCGGCACTACGGGAAGCACATAGAGGGCTTGAGATGGTCCAACTCGAATGAGATAGATTACTGGCTGACGAAGAACGACAAGCCGCTATGGCGAGACAGCGGCAAAGAGAACGCCAACATGAGGAAGGGGCTTTTTACACCTTGTGTGAGCGTATGATAGGGAAGAAGATGGATAGCTCATGGCAGGCTTTTGCGACTAATGTAGTCTCGGACTATCTAGACCGCAATAATTTAATAGACCCGCAGTACAGGTTTGAAACGATAACAAGGGTATTAGACCGTTTTCTGCAACATATACATAATGAACGACGGCTCACATTAGATAATGTGCTAGATATTCAAGACAGAAACAGAGATATCGACGGTATGGTCGATCAAACAGTGTGGTATAATCCATGGACGTGGCATTTAAAACAAAATATTCAGGAAAACATCAATGGGTCCTGGCGCGAACACAGACTATACAGCACTTCTCAGGTTCTAGCAATGGCGTCACTGGGAGTAGGCGCGATTGCAATCGGCAGTTACTGTACTTTCAAAGTCTTGCAGCGCCTCAACAATATCATTACTACCCCCAGAGTAACACAACCACCCATGCCGCGCATGCAAATCGACATATCGCAGTTGTCCTCAGTGACTACAAGCCTAAACAGGTTGGCGGATTGTATAAACACCTCCGTAAGTTCAGGTGTCACCCAAACAAACTTACCGGCCAGCAGTATGTCGACCGAATTAGTGACTCCACTAAGAGAAGGACTTATCAGGACGCTTGGAATAAGATTGAGCAAGGTGGGCGAATCTCTAGTAGAGTATGCCCGTTCACTAAAATAGAGAAAATTGCCACGGGAAAATACAAAGCTCCAAGGATGATTCAGGCTAGGGACATTAGTTTTAACATAGAATATGGAAGGTACATCAAGCCAATAGAAGATGCCATGTCAAACAAAATACAAATTGGCAAAGGAACCAATTTGGGCATAGCCGATAAGATATATAGGTTAAGTAAAAGTTTTAATTACTACAGGCTGAACCACAAAATGATGAAGTTGACCCGGCACTACGGGAAGCACGTAGAGGGCTTGAGATGGTCCAACTCGAACGAGATAGATTACTGGCTGACGTAGAACGACAAGCCGCTATGGCGAGACAGCGGCAAAGAGAACGCCAACATGAGGAAGGGGCTTTTTACACCTTCTGTGAGCGTATGATAGGGAAGAAGATGGATAGCTCATGGCAGGCTTTTGCGACTAATGTAGTCTCGGACTATCTAGACCGCAATAATTTAATAGACCCGCAGTACAGGTTTGAAACGATAACAAGGGTATTAGACCGTTTTCTGCAACATATACATAATGAACGACGGCTCACATTAGATAATGTGCTTGTATGTAGACGAACGCGGTTTTGGTTGGGAATGCAATGTCAGTCTACGTACGGTCTGGATCGAGCATAAATATATAAACTCGCCGGTAAATAAACGGTACAACTTGGATATGTGGTCAAAGAGATATCTTGTGCAAGTACTCACCAGTAGCTCGTCAGGAACTGAAGACGTGATGGTTCTCGCTGTTTACTTCTAGGACACAAGCTGGCCGGCCCACAATTTATAGAAAGATAGTCCATTAACAATGTCCCACCCACGATAGACTTAACAGGGAGTCGATTCGAACACACAATATAATTTTCCTTTTATAAAAACGGTCGCGCAGACGGAGCGCGCGGCGGTGGATTCGTTCGGTTACGGTCTTCTCGAAGATTCAGACAGTTGTCCGGTGAGTGGGGGCGCCACTGTCTTCGTGAGTTTGTACAACACAAGGCGCGCCGATTGAATCGGGCGCTCTCATTGGCCAAACATACAGAGTTGCACCATTTCGGGACTTCGTTTTGACATTGCATTTATTGTATTAATAAAGGCGCGCGGATTCAAATAATTATAGAAAAATTAAACGTTGGAAACGGAACATTGCGCCCACCAAAATACCAATGGGATTTTCCCGAAATTTGAATAAGAACGGTAATTAAATAAAGATACGTTACAATTTACGATACTAATCTTAAAACTAAGTTACGTTTGTTAAAAGAGAGACGGTTATTCAGATGGTAGAGGGCACAGTTTTACCAGAGGCCTCTTAACAAGATGATCTCTAGCTGTCTTTACAGTAGCCACTCGAATTACTCCATCAGGCCCAGGATGCAGGAAAACTAAACGTCCTAATGCCCATTGGAGAGGAGATCGATTGTCGTCTTTGATAAGTACGATAGAATTTATGTTTAACGGTGTTGAGTCTGTTGGCGTTGTAAATAGTTTTATATATTTTGCTATTGTCTTGTCTATTACCTTTATTTGAATTTGCTTTTTTATGTTTTTGTCAGTTTGTCAGTTGTGTTGTCTAGTTGTTCTGATCTTGTCAAGTTGTTTTGCTGCAAATTACTTATTAAACCCGTGTTTCTACCAGTATTTAGCCTTTTAATTAATTACAGTCCACTCAGTAGCTATCATTTTGGTCCATTCTCACCGTGAAAATAACATCCAGCGAAAATTATCTGTCATATTTTTTCACACGTAAGTTCATTGTATTTTCCATTTCGTGTAGAATACATTATTTACATTAGTTACATACGTATTTACCATGGTTGAAACACGGAGTAAAGCAAAGAAAGATCTCGCAACTATGGAAACCGAGCGGGTGGAGACACCCTCGAGATTGAGTAAGTCCATTGCGGGTGGGTTCAGTCGGTCCTCAAAATTGGACCTCGTAACGACTGATACCTCCAAAACACCCACGACTTCCGACGCTCAAGATCCCGGGACGTCTCAGGAGTGCCCCGCTACCGGCACCGACGCCGAACGAATTAATGTTCCACAGAGTTACAGGTCACGCACTTCCGGATCTACGCGGTCATCGGCCACTATAAAGGCACGGCGACTGATCGCGGAAGCCGAGCTGGCCCGTAGGAGCATGGAAAGAGAACAAAAGCTCGAACGAACACTACTTGATCAGGTGAAACAGGTGGAGCAGTTGGAATTAGAGGCGTCACTCGCCGCTCAAGAAGCTGAAGAACGTTCCGGACAATCGGTCAGTATGTCACGTACAGCTTCTTGGGTTCGGGATGTAAACCAGGGCAGGCATCACTCTGGCAAAGAGCCTGATCCAGGTGCCCCAATCACAAACAGCCGGTCGCAAACTTTGGACGCTGTTGCCCCGGTTCCGCCTATTGATCACATTACTGATCACAATAAACAGAACAACCCTGTTACCGTTCATTTGTCACGTGAAAACATCAATCTTTGTAGCAACACAAACGCAGCGGTTGACTTCCTTCGTAGTCCTGTAAATCAGAAACGTCATTTTGATCAGCCGTTAAACGACTCCACATTGTTTCTGAAAGTGATCGCTGATACCGCCGCTGCAGCCAAAGCGCTCGCTACTGCGCAGAATAAGCCAATAAGAGCGAAAATTGAGCTCCCGGCATACTTTGGCAATACGTCACAGTGGTTACAGTTTAAATATTTGTTTGACAGCACTAAAACTGCTTATTCCCCTGCAGAAAACACCGCCTCCATAACGCGCTCCGCGGGCCCGCCCGCGAGGCAGTCACCTCTTTGCTTCATACTGCAGCAGCTGCCGATGAAATCATGGCCGCCCTCGAACGGACATTTGCGTGCCCCGAAATGATTGTCTTCGGCGAGGTACAGGTGTTGAAATCACTGCCTCGGCTCGGCGCCGACCTAAAGGAGATCGGTATTTTTGCCAATAAGGTACGAAATAGCCTGTCTACTATGAAATTACTCGGCCTTCGAGAATATATACATTCACCCGAACTATTTCATAGTATTTTAGGAAAATTTAACCCTGTAATGAAAATGAGATGGTCTGATTTTGCGGCGAAGTCGTCTAACCCTCTCTACTCAAAATTAGAGCTCCTGTCAGATTTTCTGACACGTGAACATGAGCGTTATGTAAAATTTTCTTTGTCGCCTGAAATCGGTCTCATCAACTTACGTTGATAATAGGTCTTTACCTATGAAATTGCCGTTTTGTATGGAGATTTCTGTAATTATTTTTTTTCCATACTAACGTTTTTGTTATTATTTAACGACTAATATTAAGAAAATTTACAAAATTTTACACACGTATTTATGGACATTTTAACTACTAAATGACACATTCGTTGAGAGAAAAAAATTTTTTTTCACTAAGTTACTACTAATAAAGTACGAAATTCTGGAAACAAAAATAGTCGTAACTTTCGGCATAAGTTTTTTCTATGTAAATAATCAAATATCGTGGTTATTAAATTATCAAAAGTTGCTCGATACGGTCTTAATGTAACGCAATATTAAAGAAATTATAAATTTATAATATTATAAAAGTTGTTAAGCTTTATGTACAAAAGAAAAAAACGGCAATTTCATATGTAAAGACCTATTATTAAATCACCGTCCCGCGCCGTACCGTTTCACTGTTCTTAAACCATTAAACAGTAACATCGGCTCACATGAGTGTATTTAACGAGTTCTAAAAAGCGCTTACAAACTTAAACCAAGTCGCCCTAAATATACCTCTACTTGGGACCCACAACTTGTTCTCAACCACATACCTAATTGATACCCAAATTTAGTACTGAGCCTAGACAAGAACACTTTGTACAATGCACAGGGTACAAACTTTCACGCTTATAAAACAAGAAAATGTATTCATTTCTCAAGACGGTGTTAAGATAGCCATAACCGACATTATTAAAACTTCG
Source organism: Crambus lathoniellus (assembly GCA_949710035.1). Classification (NCBI taxonomy): domain Eukaryota; kingdom Metazoa; phylum Arthropoda; class Insecta; order Lepidoptera; family Crambidae; genus Crambus; species Crambus lathoniellus. Next base: position 7,233,598 of record OX453312.1, read on the forward strand.
GTCCCAGGCCGCGAACAACCCATGCTGTACTTGCCATTCTTTCACGAGAAAATAAATATATGCCCTGCTTCCTGAATCCTATCCTGTTCTTTCAATTCAAATTCAAAATCTTCGTTTCACGTGTCCTGTTCATCATTTTTGATTCAGTTCTACTAAAATCACCAAGCCGTACAGAGCTCGCGGAGCATTACCAGTTTTTTATATCAGTTTGAGTTGTTAGTTATAGTATTAAATAAGTGGAACCCTTGACCCTTGGAAAGGGGTAAGTTTTCATCATCATATCCACTACTACCTACTTACCTACCTACTTTTTGTTATTCATGTATAACATATGTTTATCTTGTTGTTACAGTTCCTATTCTTCCTATTCTTCCTATACGTTTCTTTATTACTACCTTTACAATAAAAAGTCAAGTCCCTATAAACATCATCTTTTTATTCATCTATTATCTACAAATTAAATACTGGGCGGTGACTTCCGACGTTCCGGCTAGTGTACCACTGGCCGACGAGGACGTCCTGTCGCACTGGCTCTCCGGCAAAAGAAGAATCGAAGAGGGATCTCTCTCCGAGGCTAGGACTCCGGAGTGCAGATTAATTATTACAGGAGTTCAAAAAAATGTTTGATGCGTCACAGTCTTACCAGGAAAGTAAGTTTGAATCTCTTAATAACGCGATTACTACCTTGATGAATCAAAATTGCGAGATTCAAAAATCTGATGAATTTATGTCTGCCCAATATGATTTACTGGTCAAAAAAGTCGAAGTACTAGAAAACGCAAACCATAAATATAAAAATCAAATAAAGAGCCTTGAAAACAAATTGGAAATCTTGGAGAAGGACGCAAAAAGTACCGCAATAGAAATTCGTAACATTCCTAAATGCGAAAACGAAGATAAATCGCTTTTAATTGAAACGGTGAAAACTATAAGCTCATTTATAAATACAGAACCCGTCTTTCAAGCCTCGGAAATACGTGAGATATATAGGACCAGATCAAATGCAATTGTAGTGGACTTCACCTCAACGTCGAGGAAGGAAAATACTTTAAAAAAGTTCAAGGACTCCAACAAGGCAAATAAAGCCTCGGGACAACCTCATCTTAACACCCAGTCTCTAAAGTTACCTGGACCTGCCAGGCCGAAATTCATCTCCGAAATGTTATCCTCCAAAGCTCGTCACATATACTACCTAGCGAGAGAATTAGTCAAAAGTAAAAGAATTTATGCTACCTGGACCTCCTAACGGCAAAGTTTATGTACGAAAGGAAGAAGTAAAGCCAGCTGTTCGCGTAGGAGACGAAGAGGATTTGCACCGACTTTTTTTATAGATGTACATTATTATGCATTTCTAATTTTTTTCTTGTTATTAAGTTTGCTTTTGTTTATTTTCCAATTTAACGTCAATTTGATAAAAGGTAAAACATGTCAACATAATGAATTTAACATAATAATTGCGGTCCCCAACTTTTTCAGGATTTATAGAACTCATAATAATTTACACCTTATATATTTAAATAATATTATTAGTTGCATGCTCTATTCCAAAGGTAAGCAAAGCTCTGTTCCATGTTATGAGTATAATGATGTTTGCTCTCACGCGCTAAATGAATTTTTTATTGTAGTAGGAATGACCAATATGAAAATATTCTTTGAAAGTTGCATGCTAAATACTACCCTGTTTGTTATTGTATGTATTTTCGTGATAAATTATAACTTTTCTCTGTACAACAAATATTTAGATTTAAAAGAATGCTTACAACATTGTTTTATTACGTCATACTGTTATAATTATGGAAGGACAATCATAATAATTAAAATATTATTTGTAACAACACACATCTACTTAAAGACAGTCTCAAATGATAAATTTGCTAATTTAATTTTTTTATTCATGATTGCTACTTATAAAAGAACCTATTATACATATAACATAACTATCTTACACTTAGTATACTCAAAAAATGGTCTTCTTTTTCCTTATTCCTATATATATATATTTATCCTCAGTGCACTTAAAATAATTCAAATTAACATTCATAAAAATAAACACTTGAATATAATTTCGAAGTTAAATGCTACTTATATAACACTCTGTACAATATATGACATAGAAAAGGTCTTACAGTTAGTGTGCGGGACAGATTATTATGATTTATTGTGTTTAGAAATAAGATGTATATAAAATTCCTTGAGTTGACCGTTGTATAATAAAATGATATTGTTGTGTGTATTTTACTCCCTCTGTTTGTTTTATTTGTGTTGTATATAGATCGTTTATAATGTTAAAATAATTTGTAAAATGCAAAGGGCTCTCGATACGGTATTGCCTCGACGTACCTAAGGTCCGATTCGCTATCTCGCTCACTCGGGATATGCTCTTCTAGTACAGCCGCGCCTCTAGCGGCACATCTCGGAACTCCCTTACACGCGGACTGCCACAATTCCGAGAACTGATTTAGCGTTGCGCGGGTAAGCCAATTCCTTGAATTCATTTGTGAGAAAATACGCGGAAACAATTAGAATCGCTATAAATATCGCGTGCCCTCGCATTAAGATTCATTCGCATCCAGATATTATAAGAAGAACAATAAAGTCACTCTGCCCGAACAAGCATCAACAACCAGTGGTTTTCCTCACCGTCCGGAACCCCTCCGTCTCTGCACAGTTTATGTACACCGGGGCTGCTACCGCTCATAAACGGCCGGTCCCGTACATATTGGTCCTTCGAGCCGGATAAGAAACCTACCGAAGACAGCTTGGACCACCATATTGGTCCTTCGCTGCCGGATCGAAGAAAACTACAGTCAAGAAGATGGTGCTTACGAGAAGTGAGAAAGAAAGAAGAATCGCCGAGCGAATCACCCACGAAGAACTTCCTGTTTCCCCGTCACGAGGACTCGTGAGGGAGCCGCGTCAAGAAGCCTCGCCGCCACGTCGCCACGCTTCACCGCCGAACCAACGCGGCTCACCTCAGCGCCCCGACGTCTCGCAGCCACACCGACGCGTCTCATCACCGAACCATCAAGCACGCCAAGACGAACCTCCGCAACGACGAAGCCAGCACAGCCCAACGTCATGCCCGCCGCCGAGGCGCCACGTTTCAAGAAGTTCATCGCTTCACCGAGAGCTGCGCCAACCGGTGCTCCGTCAACCTTCGCCGTCTCCGCGTCGCCATGAGTCGCCGCCACGCCGCTACGAGTCGCCATCACGCCACTATGAGTCACCGCCACGCCACGCGTCCAGCACACAGAAAAAGGAACAGGAGCACCGAAAACCACCGTCACACCGTCGCACCGCACCGCCCAGCCGAGCGACGAGTACGAGGGAGTCGCGCGCCATCACCACGAAGTACGAACGAGCGCGCCTCCTCGCAGAAGCCAGAGAAGAGATAGCCGAAAAAGAGCTAAACCTCGCCAAGGCCCGTTTAGCAAGAATCGAAGCCAACAGCGACGCAGAATCCGAAACCACGGAACTAAGCCAAGACGACGAAGCGGAAGCCAATTCCAGAAACAGAACAGAAGAATGGATACAAGCCACGAAGCCACTCACAACCACCGAAGACGTCACGAAGGCGCCAGCACCGTCTCTACATACCACGCCCGCTGCCGGGGCGACACCGAAGAAAGAGACGGCAATAGAAGTGAGCGAGCTAACTGCGGCGATTATGGAAGCAGCCAGAGCCTTTCAACCGAAGACTGAAGTGATCAGACACAGTTCGAGCGTCGAGTTACCGATCTTCAACGGTGCACACACCGACTGGCTGAACTTCAAGATGGCTTACGAAGATTTAACAGTCTACGGCTCCGCGAGAGAAAATACCGCCCGCCTACGCCGAGCGCTACGGGGAAGAGCCAAAGAAGAGGTCGAAGACCTACTCGCCGTCGTATCAAAGCCTGAAGTTATAATAAAGGCACTTGAAAATCGTTTCGGCCGACCGCAAGTCATCGCAGAACTAGAACTCGAGAAAATCGAAAATATTCAACGAGTGACCGACGCACCGAGAGACGTCTGCGCCTTCGCCAATAAGATACAAAATGCCGTGACCGTGCTCTACACGTTGGGGGAAGAAGGGTACTGCCAGAACCCGAAAGTACTCAAGACGTTAGTCGAGAAACTTACGCCGAGCCTGCGATACAGATGGTACGACTTCAAAACAAAAACAGCGAAGAAAGCAAGTCTCGACATGTTCCGCAAGTTTATCGTCGCCGGTGCATGAACGGTTAAAAGTACACTGATTTATTGATTTACGTAATTAATATAATTACAATGACCGGGCGGCCAATGACCTAGTTTTTTTTTTTTTATTAAGTTTTAGAAATTATCTTTTCTTTATTACATAGTCAGTGCTTACGGTGTACACTTTATATGTAATACAATTTATTGTGTTTATGGGGTTAACATGAGTTTTGTTTTAAGCATTTATGAGTATGGTAATTATGTTTTGTTAAAGTTTTTTAAAGAGTTTATTATGTATGTTATATATTTTACGAATGCTTCTGTGGAGGTATTTTTTGTGATAATTTGTTTGAAGTTGTATGGATCTTTAATGTTATTGGTTGCTATGAGGTATGTGTTTCTATGCGAAGAGAAGCGAGGGCAATGTTTGAGGAGGTGGTTGAGTGATTGTATGGAAGTAGAATCGCAGGGGCAGAATGGGTTATCAGTTATATGGAAACGGTGAAGGTATTCTTTATGATAACCGTGGTTGGTTATAAATTGAGTTACAGCAAATTTAGGTGGTATCACTCTAAGAAAATCTTGGAGCTCGTCGTATGAAGAGAATATGGTTTTTGTGTATGAGCATGTTTGATACAGTTCTTTAGCTGCCTTAGCAGAAAGGATTGTGTTCTGATACTTTATGTGTGAGATTGGTACGTGAGAGTAGTCAAGAGCTTTATGCAAGTTAGCGGCATGTTTAGCAGATTGGTCAGCAGCCTCGTTGCCTGCGAAGCCAACGTGACCTTTGACCCAGACAAATTCTACGTGCGTGTTTATTTCTTTTAGATTTATAAGGTGTTGGTGTATTTGAGCAGCTAATGGATGAGTAGTATTGGGGTTTTGTAATTCTGTGAGGGATGATTTACTGTCTGAAAAAATTATAGCTTTAAGTGGGGTTTCAGTGGTTAACCATTTGCAGGCTCGTTCGATGGCAAGCAGTTCGGCCTGGTAGACCGAACAGTATTTGTAGAGTTTGAATTTTTTAGTAGTTATGGTGCCGTTTGGTTTATGGGCAACAAATGCAGCTCCGACCTTATTATCATGTTTGCTTCCATCGGTATAAATATGATAGGTATTCTCGTCTGTTGTTTGGTTGAGTTCGTCGGGATTTGATAATTCAGTAAATGTTATTCCAGTTCTAAGTGATGGGTGAGGTAGACAAGATGTGGGAGTGTATGTTTCGATGGGGACTTGGGTTGGTAGGAAACGGGATGTTTGGGTGAGTTTGGTGGATTCTATATCAGCGATTGCTTCTAATTTGTTTGGTAGTGGGGTGAGTTGAGCAATGGATATAGCGGCTGGTGTGCTTGTGGTTCGGAACCCCTGTATAATCTTTATGGCGACTAGTCTTTGGAACGAGAGCAAACGTTTACGGACCAATTTGTAGCTCATTGCTTTGGACCAAACTCCGGCGGCATAAGAAATGATGGGCTCTAGGACTTGTAAGTAAATAGTTCTTATGTTTTCGGGATGTATTCCCCATGTTGGTCGAGTAAAGATAATGAGTTTATTGAGGAGTATTTTTGCTTTGTCGAGTGTGTAATTGACGTGTTTAATGAATTTAAGATTTTTATCAATTATTATTCCTAGGTATTTTATTTGGTCAGAGAAGGTTAGTCGTATATTGTTCATGACTAATCTGCAGTCGGCAGCATACGGTGAAAAGTAAATAGCTTGTGTCTTTTCAGGACCAAATTCCAGTTTTACAGAATTGCCCCAATTGCTGATGGTTTTCAAGCATGTGTTAATTTTATTCTGTAGGATGAGTGTGTTTCTTGCATGGCAGATGAGAAGGATATCATCGGCATAGGCTTGTATGTGGCAGTCAGATGGTAATTCCAGTTCCAAAAGTTCGTCAAGGAGTAGATTCCAGAGTATAGGGCCACATACAGAGCCTTGTATGCAGCCTCTAGATAGTTCTTTGGAGGCTTTACAGTTAGTGAAGCGAATTTCAACGGTGCGGTCTTTTATATAGTTTAATAAAATGTTGTATAGATTTTTAGGACAGTTTATATGGTTAAGACGTTTGAATATGGCTGGCCACCATGCTCGATCAAAAGCGGATTTGATGTCCAGCGATACGGCGATGACCTGCTGTCTTTTGCTTTTGGCATTTTTTATTATGTTGAGTGCATCGTGGATTGCATTGATGGTGGATGTTAGGTCAAGTGGCGACGTCTGGTGACAAAAAGTATGCTAAAACCTAAGTGTTTGGTATTGTACCGAACATATTCCCGGGCGGGAGAAAAGTAAACAACAAAGTGATACAATAGATTAATGTAGGTTAGTTATGTTCATGATCATGATACAAGGTGATAAAACAATATAAAAGATATACCTAATGTTGGTGTTAAAACAATGATGAGTTTTAAAAGTAAGATATAAAAATTCTTAAGTCAAAAATTGATAATTTTTTGTTATAGTCAATCTTCACTGAACACTAATTTTTTCGGCACATAACTCGACTTTAAAACTTTAAGCTCAGACTCACTGTTAAATTTACGCACTCGCGCACTTTTATCACTCTCACTGATATCACTCACTTGAAGCATGCTGACGGAGCGGGAGGCGCTGGCGGCAGGCCGTGCAGGCCTCCCAGGCCCCGGGGCCGCCGCCGGCGCCTCCGGGTTACCTGATGATGATGACGTCGCAGCTGCTGCTTCGATTCTGATGCGCCGTACTCTTCGGCACATCAAAACGATGGCAATCGAGATAATTACTCCTATTATACCATATATTAATGTATAATGATGAATGTCATTATACGACATATCAGTCGTCGCTGGTGCGAATTCAGTTTCCTTCAAGGATTTTATCTTCCGTTAAATCAACCATGGATAATATCAGAAATTTTGTTGGACGTGGACTTGCAGCCGCTGGAAGGGCAATAAGTAATGAAGACCTAGTTTAGGTCACGTGGCGACGCGATTGCAATCGGCAGTTACTGTACTTTCAAAGTCTTGCAGCGCCTCAACAATATTATTACTACCCCCAGAGTAACACAACCACCCATGCCGCGCATGCAAATCGACATACCGCAGTTGTCCTCAGTGACTACAAGCCTAAACAGGTTGGCGGATTGTATAAACACCTCCGTAAGTTCAGGTGTCACCCAAACAAACTTACCGGCCAGCAGTATGTCGACCGAGTTAGTGACTCCACTAAGAGAAGGACTTATCAAGACGCTTGGAATAAGATTGAGCAAGGTGGGCGAATCTCTAGTAGAGTATGCCCGTTCACTAAAATAGAGAAAATTGCCGCGGGAAAATACAAAGCTCCGAGGATGATTCAGGCTAGGGACATTAGTTTTAACATAGAATTTGGAAGGTACATCAAGCCAATAGAAGATGCCATGTCAAACAACATACAAATTGGCAAAGGAACCAATTTGGGCATAGCCGATAAGATATATAGGTTAAGTAAAAGTTTTAATTACTACAGACTGAACCACAAAATGATGAAGTTGACCCGGCACTACGGGAAGCACGTAGAGGGCTTGAGATGGTCCAACTCGAACGAGATAGATTACTGGCTGACGAAGAACGACAAGCCGCTATGGCGAGACAGCGGCAAAGAGAACGCCAACATGAGGAAGGGGCTTTTTACACCTTGTGTGAGCGTATGATAGGGAAGAAGATGGATAGCTCATGGCAGGCTTTTGCGACTAATGTAGTCTCAGACTATCTAGACCGCAATAATTTAATAGACCCGCAGTACAGGTTTGAAACGATAACAAGGGTATTAGACCGTTTTCTGCAACATATACATAATGAACGACGGCTCACATTAGATAATGTGCTAGATATTCAAGACAGAAACAGAGATATCGACGGTGTAGTCGATCAAACAGTGTGGTATAATCCATGGATGTGGCATTTAAAACCAAATATTCAGGAAAACATCAATGGGTCCTGGCGCGAACACAGACTATACAGCACTTCTCAGGTTCTAGCAATGGCGTCACTGGGAGTAGGCGCGATTGCAATCGGCAGTTACTGTACTTTCAAAGTCTTGCAGCGCCTCAACAATATTATTACTACCCCCAGAGTAACACAACCACCCATGCCGCGCATGCAAATCGACATACCGCAGTTGTCCTCAGTGACTACAAGCCTAAACAGGTTGGCGGATTGTATAAACACCTCCGTAAGTTCAGGTGTCACCCAAACAAACTTACCGGCCAGCAGTATGTCGACCGAATTAGTGACTCCACTAAGAGAAGGACTTATCAGGACGCTTGGAATAAGATTGAGCAAGGTGGGCGAATCTCTAGTAGAGTATGCCCGTTCACTAAAATAGAGAAAATTGCCACGGGAAAATACAAAGCTCCAAGGATGATTCAGGCTAGGGACATTAGTTTTAACATAGAATATGGAAGGTATATCAAGCCAATAGAAGATGCCATGTCAAACAAAATACAAATTGGCAAAGGAACCAATTTGGGCATAGCCGATAAAATATATAGGTTAAGTAAAAGTTTTAATTACTACAGGCTGAACCACAAAATGATGAAGTTGACCCGGCACTACGGGAAGCTACGGAAGAGGGCTTGAGATGGTCCAACTCGAACGAGATAGATTACTGGCTGACGAAGAACGACAAGCCGCTATGGCGAGACAGCGGCAAAGAGAACGCCAACATGAGGAAGGGGCTTTTTACACCTTGTGTGAGCGTATGATAGGGAAGAAGATGGATAGCTCATGGCAGGCTTTTGCGACTAATGTAGTCTCGGACTATCTAGACCGCAATAATTTAATAGAACCGCAGTACAGGTTTGAAACGATAACAAGGGTATTAGACCGTTTTCTGCAACATATACATAATGAACGACGGCTCACATTAGATAATGTGCTAGATATTCATGACAGAAACAGAGATATCGACGGTGTGGTCGATCAAACAGTGTGGTACAATCCATGGACGTGGCATTTAAAACAAAATATTCAGGAAAACATCAATGGGTCCTGGCGCGAACACAGACTATACAGCACTTCTCAGGTTCTAGCAATGGCGTCACTGGGAGTACGCGCGATTGCAATCGGCAGTTACTGTACTTTCAAAGTCTTGCAGCGCCTAAACAATATTATTACGAAAATTGCCACGGGAAAATACAAAGCTCCAAGGATGATTCAGGCTAGGGACATTAGTTTTAACATAGAATATGGAAGGTACATCAAGCCAATAGAAGATGCCATGTCAAACAAAATACAAATTGGCAAAGGAACCAATTTGGGCATAGCCGATAAGATATATAGGTTAAGTAAAAGTTTGAATTACTACAGGCTGAACCACAAAATGATGAAGTTGACCCGGCACTACGGGAAGCACATAGAGGGCTTGAGATGGTCCAACTCGAACGAGATAGATTACTGGCTGACGAAGAACGACAAGCCGCTATGGCGAGACAGCGGCAAAGAGAACGCCAACATGAGGAAGGGGCTTTTTACACCTTGTGTGAGCGTATGATAGGGAAGAAGATGGATAGCTCATGGCAGGCTTTTGCGACTAATGTAGTCTCGGACTATCTAGACCGCAATAATTTAATAGACCCGCAGTACAGGTTTGAAACGATAACAAGGGTATTAGACCGTTTTCTGCAACATATACATAATGAACGACGGCTCACATTAGATAATGTGCTAGATATTCAAGACAGAAACAGAGATATCGACGGTATGGTCGATCAAACAGTGTGGTATAATCCATGGACGTGGCATTTAAAACAAAATATCCAGGAAAACATCAATGGGTCCTGGCGCGAACACAGACTATACAGCACTTCTCAGGTTCTAGCAATGGCGTCACTGGGAGTACGCGCGATTGCAATCGGCAGTTACTGTACTTTCAAAGTCTTGCAGCGCCTCAACAATATCATTACTACCCCCAGAGTAACACAACCACCCATGCCGCGCATGCAAATCGACATACCGCAGTTGTCCTCAGTGACTACAAGCCTAAACAGGTTGGCGGATTGTATAAACACCTCCGTAAGTTCAGGTGTCACCCAAACAAACTTCCGGCCAGCAGTATGTCGACCGAATTAGTGACTCCACTAAGAGAAGGACTTATCAGGACGCTTGGAATAAGATTGAGCAAGGTGGGCGAATCTCTAGTAGAGTATGCCCGTTCACTAAAATAGAGAAAATTGCCACGGGAAAATACAAAGCTCCGAGGATGATTCAGGCTAGGGACATTAGTTTTAACATAGAATATGGAAGGTACATCAAGCCAATAGAAGATGCCATGTCAAACAAAATACAAATTGGCAAAGGAACCAATTTGGGCATAGCCGATAAGATATATAGGTTAAGTAAAAGTTTGAATTACTACAGGCTGAACCACAAAATGATGAAGTTGACCCGGCACTACGGGAAGCACATAGAGGGCTTGAGATGGTCCAACTCGAATGAGATAGATTACTGGCTGACGAAGAACGACAAGCCGCTATGGCGAGACAGCGGCAAAGAGAACGCCAACATGAGGAAGGGGCTTTTTACACCTTGTGTGAGCGTATGATAGGGAAGAAGATGGATAGCTCATGGCAGGCTTTTGCGACTAATGTAGTCTCGGACTATCTAGACCGCAATAATTTAATAGACCCGCAGTACAGGTTTGAAACGATAACAAGGGTATTAGACCGTTTTCTGCAACATATACATAATGAACGACGGCTCACATTAGATAATGTGCTAGATATTCAAGACAGAAACAGAGATATCGACGGTATGGTCGATCAAACAGTGTGGTATAATCCATGGACGTGGCATTTAAAACAAAATATTCAGGAAAACATCAATGGGTCCTGGCGCGAACACAGACTATACAGCACTTCTCAGGTTCTAGCAATGGCGTCACTGGGAGTAGGCGCGATTGCAATCGGCAGTTACTGTACTTTCAAAGTCTTGCAGCGCCTCAACAATATCATTACTACCCCCAGAGTAACACAACCACCCATGCCGCGCATGCAAATCGACATATCGCAGTTGTCCTCAGTGACTACAAGCCTAAACAGGTTGGCGGATTGTATAAACACCTCCGTAAGTTCAGGTGTCACCCAAACAAACTTACCGGCCAGCAGTATGTCGACCGAATTAGTGACTCCACTAAGAGAAGGACTTATCAGGACGCTTGGAATAAGATTGAGCAAGGTGGGCGAATCTCTAGTAGAGTATGCCCGTTCACTAAAATAGAGAAAATTGCCACGGGAAAATACAAAGCTCCAAGGATGATTCAGGCTAGGGACATTAGTTTTAACATAGAATATGGAAGGTACATCAAGCCAATAGAAGATGCCATGTCAAACAAAATACAAATTGGCAAAGGAACCAATTTGGGCATAGCCGATAAGATATATAGGTTAAGTAAAAGTTTTAATTACTACAGGCTGAACCACAAAATGATGAAGTTGACCCGGCACTACGGGAAGCACGTAGAGGGCTTGAGATGGTCCAACTCGAACGAGATAGATTACTGGCTGACGTAGAACGACAAGCCGCTATGGCGAGACAGCGGCAAAGAGAACGCCAACATGAGGAAGGGGCTTTTTACACCTTCTGTGAGCGTATGATAGGGAAGAAGATGGATAGCTCATGGCAGGCTTTTGCGACTAATGTAGTCTCGGACTATCTAGACCGCAATAATTTAATAGACCCGCAGTACAGGTTTGAAACGATAACAAGGGTATTAGACCGTTTTCTGCAACATATACATAATGAACGACGGCTCACATTAGATAATGTGCTTGTATGTAGACGAACGCGGTTTTGGTTGGGAATGCAATGTCAGTCTACGTACGGTCTGGATCGAGCATAAATATATAAACTCGCCGGTAAATAAACGGTACAACTTGGATATGTGGTCAAAGAGATATCTTGTGCAAGTACTCACCAGTAGCTCGTCAGGAACTGAAGACGTGATGGTTCTCGCTGTTTACTTCTAGGACACAAGCTGGCCGGCCCACAATTTATAGAAAGATAGTCCATTAACAATGTCCCACCCACGATAGACTTAACAGGGAGTCGATTCGAACACACAATATAATTTTCCTTTTATAAAAACGGTCGCGCAGACGGAGCGCGCGGCGGTGGATTCGTTCGGTTACGGTCTTCTCGAAGATTCAGACAGTTGTCCGGTGAGTGGGGGCGCCACTGTCTTCGTGAGTTTGTACAACACAAGGCGCGCCGATTGAATCGGGCGCTCTCATTGGCCAAACATACAGAGTTGCACCATTTCGGGACTTCGTTTTGACATTGCATTTATTGTATTAATAAAGGCGCGCGGATTCAAATAATTATAGAAAAATTAAACGTTGGAAACGGAACATTGCGCCCACCAAAATACCAATGGGATTTTCCCGAAATTTGAATAAGAACGGTAATTAAATAAAGATACGTTACAATTTACGATACTAATCTTAAAACTAAGTTACGTTTGTTAAAAGAGAGACGGTTATTCAGATGGTAGAGGGCACAGTTTTACCAGAGGCCTCTTAACAAGATGATCTCTAGCTGTCTTTACAGTAGCCACTCGAATTACTCCATCAGGCCCAGGATGCAGGAAAACTAAACGTCCTAATGCCCATTGGAGAGGAGATCGATTGTCGTCTTTGATAAGTACGATAGAATTTATGTTTAACGGTGTTGAGTCTGTTGGCGTTGTAAATAGTTTTATATATTTTGCTATTGTCTTGTCTATTACCTTTATTTGAATTTGCTTTTTTATGTTTTTGTCAGTTTGTCAGTTGTGTTGTCTAGTTGTTCTGATCTTGTCAAGTTGTTTTGCTGCAAATTACTTATTAAACCCGTGTTTCTACCAGTATTTAGCCTTTTAATTAATTACAGTCCACTCAGTAGCTATCATTTTGGTCCATTCTCACCGTGAAAATAACATCCAGCGAAAATTATCTGTCATATTTTTTCACACGTAAGTTCATTGTATTTTCCATTTCGTGTAGAATACATTATTTACATTAGTTACATACGTATTTACCATGGTTGAAACACGGAGTAAAGCAAAGAAAGATCTCGCAACTATGGAAACCGAGCGGGTGGAGACACCCTCGAGATTGAGTAAGTCCATTGCGGGTGGGTTCAGTCGGTCCTCAAAATTGGACCTCGTAACGACTGATACCTCCAAAACACCCACGACTTCCGACGCTCAAGATCCCGGGACGTCTCAGGAGTGCCCCGCTACCGGCACCGACGCCGAACGAATTAATGTTCCACAGAGTTACAGGTCACGCACTTCCGGATCTACGCGGTCATCGGCCACTATAAAGGCACGGCGACTGATCGCGGAAGCCGAGCTGGCCCGTAGGAGCATGGAAAGAGAACAAAAGCTCGAACGAACACTACTTGATCAGGTGAAACAGGTGGAGCAGTTGGAATTAGAGGCGTCACTCGCCGCTCAAGAAGCTGAAGAACGTTCCGGACAATCGGTCAGTATGTCACGTACAGCTTCTTGGGTTCGGGATGTAAACCAGGGCAGGCATCACTCTGGCAAAGAGCCTGATCCAGGTGCCCCAATCACAAACAGCCGGTCGCAAACTTTGGACGCTGTTGCCCCGGTTCCGCCTATTGATCACATTACTGATCACAATAAACAGAACAACCCTGTTACCGTTCATTTGTCACGTGAAAACATCAATCTTTGTAGCAACACAAACGCAGCGGTTGACTTCCTTCGTAGTCCTGTAAATCAGAAACGTCATTTTGATCAGCCGTTAAACGACTCCACATTGTTTCTGAAAGTGATCGCTGATACCGCCGCTGCAGCCAAAGCGCTCGCTACTGCGCAGAATAAGCCAATAAGAGCGAAAATTGAGCTCCCGGCATACTTTGGCAATACGTCACAGTGGTTACAGTTTAAATATTTGTTTGACAGCACTAAAACTGCTTATTCCCCTGCAGAAAACACCGCCTCCATAACGCGCTCCGCGGGCCCGCCCGCGAGGCAGTCACCTCTTTGCTTCATACTGCAGCAGCTGCCGATGAAATCATGGCCGCCCTCGAACGGACATTTGCGTGCCCCGAAATGATTGTCTTCGGCGAGGTACAGGTGTTGAAATCACTGCCTCGGCTCGGCGCCGACCTAAAGGAGATCGGTATTTTTGCCAATAAGGTACGAAATAGCCTGTCTACTATGAAATTACTCGGCCTTCGAGAATATATACATTCACCCGAACTATTTCATAGTATTTTAGGAAAATTTAACCCTGTAATGAAAATGAGATGGTCTGATTTTGCGGCGAAGTCGTCTAACCCTCTCTACTCAAAATTAGAGCTCCTGTCAGATTTTCTGACACGTGAACATGAGCGTTATGTAAAATTTTCTTTGTCGCCTGAAATCGGTCTCATCAACTTACGTTGATAATAGGTCTTTACCTATGAAATTGCCGTTTTGTATGGAGATTTCTGTAATTATTTTTTTTCCATACTAACGTTTTTGTTATTATTTAACGACTAATATTAAGAAAATTTACAAAATTTTACACACGTATTTATGGACATTTTAACTACTAAATGACACATTCGTTGAGAGAAAAAAATTTTTTTTCACTAAGTTACTACTAATAAAGTACGAAATTCTGGAAACAAAAATAGTCGTAACTTTCGGCATAAGTTTTTTCTATGTAAATAATCAAATATCGTGGTTATTAAATTATCAAAAGTTGCTCGATACGGTCTTAATGTAACGCAATATTAAAGAAATTATAAATTTATAATATTATAAAAGTTGTTAAGCTTTATGTACAAAAGAAAAAAACGGCAATTTCATATGTAAAGACCTATTATTAAATCACCGTCCCGCGCCGTACCGTTTCACTGTTCTTAAACCATTAAACAGTAACATCGGCTCACATGAGTGTATTTAACGAGTTCTAAAAAGCGCTTACAAACTTAAACCAAGTCGCCCTAAATATACCTCTACTTGGGACCCACAACTTGTTCTCAACCACATACCTAATTGATACCCAAATTTAGTACTGAGCCTAGACAAGAACACTTTGTACAATGCACAGGGTACAAACTTTCACGCTTATAAAACAAGAAAATGTATTCATTTCTCAAGACGGTGTTAAGATAGCCATAACCGACATTATTAAAACTTCGGTCCCAGGCCGCGAACAACCCATGCTGTACTTGCCATTCTTTCACGAGAAAATAAATATATGCCCTGCTTCCTGAATCCTATCCTGTTCTTTCAATTCAAATTCAAAATCTTCGTTTCACGTGTCCTGTTCATCATTTTTGATTCAGTTCTACTAAAATCACCAAGCCGTACAGAGCTCGCGGAGCATTACCAGTTTTTTATATCAGTTTGAGTTGTTAGTTATAGTATTAAATAAGTGGAACCCTTGACCCTTGGAAAGGGGTAAGTTTTCATCATCATATCCACTACTACCTACTTACCTACCTACTTTTTGTTATTCATGTATAACATATGTTTATCTTGTTGTTACAGTTCCTATTCTTCCTATTCTTCCTATACGTTTCTTTATTACTACCTTTACAATAAAAAGTCAAGTCCCTATAAACATCATCTTTTTATTCATCTATTATCTACAAATTAAATACTGGGCGGTGACTTCCGACGTTCCGGCTAGTGTACCACTGGCCGACGAGGACGTCCTGTCGCACTGGCTCTCCGGCAAAAGAAGAATCGAAGAGGGATCTCTCTCCGAGGCTAGGACTCCGGAGTGCAGATAACCATATCCCTATACCATTTTAATTTCCCATTATCTGTAAAGAAGAAAATTATTAGGACTTTTTTGTTATGTACTAAATTGCCCCACTTTCCTTTTTCTATGTTTTAATTTTAATATATTGTATTCTATCAACCATTCCCATTTCGACACACTATACCGTACAATTTTACAACTTAATACACTTCAATCACCCTAACACACATTTTACAGACAATAAAACGATCGACGCTACTACTGCTGGTTACAAATGTAATCGGTTCCCGATGCTTTAGTAGCGAAGGCATAAACTTATTACCCATTTCTACTTATTATCACAAAAATACTTTCAGTACCCTATACTAATTTACACTACAGCCCTACAGACATCACCTACTCTACGGCTTGTTTAACCGACAGCTACATAAACACTCGAGGTTTTGGGATTTAAACAATTGGTTATTCCAATACTCGTTTGTTAATACATCCTCGGCTTTGGAGAATATCCAGACCCGGGTTACTACACTCTTAGCTTGTAATTCTATAAGCTAAGTATACTCACAATCACTACATACACCAAACAATCAAAATTTTTACACAAACTACACGACTGCACAGTTATTTTTCGTACTAACCATCAAATTCCTATTTTTCTATTATTATTGTTGTGAATACATAATCTTATTATAGTTGTGAATTTAGGATTCACGTACGTTACTTTTACGTTTTATGTCAATAATTTTTCCAAGTTGACATTATCGCACGTTGTCACATATTATTTTCAAAAAGAACAAATTACCTTTTTAAAACAAGAAAAGTTTTATACCATACGATTTTTTTTATCGTATTGATCCTTTTTACTTTCTTACTTTTCTTATCTTTTTATACTCCTTGCTTACTTTTTTCGTATTGAAATATTGTACCATAGTTCCACAAAATATTTACTATGGATATTTTACAATTAAACAAACCTGAAATTATTTACGAACTTAATTACGTAACGCAAATTTCCAACCGACTCAAACTGCCGTTGAATCTTCTAGCAAGTACTTATTTTGGTTGTTTTACCTCAATCTCTTTAATTTTACTAGATTATTGATTAGCTAACATCCTGATTGTAAGTTTCTCCTACTGCTTCCGTTAACTTTTCGACTAGTTTTTGGCCCCGCTTAAACTTTTTCGATCCAATTTATGATTCCTTTTATCTAAAATTAAAATTACTTTTAACCTTTCTTTACGCTTGTTACTTACTTTTAACTTTTCTTCACGCTTGTTACTTAAAACAGAGTAGTCAGGTCGGCTGTTCTATAAGCCTTTCACTCGAGCGGATTAGATAACTCGTTAATTTAAGCCCCTTTATCTCGAGCGGTGGCGACTCGTAAAATAAGCCTTCGCTATGTATGCAGAGCGGGTGGTGACTCTGTGGTTACAACCCGACCACTCTGTTATAAATGAAAGTGGTTTTATTTTTTTCTTCCTTCAGAGACTACTTATTCTCTCTCGGATACTTCTACTTGTACTTTCCTCTTCTACTATACTTCTACTTTATTATTCTACTATACTTCTACTTTCTTCTTCTACTATACTTCTACTTCCTTCTTCTACTATACTTCTACTTCTTTCTTCTACTATACTTCTACTTCTACTTCTATTATTTTTGTCTACGATATACCTATTCTCAAAATTGTTCATGAAGATCTCCGCCATCAAAGGTGATAAGGGAGAACCCATGGCTAGCCCCTCCTTTTGTTTGTAAAACCCACCATTAAACTTAAAATAATTTTGTTGCATGCAAATCTGTGTTAAGTTAATTATTTCATCTGCCTCCCCTGGATGAAGGCCGCGTCTTTCTAAAATTGTTGATAGTATATCTAAACTTTCTTGATAAGGGACGTTAGTGAATAAGCTGTCCACATCCAAAGAAAGTAAAAATGAGTTAGGAGGCAAAACAACATCCTTTATTTTTTATAAAAGATAATTTAGTGAAGGGCTTAGTAACTAATCAATTAAAGAAACTACAACCTTCTTACTGTGGGGGGCCCGAACTGCGAACTATAAAGTCGTTACAACATAAAATCAATGATAATAATTTAGTTGTCACAAAAGCAGACAAAGGAAATAGTCAAAACTTTTAAAAAATAACGATGTTCACGTGGCTTTCCGTACTAATAATACCGTCCGGCGTGCCATTTGCAATGGCAAGGAAAAAACGGAGGTTGGCGGGAAATCGGGGATATATAAGTTAACATGTAACCAATGTAATTCAGTATACGTTGGTCATACTGGCCGTAGTTTTGATATACGTTATAAAGAACATATTTCTGCCTATAGGAATGGCCGACCGGAACGATCTCATTTCGCGGAACATTTACTAAATACCGGACATCAACTATCTGATAGGCATTCCTATGAGGTATTACATACTTGTAGTAAAGGTCTACGACTGAGCGTGTTGGAAAATTTAGAAATCATCAAGCACAATGTTGATGGAGCCATACTTAACGATCAAGTTAATGTTTCTTCCTCTCCGCTATTGCGTATTTTTTCAAATAATAATAACTCTTAAAAATAAGCGTTTAATTAAAAACATTATATTGATTTTTTTGTCCTTTAAAAATAACTTTTTTCGTTGAACGGTTTTACAACGGTTGGCAATCAAGGGCGCGAGTAGGAAGCAATAACTTTCTCCACTCCTTCGCTCTCTCTCGCTCTTTCAACGGTCAACAGTTTTCAACGGTCTCTAACGGTTACTCGGCGCGGAGCGCGGGGGGTGGGGAGCGGACAGCTATAAATACGGTCGCAGCGGGCGTTTTCCAGTCATTCCACCAACAAGGCTGCCATATACCAGGTGTGCGATCTTCTCGGCATGCCTGGTACCACCATTGAGGCCTGGCGCGGCAGGCGTGGCCCGCCACAATGCCACCGATGCCTGGGATTTCGACACTCGTCGAAAGGCTGTCGCCGTCCGCTCGCTTGCGTGCGCTGCGGCGACGCCCACGCCGCCGCCGACTGCCCGAGACCGAAGTCGGACCCCGCCACCTGTGCCAACTGCCGGGGGCCCCATCCCGCTAACCACTCCACATGCCCGGAGCTCGCCAAGGAGTTCCGCAACAAAAAGGCCGGCCCGACTGCCAGGACCGGCCCCACCGCGCGCGCACCAACTGCGCCCGCTCCCGCACCACAGGTGAGCGAGACAGCGCCAGCGTCACTCATGGCGCCTGCCAACGCGCCCACTCCCCGTGGCGCCCCGCTGCCCGAAACCCGACGCCACCGCAAGCGAGGGCGCGGCACCGCCCCCCTCGCCCCCGATGTCGCCGCACCGCCCGCAAAGGGCCACCCAGCCGACGCCGCTCAAGCTCCGCCCACCGCACTGCCGCCTGACCTAACTCAGATTGTGTCATCTTTTGTTATGCAGTTGCAAGCAAGCATGGCACAACTGATGACCCGGCCTGCCTGAGGCGCTGCGCACACAGCGCGCCCCCGCACCACCATCACTGACGGGACTGGCTCCCGCCCGCTATCGCGGAGCGGTTGCAGCCTACCCGCCACACACCACAAACCACGGTGCCCCCACCGCCGCATTGTGCGAGCGAGAGGGCCCCCCCACCCCGGTAGTTTTCACCAACTACCCCCAACATCATGATCGAGCCCCCGCGCATACAGTGAACAGTCCGTCGTCTGCCCGCTGGTCGCCTCCGCTGGGCCTCCCTCACGGGTCTCACCTGGCGGGGCGGACCGCGCGACGACGGTGAAGAGCGCTGGGGCCGGATCCAATGACCGGGGCGCTCGTCAAACTGACCACAGAACAGTAAATGACAGATTAGTGAACTTTTTTTTTTTTAATCTCTAAAGACGTGCGAAGTTGCCTGTAGGTTAAAGGGACTACTACTCTGTAAATATTATATCTTCGAATGAAACGACTCATATAATAGCGATCGAACTTCACAGTAGTTCGTTTGATCATCTATTTTATATGCTTAAACCGGAGCTAAGGCTAGCAATAGTGTGTGAATATAACCATTGTGTGTATTCGTATGGGATATACCACGGACACGACGGGTCTCATTTACCTGTTAGAGTGCCTAGCTGGAGGTGACCGCTCCAGACTGGTTCACCTGCGGCTAGTCACTTTGCCGTTGAGTGGGTCCGTCGGGGCCTTGTGCTATCCCCTTAATTGAGGTACCATCCCACTTGTAAGGATGATGTTACCCGTATAACGTCTTAAGTAAAACGACCATTCTGTGTCATATCATGGTTAAGTCAATATATAATCTATCTTAGTATCTAAGGCTAGCAATAGTGTGTGAATATAACCATTGTGTGTGTTCGTATGGGATATACCACGGACACGACGGGTCTCATTTACCTGTTGGAGTGACTAGCTGGAGGTGACCGCTCCAGACTGGTTCACCTGCGGCTGGTCACTTTGCCGTTGAGTGGGTCCGTCGGGGCCTTGTGCTGTCCCCTTAATTGAGGTACCATCCCACTTGTAAGGATGATGTTACCCGTATAACGTCTTAAGTAAAACGACAATTATGTGTCATATCCTGGTTAAGTCATTATAACCTATCTTAGTATTATTAGTACTATTATACTGGTTTTGTGTTAAACTGTATCCGCATTAAATGTTTACCAATGCATCAAACATGTGTTTTCATTGAGTTCACTTTGTTTCGATCTGGGGTTTTTTAGATACATTTTTAGATATTTTAGCACTTCTGTTTACAAGTTTAATACTTTTAGTAACTTGCATTTGTGATTAATATCAACGGCGCCCAAGGTTAATTATAGCCCCAGATGTCTGAGCTACGCCTACCTACGACCCTAAGTGCAATTTGAGCTAGCCGAGTCGAGAATAACTCTCTAGGGTCGATTCCAGTGGGATCCCCACTGGTCCCCCAAATTCTCTGACTGGTACCCCAATTTCTCTATACCACCAAAAATTCTTATTACAAGTTTGCTTTGCCTAATGTACGTGATCAACTTATTAATATTAAAATTAATGATGAAAATTGGATTTAGTAGATTCAACCGTTTTCTTGGGTGTAACTCTTGACGGGAAACTTCAATGGACCAAACATATCACGACGCTTGCTGGTAAACTTAGTTCAGCTGCATATGCTATTAGGAAAGTGAGACAGTTAACAGATGTCGAAACGGCTAGGATTGTGTATTTCAGTTATTTCCATAGTATCATGTCTTATGGTATTCTGTTATGGTGGACAGCAGCTGATATACAGACTATATTTATTTTACAAAAACGAGCTATAAGGGCGATTAATCAGCTAGGCTCCAGGACATCCCTCAGGGACAAATTCAAAGAGATTGGTATATTAACAGCTGCATCCCAATTTATATTTAATTGCATAGTTTTCGTTCGTTGCAATATAAATGAATATATCAAACACAGTGATTTGCACAACCGAAATACTAGAAATAAAAATAAACTTGTAATGCCTCGGTACAGGCTAGAGAAGGTTCATGGATCTTTCCTGGGTCTTGGAATACGCTTTTACAACAAAATTCCAGATGGTCTATTGGACTTGCCTATTGAAAAGTTTAAGATGCACATAAAAAATGGCCTCGTTAAAAAAGGATATTATACTGTTAACGATTACTTAAAGGACAAAACGGCTTGGTCATATTTTTTTTTTATTGTATTGTGTTACATTCTAGTATTTCGCATTTGTTTTTTTTTTATTCGGCATTTAACACGGGTAGCTTAGCTTAAGTATATCATGCTCTCGTTAAACATTCCTGCGGTGGTGTCGTGTGAGTCGGGTCGTTACGTTCCCTAAAATATGGTTGAGCGAAGCGATGGCTGGCTCATGCGTCATGCTCGTGAACGGGTGCTGCCAGTGGGGTGGGTCTGCTCATGTCTACTTGTGTTAAAGGTGTTCGGGATATGGTTTATAATAGTATTATATAGATTTATGAGCGAGCTGGTGTGTCTCATAGTAATTTTGGTATCCGTGTCTTACAGTAACAGCAATTTTTCTAATAATTGTTTTATTTATTCAAAAATTCCTTTTATTTGTTAATACTTATAAATTTGAATATACAGCGCAGCTTGCAGTTTCCTTTTCATTAATCCTATATGTTTACGACCTCACCTCCATCTAGCGACGATATGTGGCAACGTCGAGTCTGCACCGAATACCACCACTGCTACTGCAACCACAAGCATACAACGCGCACACTAGTTCCATGTTACTCCGGAAGAGGCGCTGTGCCAACCCTATATTAGCTGCAAACCGCTAGAAACTTCTCTCTCTCAGCGCTCCTCTTCATACTCAATACGACTGTGCTGAACTCCTCATAAGAAATTTAACTTCGTCCAAACGCCCCTTATACTTATATATATTTTTGCATTGTAATTTAGAGTCATTATATACTCTATACATAAACTTGTAAACCAGGAAGAATCGCTTTATTTCCCTGAAGACCAGAAAATCTACATTGGTCCTTCGAGCCGGATAGAAGAAAGAAGAACCAGAGGTTTGGTCGTATCGTTCCTTTCATAACCCCTTTATTTTGTGCTAAAACTGTGACTTATTACAGGTAATTCGTCTTTGGTTCGCGTATTTACGCCAAGGTGTTCGCAGGAAAAACCGTGAGTACCCTCTTTTCCATAGATTGCCAAAATGGGTTTAGGTTCTGAAGATTTAGATAAAGATTCAACGCCTAGTCGCAGTAAATCTCCTATTCCAGTGTTACAAATTAATGTTAAGGATAGGATTCAAGATTTAAATAGAAAACGGGGTACAATAAGGGGCAGATTGACTCTTTTCACTAAATTTGTCACGTCATTGAGCAGTGAACCGTTAAACGATAAAATAATTACCGAATTGAAATTAAGATCTGATATTGCAAAATCGTTAATGCAAGATTTTAACAAAATTCAGAGTTCTATAGAGGAATTGGTTTCGGAAAAAGAATTATCTTAGCAAATAGATATTCGTGAATCCTTTGAAAATTCCTACTATGCAGTTTTTACAGAAGTTGATTGTTTATTACAAAGTATTGGTAATCCTAATTCTGTTATAAGTGACAAATCTAAATGCAATTCAAACGTGTTTGTAAAGCTTCCTACAATTTCTTTGCCTTCCTATGACGGGTCGTATAATACATGGATCGAGTTTAGAGATACCTACCTTTCCTTGATCCATAAATCAACTCAGCTTGACGATATTCAAAGGTTTCATTATTTAAGATCCGCTCTAACGGGCAGTGCCAGTTAAGTCATTAAATCATTAGAATTTTCATCTGAAAACTACATAATAGCATGGGATTTGCTTAACCGTAGGTTTAACAACAGTAACTTATTAGTGCATAATCACGTTAAAGCGTTGTTTTCTTTGCAATCAATGTCTAAAGAATCTCCTCATTTTATTAGAAAGTTAATCGATGCTGTACTTAAGAATTTACGAGCGTCGGGGAACCCACAGAATGTTGGGACACCCTAATTATTTTCATAATTATTTCTAAACTCGACTTAGCTACAGAAAAAGAATGGGAGCATCATAAAACTATATTAGGTTCTGAGAAATCAGCAAAGTTAACTCAGTTATTAGATTTTTTAACGGAAAAAGCTAATATGTTGGAGAAAGTGCAGGCTAATCATCCTATTCAGTCCCAAGTCAATAATATGGCTAAGTCAGTCACTGATAATAAGTTAAAGTCGCAAAAGGTTCACAGTTTTGCATCGACTCATCAGTCTAATCAGAGTACTCATAAGGTTAAGCGCATTCGTGATTGTGTTGTGTGTAACGTTAATCATTCATTATATACGTGCACTCAGTTCTTAAAATTATCGGTGAAAGATAGGTTAGAAATTGTAAACAAGAATAGTTTGTGTGCAAATTGTTTACGTAAGGGACACACCGCGAGTGAATTTTATTTTGGCCCGTGTAAGCAATGCAAGGTCAAGCATAATAGTTTATTGCACGGTGAGGGTAGTAAGGAAAGCGCATTAATATCCGAGCCTTCCGACGCGGCTTCAGTTTTGCACACACAAACTTATTTGTGTTTTGATCGTAATAACGGGGATCCTGTTGTACAGTCAGAGTTTCTAGATACTGCTTTATTGTCGACTGCAATTATCGAGGTTGCGGGCAGCGACAACAAATATTATAAGGCTAGGGCTTTACTTGACAATGGCAGTCAGCATAGTCATCATTTCAACCGTACGACGCCCACTGCTGGGCATAGGCCTCCCCCAAGGATCTCCACAACGATCGGTCCTGCGCTGCCCGCATCCAGCGGCTTCCCGCGACCTTGACCAGATCGTCGGTCCACCTTGTAGGGGGCCTGCCCACGGAACGTCGTCCGGTTCGCGGTCGCCATTCGAGAACCTTTCCGCCCCAACGGCCATCGGTTCTCCGCGCTATGTGTCCCGCCTACTGCCACTTCAACCGAGCGATCCTTCGAGCGATGTCAGTCGTTTTAGTTCTCCTGCGGATCTCATCATTTCTGATTCGATCGAGCAGGGAAATACCAAGCATCGCTCTCTCCATTGCTCGCTGGGTAACCTTGAGCCTTTTTATGAGACCCATAGTAAAAGACCACGTCTCGCTTCCATAAGTCATAACTGGCAACACACACTGGTCAAAGACCTTAGTCTTGAGACATTGAGGAATTTTGGACGCAAATATATGCCGGAGCTTCCCAAACGCTGCCCATCCGAGCTGGATTCGACGAGAGATCTCTTTCTCGAAGTTGGACTTACCTAATTGGATTGTCTGTCCTAGGTAGACATAGTGGTCAACAGCTTCGAGTGTAATGTTCCCAACATTAAAAGCATAGTATAATTTCTGAATCATTACGTAATAAATTAAATTCGAAATCGATACAGTCTGCTTATCAAATGGAGTGGGACAGTCGGTCTCACATTCAGCTAAGTTATGTGAATTTATATTCAGATCCTTAAACGATAATTATCATACGAATATAAAATGTTTAGTTCTACCTACTATAACAAACATGATACCTACCTTTAAAATTAATTCGAATCTGTTAAATATACCTAACGGGATATGCTTAGCAGACCCTGACTATTGCACTCCGTCTCAAATAGATTTATTATTAGGAGTTGACCACTTTTGGGATTTGTTAGTCGAAGGCAGAATTCGCTTAAGTAACGGACCCTATCTCCAAAATACAAAGCTAGGATGGATAGTCGCTGGTCCACTTCATTTTGAACATAGGCGCATTATTCCTGTTCAATGTAACTTTACTCAAACTTTAGAAATTGGGGAACAGTTAAGAAAATTTTGGGAGATAGAGGAAACGTCCTGCCAAAATAATAACGTTTTTTCGCAGGAAGATCAAGCTTGTGAGAAATTATTTATAGATACAACTAAACGTTTAGTCGATGGTCGATTTTCTGTGCGTATACGCTTTAAAGATTCCATGTATAAGCTTGGTGATAGTTATGAAGTTGCTAAAAGCCGGTTCCTGTCACTTGAAAGAAAACTTGAACGCAATAGTCAGTACAAACAAATGTATCATGATTTTATGAAGGAATACTTAAGGTTAGGACACATGACTCGCGTTGAAACTTGCCCACCAGTTAATTATTTTTTGCCTCACCATGGTGTCTTTCGAGAAGATAGTGTCACAACAAAGTTACGCGTGGTATTTAATGCGAGTCAACCTACGTCTTCGGGAGTGTCGCTTAACGACCTTCAGATGACGGGGCCACCCTTACAAAATGATTTATTTGCAATTCTGTTGCGCTTTCGTCAATATAACTACGTTGCATGTGGAGACATAGAGAAAATGTTTAGACAGGTGTTAGTACAGGAGGATCAAAGACATTTACAAATGATTATATGGCGGGAAAACCCTTCTGAACCACTTTCGGTATACCAGCTTACCACAGTGACTTTTGGATTCGCGTCTGCACCCTACCTTAGCATGAGATGCGTTAGACAGTTAGGGCATGAATGCAATGACGCGGCCATTTCACAAACTATTTTAAACGATATTTACGTCGATGATTGCATTTTCGGTAATGACGATAAAACGGAATTAATACGCATTTGTAAAGGTGTTATTGATGTTTGCAAGTCAGGTTGTTTACCCATGAGAAAATGGGTATTTAATTCAAACGAAATCGCACAAGAAATCGTTAAAAATGATGATAGTCAGTCGAAACATTTTGCATTAAATGAGAATTGTTCTAGTAAAACTCTAGGATTGGGATGGTTAAATAATAGCGATGATTTCCATTTTACTTCTAAAATAAAAGAAATCTCAACTCCGGTAACTAAGCGCTTAATTTGTTCCAAAACGCGCGTCGCACCTGTCAAGCCACTGAGCATTGCACGGTTAGAATTGTCCGGAAGTTTGGTCGGCGCGTTATTACTCGAACGAATTAAAAAATCAGTAAAACTTGACTTTGATTTAATAATTTGCTGGACGGACTCAACAATCGTGTTGGGCTGGTTAAGAACGTCGCCTCACTTATTAAAAACCTTTGTGCAGAATCGTGTAGTACAAATCAGTGATTTTGTGGTGATAATACAAAATGGCTACACATAGACGGCAAGTGTAATCCAGCTGATTTGTTGTCTCGAGGTACTAGCTTGAACGATTTGATTTTAAACAAAATGTGGTGGAATGGACCCTCCTTTTTATCGGGAAAGGTAACGGATTTCCAGCCACCCGATACACATAATTTGCAGGTTAGTTTGCCAGAAATAAAAGCGAAACATACAACTGTCATGGCTTGTAATGATTATTGTGATAACTTTGATTTTAAAAGGTTCTCTTCATTTAGCAAACTTCAACGTGCATATGCATTTGTTTTGAGATTTATTCATAACCTCAAAATGACAAATAAGCTTGACCGTTTGACAGGTCCGTTGTCAGTAAAAGAGTTAAATAATTCATTGTATTTTATCACTAAAAGAATTCAAGTACATTCATTTCCAGACGAACATAACGCTTTAGTGAATAACCTGCCAATTAAGTCAACTCGTAATTTACTAAGTTTAAATTTATTTTTAGATGACAAAGGCATTATGCGAGTGGGAGGTCGATTATGTAATTCATCTGAATTCTCATATAATAAGAAACATCCCATGTTATTATGTGGTAAGCATTATGTAGCTCAACTTATCTTCAAGGAAGGGCATTTAAGGTTATTACATGCTGGGCCTCAACCGTTGCTAGCGTACATGAGAAAGACCTGGTGGCCCTTGTGCGGTAGGAACCTAGCTAAGAAAGTAATAAAAGAGTGTCAAATGTGTACTCGCATGAAAGGTGAAACCGTGCAACCAATAATGGGTAACTTGCCACAGGAACGAATAACTGTTGATTTGCCTTTCATGAACACTGGTGTTGATTATGCGGGACCACTTTATATTTTAAATCGAAGGGGTAGGGGCTCTAGGCTTGAGAAGTGTTATTTATGTTTATTTGTTTGCTTTACCACGAAGGCCTTGCATTTGGAACTTGTCACTAATTTAACTTCAGAATATTATATTTTAGCTTTAAAAAGGTTTATTTCTCGTAGAGGAAAACCACATTGCATATTCTCAGACAATGGTAGGAATTTTGTTGGAGCTAAAAGAGAGCTTACAATTTTTTTATCTAACGAGTCTCATTCGATTATAGATTATGCTTCATCTAATGGGATAGAATTAAAATTTATTCCTCCTTATGCACATCATTTTGGCGGTTTGTGGGCAGGGGTGAAGTCCTGTAAACACTTTATAACACGGGTGTTAGGAAATAGTAATTTAACTTATGAGGAGTTCAGCACAGTCTTGGCACAAATAGAGGCTGTCCTGAATTCCCGTCCTATGTACTGTCTGTCCCCAGATCCATCAGAGATTATAACCCCCTCACACCTGCACATTTCCTGATCGGCCGACCACTGACCTCACATGCGAGCGAAGATCTCACCAGTAAACCACTACACGCTTTATCCCGCTCCAAGCGCATAGAACAATTGAGGCAACATTTCTGGAAGCGATGGTCAGCTGAGTACATCGGAGAACTACAAACCCGCACAAAATGGAAGGAGTCCAAAGGAGTCTTAGCACCTAACACTTTGGTGCTTATCAAAGAAGATAATCTTCCCCCGCTTAAGTGGCGTTTGGGAAGAATTTTGTCTGTGTTCCCAGGGAAGGACGGCGTACCCCGAGTGGCCAGTATCCAGACATCTAATGGGGTCATTGAACGGGCATTCTCGAAGATCTGTCCTTTACCAGTCCCCACGAACGACGAGGGCGCACCAGCAACCAGGCCTGTTTTAAGTCATTGAGAGCAGCTGTGGAGCTCTCAAGGCCCGCCGGCATGTTTACGACCTCACCTCCATCTAGCGACGACATGTGGCAACGTCGAGTCTGCACCGAATACCACCACTGCTACTGCAACCACAAGCATACAACGCGCACACTAGTTCCATGTTACTCCGGAAGAGGCGCTGTGCCAACCCTATATAAGCTGCAAACCGCTAGAAACTTCTCTCTCTCAGCGCTCCTCTTCATACTCAATACGACTGTGCTGAACTCCTCATAAGAAATTTAACTTCGTCCAAACGCCCCTTATACTTATATATGTCGGGGCGTGAGGCCCTAGATCGGTATCAGGATGGGTTACCATTATTTATTACGAGCTTATGATTGTGGGCAAAGGAAACGCTAGCGAATGCTTAATAAAAGGGTTGATAATAATCAGATCGAATGTAACTGCGATTAACACTGACTTTAAGTGACGATCTAGATATCCTATTAACATTCTTTCTAAGACTAGGTTTTAGGAAACGTATAACCAGTTCGTGGGCCACGCCTCAACCGTTCAACGTCTGTCAGCCGAATGCCAAGATTCCTGGCTCAGATGCATCAAGTTTGCATCCCTTAGTTTTTTATAAATGTCTCATAAATCAATATTAATTGCGGGCCCACGACCTCGTTCAGTGTGTTATAACACCGTTTGTTCCCAGAACGTCAAATCAATATTTTAACACTTGACTCTTAAAACCCAACAAGAGCTATTACGTACACTCGAATATATTAGGCAATAAATAAAAATAACTTGTACGTTTTTATGAACCTAATTATTGATATCGGCCAGGCGCCGATACGGCGATCCTGTCTTTCACACGTCCTCGTGTGCCAAAGTTAACAACTGTCAAGTTTAGAAACAAGACAACTTTAAAGACTTTACCGTTCGGCTATCCTGCCAAAATACAAAACGACAAGTCATTACTAAACAGCTTCCACTACACATTTCTATTTTATGGTGCATTATCGTATGAGTGCAGTTATCATCAGGCTCTTTAGGTATTAACTATTTCAGCGGAGCAATGTTTTAATTGTGATCAAAACATAATAATTGATTCTATTTTACGCTTTGTATCACATAATAAATAATAATAATAAAATTCTTTATTTTCAGACCAAAGATCCATTTTAATGTTAGTAGATACACTTAAACAACTATGTTAGTAAACAGTAACATTATTTTATTTTAATTTAAATATTTGTTGGATCCGCGCATGTGCATTCGGATCCAGTGCATGTATATAGGACAGTCAGGCCTATCCTTT
Organism: Crambus lathoniellus; assembly: GCA_949710035.1. Taxonomy (NCBI): domain Eukaryota; kingdom Metazoa; phylum Arthropoda; class Insecta; order Lepidoptera; family Crambidae; genus Crambus; species Crambus lathoniellus. The sequence continues at coordinate 7,263,063 of OX453312.1, forward strand.
ACAGCCGTTAGGATGCTGTTGGTACTCCCCCGCACTCTTCCAAGAATCGACGCCGTCCGCTTTCTTAGGATGCAGTGAAAGTCATCGACACCTGCTCCAGCGAACATGGCGGATGCACTGCAATATCTAGGGAGTCTCATCAGCATCCTGAACGCATTGTTGTACTGTACGCGGAGTGCATTCACAGCCTTCTGCGTATAGTCACACCACAGGCTGCAGGTGTAAAAAGTTTGACAAAACGCCTTAAATAGGGTTACTTTTACTGGATTTGTACACCTAGCAAACCTGCGAGCAAGCATGTTGCTGCGGACTGTCAACGCCCTCCGCTCCCGCTCAATATCAGGGTCATCTGACATGGTCTCAGTTATAATGTGTCCCAAGTACCTAAACTGCGCAACTCTGATTAGCTCGGTACCCATGAGTCTAATTGGTGGTACATTAGCAGGTGATTTCCTTCCAGCTCTAAAAATCATGAGGTCACTTTTGGCTACATTATAACGAAGGCCATGCTTAGTGGCATACGCTTCACAAATTGCAAGCAGCTTACGCAATGCACTCACAGACGGACTCAGCAGAACCATATCATCGGCGTAGCTAACTGTGTTAACCATATGACCGTCAATCGAGCAGCCTACTCCGGTGTCCCTAAGCCCGTCAATGAGCTCATTCACAAATAAATTAAAAAGAGCTGGAGAACTTAATCCTCCCTGCCTCACCCCGCACTCAAGTACGTATTCATCAGATAGTACGCCTGACCATCTGACCTGGTTAATTTGATGACCGTACCAGTACTGGAAGGTGGAAATAAATTCATCTGGTAGTGACACGTCCCGTAGTTTAGACCACAGCAGATCATAATTAACCAGGTCAAATGCTTTGGACAGATCTAAGAAAACCGCGTAAATCGGCGTTTTCCTCTGTGTATAGTACTTCACAGTATGCTTCAGCGACAGTATAGCACTCTCGGTTGACAGGCCAGGTCTAAAGCCAAATTGTGCATCGTTTATTTTTATGCATTGACTAAGCTGTCGCTCAAGCAATCCGTCAAGCACTTTAGCAAGTACAGTAGCTAATGAGATCGGCCTATAGTTTCCTTTGTCCGATATATCCCCCGTCTTGTTTTTAATGATAGGAACGACTACTGTTCTCATTAGTTCCAGCGGCAAGTATGAGTGCCTAATACAAAGCGTGTACAGCAAGGACAAGACTCTTGGAAGATGATGCCCAGCATAATGAAGGTGCTCTATACTGAGGCCGTCATGGCCTGGTGATTTCCCTCTATGCATAGCCTTTAAAACTAATCGAACATCATTAGATGTTATACGGGCAGACACACCAGACACCACGCCAACAACACGCCCACCCCTTCCTTCTACTGGCGGTAGCAATGGTGTGACGCGAAAATGGTTCTTGAACAGATCTGCGATTTCTTTTGGATCAGTCACTCCATCCACACTCAAGGGGGCAGCCGACCGCGGACTCGACTTTTTTGTTTGATTCCAAAATTTGGAAAAAGCTTTGGTCTTGTGATGGGTGGCAAGTATGTCACTTTTTATTTGATCTTGATTGCATTGGCACATCTTTAACTTAGACTTGAATATTCTACGCGTATCACACATTTTCTGATATAGCTCGCCTGATCGTGGTTTACCATACCATGTCCAATTAATAAAAGCTTGCCTAGCATTCTCGTGTGCTTCTTTTACAAATTTATTCCACCCTGCGACAACACGAGAACGTTTTTTAACGGCTCGCTCTCCGTAGCTAAATTCGGCGGCTCCCCTGAGCGTGTGCACAATACTATTATACAGCTTGTCTATGACTTGGTTGTGGTCTGAATTCCCACACATTCCGTCACAGCACGCGCTTAGTTCCTGGGGGAAATCAATTTGTCTTAAGCCCTCCTCACACTTCTTACTATAGGCTTCGATCTGACACGCATCCCTTCCACCCCATATAATTTTGTTATTCAAGTTATTGTCTGAAGGTACTGTCATTGTTGGCCTGATCATTTCCAAGTTAACTTCTACCATCAATGGAATATGGTCCGACCAGTATGCACCATAAAGAACATTAACATTGACAATCGAGCGAAAAGACGCTTCGGTAACCAGACAATGATCTAGCCAGCTCGTAGTTCCATACACATCGCTTACAAAGGTGTAGGTTCCAGATTCGATTCCAAGTTTAATTACATCCGCACAAGACCAATATTGTTCGGTACAAAAGCTTTGCAACTCTCGACCAAACAACTCTGTGGGGTCAGCATTAAAATCACCCAATACAAAGAATGACTCACAGTTGCTACTTTCAACTATTGACGCTATTGTACCCACACAATGACAAAATTCGCTTAAGTTGTCAGCACTGTTAGTCGGCATGTAAACGCTAAAAACTAAGATGGTTCGTTTAGCTAAAGTGATTTTAATAGCAGCTATTCGATCATTGTCACAGTCAACCACCGACACAGTACTAAACTTGTCTTTTTTCCATAAAAGAGCCACTCCACCAAATGGGCGACCACGTAAAATCTGGGTTGGATCCATGGAAGACTTACCATAAAAACCAAAGTCCCCATCAATATCCCCCAAAATGGGAATGTCATCAGGCCACAACCAAGTTTCCTGTAATGCTATAATGTCGTTAGATCGACAAAGCGCTCTCACACAATCAAATGATCTATTCACATTCTTACAATTAAAACTAACTAACTTTGTTGTTAGTAAAGAGTCGTCATTACTGCACTGTACCGCCATTATGTAGAAAAGCCAAAATCAATAATCAATCACGTCAATCCAATAAATTAATAAACAGAATAAATCAAATAATAATCAAAATCACTAAATAAAATTTAAAAAAAAAAAAAACCTATGAAATAAACAAGTCAATGGAATAAAAGTAATGTCAGCGAAATCAATTTAAATTAATTAATCAAATAAGAAAATAATACTTTTAATTAAATTACTCAAAATCACAAAATTTAAATATTCAGAAGTAATAAAATAAACCAGTCAATGTTATTAAAAATATAAGTCAAATTAATTAATGGAATAAAAATAAATTAGTCAAAGTAAAATAATAAATTACTGTAAAGCAAGTTAAATTCTCAATTACAAATTCAAAAATATTATTTTCTATTGTGGTCGTGTCTGTTGGTTGAAACGAGTTTTATTAAACTCAACAAACCTACGAAAAGACACACCACTGGGCCATATATTCTCATCCATAAAAGTTGCCAATTTGTTCTTAGGTATGAGAAACTTGTAAGCTACATATTCTTTGTCTAATCTCATATCTACCCTTTTTAACGTTACACTTACACCCGTTCTGTTCAGTAAATAATTAGTAATATCAATCTCCGATGAGTCCTTGTTGACATTATAAATGTAAAATGGAATTTTTACCTCGGCTGCTTTAAAACTACATTCTGGTGTCGCTTTACCGGTCTTTCCAATAAATTGATTTCTAAGGCGTCTGCGTTGCACTGTAATCCAGTCTTCCTTAGGTTTTTCAGCTTTCCACTGCCCGTTTTGCACTATTTCCGACAAAGTTTTACACTCGCGATCGAAACGTACCGGCGGCGCAGGCAACAACGTTTCACTAACCGGTTTGTTAACACTGTTCGATACCGTAGTGTCGTTAGGGGCTTCACGGTGCATACATTCAACTGCCGATAGCGCTGCGCTGCCGCCGGCGGGGCTCGCGTTCGTCGAAACCGTAGTAGCAGCGGTCTCCGCGCGCTGACTCATAACTGAGGACTCGAACAGGGAATTCGCAACTACCGTATCATTAGCAATATCAATATCGGTGTTTTTCTCTTTACTAATTGTATTTGATGACTCGGTTAACTCGCTCATTTCTTGATTAATAGGACGATACGCTGGTATATGTGGTAATCCTATAGGGCCGCTGTCGTAATTAAAGCTGTCCATTAAATTTGCACCTCTCTTACAATTAACGTTCTCGTTTCGATTTTTCACAAGTACCATATCCTTAGTGGCGTAAGTCTCTTTTATTACTGCTACATCATTTTGTAACTTTATAATATCCTTCAAAAGTCTTGATGCGTCGATATGATCGAAGGTAACCGGGGGTAATTTTTGCAGGTTTCTCGCCACATAAATCGGCAGGGCTTCAGGATCTATTTCCTTGATGACAGCAATAATATCTTCCATGTTTCTTAAGTTTTTTCCCTCTTTCTTCCGTTTAATCAACCGCCGCGATGTACCAACAGCTTCAAACAAAAGCATCTTTGCCTCGGTAATTTCTTCCTCGGAAAATGTCGAAGAACACAGACGAATTATACTTTCTTCGTCCATCACGTCAGCTTTATTTTGCACAAATGCTAAAAGCTCCGAAATCACCACATTGCACGTTCCGCACTTAACAATACTCGACGTCATTTTGCACAAAAACAACAACAATACGCAACTACCAAAGCAATGCGTGCGCTATCGAGCTTGCGCGCGCGCAGACTGCGACATAGATAACGTGGTTCACATGACATTGTTACAAACTATCGGAACAATCAATATCAGTCGGTCAGTATCGGGAAGTATCCTATTCCATTTGGACACACAGTCCGCCATCGGAACACATCCGATATCACAGGACACACAGTCCACCATCGGAACTCTGCCGATATCACAGGACACACAGTCCACTATCGGAATTCTGCCGATATCACAGGACACACAGTCCACCATCGGAACTCTGCCGATATCACAGGACACACAGTCCACCATCGGAACTCTGCCGATATCACAGGACACACAGTCCACCATCGGAACTCTGCCGATATCACAGGACACACGGTCCACCATCGGAACTCTGCCGATATCACAGGACACACAGTCCACCATCGGAACTCTGCCGATATCACAGGACACACAGTCCACCATCGGAAATCACAGGACACACAGTCCACCATCGGAACTCTGCCGATATCACAGGACACACAGTCCACCATCGGAACTCTGCCGATATCACAGGACACACAGTCCACCATCGGAACTCTGCCGATATCACAGGACACACAGTCCACCATAGGAATACTTTCGATCTACCGACAATTACTGCAACCTACCCATTACTCATTATCGCCGCGCAGTCTCCGACCAGTTAACCTGGGTTAGGAATGGGACCTACGATCGACAACAAGCATAGGTAGTGAGTATACTCGTAATCTATTCATAGTCATGTTTACCAGCATAATCTATGATTATGAAAATATCTTATCCAACATATCCATTTTCCACATTCAATATTACACTAATTCGTTATTACATTACATAATTATCGCCGACAATGGCAATTCCTGACGTTTAATTTTTAAAAAGCAATCAAGGTTTAAGGAAAAAAAATGACCAAAATTTATAATTGTCATCATTACTCACTTACTGCCTTTTATTATCAATCACTAAACTTTTATTTATCAAGTTCTGCTTAAACTTAGGTCCTTTATAAAACCTACATTATAATGCTCTATGAACAGTATCTAGGTATTACACAAAAATTACACCCTGTCAGGTGCCTTAAATAGTATTACACCAAAATTGTTTAGTACAGTCACCAAGTATTGTCTTTCTAAGGTCATAGCGCGACCAACTTTACGTGAACACAGGAGACACCATTTCATATTTCGGAAATAACTTAGCATTAAAATGATACGCATTATGACCAAACACTCCTTTTTATCATAAAAGTGCTATCAACGAAGATTCACAAGACCTACATGGAAACCAAACTCGTAACCGGAAACCAAAATAAACTTTCCACTACGGCTACTCGACCACGCAGGCACTTATATCTCAACGATTTTTTTTCTATTTGTTTTATTTGAGACCTAACATTACGATTCCAGTAATCTATATCACACAAACTGGAATAGATCATCAAACAATAATAATAATTCAGGCATAAAAAAACCTCCGAATTTGCTGTAGAATATTCCTACCTATGATTTTTTCAACGAGCAATTATTCTTCTTGTCATAATCATGATGCTGAAAATGCGTAAAAGTGGCATTAAAGTAGTAAATTCTTGACATTCATACTAAGGAATGTCGCTTGATATTTTTTTCTAAATTTTTATCATAATCTAATTTGCATTAGTTGGATCATTATCGAATCATCTAAACACGGCGGCAGTGCTTGCTTCCGTATGTGCGACAGATGATACCAGTTTTCTTTAACCGACATTAGTTAAAAATGTTTATTAAGTGCATCGTCATCATTAATTTCCTTAGAATAAAGTACGCACATACTTACACAGCTAATTGCAATGAAGATGACGTGTGAATTACATTTTAAGAAAATGTTTGAAATAAGACTGGTGCTCTCATTATTATCAATAACTTAGTTGTAACAAATTCATTTAAGCAAACCGAAATAGTTTTAATCAAAAGTACTTCTACTATTTATTATTCTGTTTCAAAAGTTACATTCTAATGAAGCATAAAGCAGCATGGATTTTACATGGGATATTATAATAACCGTTGTTTTTCGACATTTTTTTTTTGCTATGCACAGATGTCCAAAGGGCAAACATTACCTACTTATCACGCAGGGCGAGGTGTGCACTCTGATTTTTTTGCTGTGGTTTCGAGTGAACGCAAGAACACCACTTAAAACAAACTAACAAATGATTACACATTTCTGGAAAGAGAGTTTAATAAAAACTTACGACAGATTTTTTTTTTAACTCTACAAAAAATCACTGACATTTTAGGACGTAACTTTTAAATTGTTTTGTTACTTATTCCTTCAACGCTCCAGAAATGAGACACAATAGACTTTCCATTGCTCTCAGGCCCCATTCAGCCGGTCAGGCGTCAAAGGTTATTTTATCACATATTTTATTGCAATACGTTACACATTTTTTTGTTTCCATTTTTATTAATGTAATTGTAAAATACGTTCATATTTTTGTGTAAACATTGTCACATTGTAGATCAGTCCTAAATTTTAGGATCATAATTGAACTCTTATGATCTTAGCTAGAGTATAAGTTTACAAATCATACACAATCAATGAACAATGGTAAAATAATTCTTAAACAAGACATGTCAAGAAGTGTCCAACAACATAAAATTCAAAGGGTTATTGTGGTAGGTAAATAAATGCCGCGCAATCATCATTCGCGATATCGAAATAATGACAAGGATGCTCCCGGAATCCACAAACAGTGGATTCAGTCCAAAAAACTTTCTTATTCTATCTAAAAACAACAAACTAAATAGCAAAAACTCAGACAAATGGCGACAGATAGCCGGCGGACCCAAATCAAGTACTTAACAGCAAAGCATGCCCACTGGGAATCGAACCCGGGACCTCCGGCAGTTATTTAACAATGTAAACACAAAATCTGTCAAATCATTTTATCACGATATTTTATTGAGTACTTGTGTCTACATTTTAGTCACTCTGCAAAAAAAAAGATTGGACACCTCCAACATAAAAATGGAACGACTGACCGTATTCACCAAGTTGAGGCTCGACTCTGCTTCACTCGTTCGCGGAGAATTGTTCATTAGACATAGCACACACACACATCCCGCTCAATTATTGTCAAATTACACTTTAACTACCTAAATAAATCAACTAATGAGCGGTTAAAACTAACTTGCCCAAGCAGATCATTTCTAGACTTCTAGTGTTCATTTTAAATGACCTGCAACACTTAGCACTCGCGGCGTGAATCCCACTTCTGATGTCGGGGCGTGAGGCCCTAGATCGGTATCAGGATGGGTTACCATTATTTATTACGAGCTTATCATTGTGGGCAAAGGAAACGCTAGCGAATGCTTAATAAAAGGGTTGATAATAATCAGATCGAATGTAACTGCGATTAACACTGACTTTAAGTGACGATCTAGATATCCTATTAACATTCTTTCTAAGACTAGGTTTTAGGAAACGTATAACCAGTTCGTGGGCCACGCCTCAACCGTTCAACGTCTGTCAGCCGAATGCCAAGATTCCTGGCTCAGATGCATCAAGTTTGCATCCCTTAGTTTTTTATAAATGTCTCATAAATCAATATTAATTGCGGGCCCACGACCTCGTTCAGTGTGTTATAGGGCATGGATCTCGGAATCTCGTGATATCGTAATATCGGAATCTCGGACCCTGAGATCCGATATTACAATTCCGATATTGAGCTATCCAATATCGTAATATCGGACATTTTTGCTATACTCATAGAATTGCATTGTGAATGTATAAAAATAATTCAAAATCTTAATAATGTCATCATATTTAAAATTTGATGTTCCAAACCAACATCGTTCGCCTGAAAAATACACTGATGTACTAGCCGCCTAGCGCGATCGTTATCTGGTGATAAACAAAATAGTGACGAAAGGTATCTCGTCTGAAGTTCTAGCGTCATACTACGCTACGTCACAATACCTATGCATCGCAACGCCAGAAGATACAAAGGTACTGTGGCGTAGTTAGTTATTCGCATAAAAGATTGGTTTTATTGTACACAATCTATCATCATATTCGAGCAATTTATATAAAAGGTGCAATTTATAAAGAAAATATGCAATAATTAGGTTTTTTTTAAAATGCGCAATTTTTTACGAATTTGTGCGATTCCGATGTTAATATCGGAATTCCGATATTGAGACCTAATATCGAAAATCAATATCGGAATTGAAAACCTTCCGATATTACATGCCCTAGTGTGTTATAACACCGTTTGTTCCCAGAACGTCAAATCAATATTTTAACACTTGACTCTTAAAACCCAACAAGAGCTATTACGTACACTCGAATATTTTAGGCAATAAATAAAAATAACTTGTACGTTTTTATGAACCTAATTATTGATATCGGCCAGGCGCCGACATATATATTTTTGCATTGTAATTTAGAGTCATTATATACTCAATACATAAACTTGTAAACCAGGAAGAATCGCTTTATTTCCCTGAAGACCAGAAAATCTACACTATAATATAATGTGAATAAGATTAAGATTAGTGTGTCCATTAAACTATTTGATTCCGTGTTTAGTTGAAAATTGTTGACTGTTTTAGGTAATAAGCAAAATTGTACTTAATTTAAGCGGTATTCTGTATTGTGATGGAAAGTAACCTTACTGTTATGTGAAGGTCACTTTTCAAATTTGACGACTCTTTATAAGTTAAAACAGGGAGAAAAAAATTGCCCTTGGCGAGTTTCTTGCCGGTTCTTCTCGCTACAAGGTCTCCTGCCGTAGGATTTGCGAACCGATGGCGTAGCTTCATTGACGTTCATAAGTGTTGTTAAAAAAACCTAAATTGAATAAACGATATTGAATTTTTGAATTTTTTTGAATTTTGATAACTAAGTAAAATAGGTAGCGTCATCTATTAGGAGAAACAGCGGGTCTGTCTTCCTTGTAAATAATAGTGTTCATATGAAATTGTTATGCAAGGACTACACCGGCGTGATACCTAACGGCGTTGATAACGGCATGCGCGTGATGGCGCGTTTATGGTATCAAATTAGTGCGCTAAAACCCGACCACACCTACGTATTATATCAAATAGCGCGCTAATTAATGGCATTATACGCAGATGAAACCCGTGCATCAGTGTGAGACCATAGTTTAGCGCAGATTAGATATTAGTTATTGGTGTCAGAGTGACAGATGACAGGCTTGTTGACGTTGGGGAGAGGGGTCGCGCTGTTCTGTGGGGCGCTATTTTTATCGTTGTTAGGATTTTTTTTTTCATCGGAAAAATTTATGAATTATAGAAAGTTGAGTGCCATCTAAATTTGTGAGAGTGTTGGAAATGCTGAAAATGTCTGAACCAGTAGAGAAAGTATAGATCTGTGTTTGTGTTCATCATTATTGTGAAAATATAAACTAGTTAAATTTGCTAAGCATATTAAGTTTTAACAAAAAGGACATTTAATAATTATGCAAATAGGTTATAGTGTAAATCATTGTAAGAATTATGAAATTGAAGTAAGAAAATAGTATTTTAGTTGATATAAAGTTGTGGGGGTTTTACAAGGTATTTCAAAGGGGTAAATAAATAATGGAAGAGTTTTGGCTTGGTTGAAAAATGTTGTCTTGTTATGATTGAGTGATTCCCATGGAAATAAGTGGTTAATGAATGAAAACTGTAAAGAAGTGTTATGAGGTCTGGCTTTTCTTGGTGTACATGAGAGAGGGGAGACCTTTTTTGTCTTTTAGTTTGGATAACAACCATTTTGGTAAGTTAATCAGAGATTTAGTTATTTAAATTGTTGAAAAATTTTAGAATTAGACACAATTAGTACCTACTTGTATATGAAAGGAACTGTTTGGGGACAGCTTAGATTTAATGAGGGTTATTTTGTTAGAAGGAAACTGTATTTGCAAAGCTAGGTAAGTCAACGGATAACTTAGTAGGGAAGGAATTGACTTTTCAAACGCTCGGTTAACCTGAAAGTTGAAAATAGTTCAGAATTAAAGAGAAAAGTTGTTTCGATGAATGATAAAACAATCAGTTTGTATTTTGGGGTCGGTGATTAAGTTTTAAAGAAAAAAAAATAGATGTGTCAGTGTGTAATGATTAGATTTCTAACTTACTTAGTGGAAGAAAATTATATTGTTACAAAACTAAAACAATGTTAGGTTGATTGTTAAATGTAGTTATGGATATATTTAAAAGGTTAGAACCAATATTTAGCGGTTTTTGTATCAGGTTAGGAAAATTAGGTAACATTTCAAATACTTCTTAAAACTTAAAAATAGCTACTTGCGTAAAAGAATGGTTTCTTTTACTAATAGTTAGGTATTAGAATTCATGACATATGAACCAAAAGGAATTTGTTAGTGAAGATTTTGCATTGGCTAGATTAGAAACATTAGATTCAATGGTTCCTCATTTGAACAGAAAATAGAGAGAGTTTCATCTAAAATGGTTCAGTGAGTTTGGAAAAACCATAATAGGATAATTTCATAATTATTAAACAAACTTATATAAGAATAAGCAGAGGAAAATTACTTAGTTTAGATAAGTAACCGAAATTTTCATCCGGGAACATAAAAAAAAACTTAGATGGTCGGTTATAAGACTTGCAGATATTTTATTATTTTAATTACAGTGGTTTTGATTTCAAGTAGGAGTTGTTGTTTGGATAAAAAAATATATCTTAGAAACCGGAGCAATTATACGGATGCAGAAGAGGGAACTTACTTATACATGTTAATTTCAGTAGATTTATTTCAGTTTAAGAAGTTAAGGTATGTACACAAGTGCAACAAGTTATACTAATAGTTATCCAGCGGTTAAGCTAATGTATTCATTTAGACTGGTAGAATATGGATGGATAAGTAGGTTTGACTAGGGTTGGGCTGTGTGTTAGTCCGGGACACATTAGAGAAAAATAGGACAAATGTTGACATGGTATTTAACAAGAATAAAATAGTGTTAAAAAAATCTTTACCTTTTGTTGAAATTTGAGTTAGAAAATTCAACGACGGTTTAGGAAGAAATACAACAATTTTATAAATTAAATCAAGTAACTGTTCTTAAGTCAATGTAAATCATAGGAGATTGCTTGTCTAACTAATAGGGGTTTTCTTAGGTATCCAGTTAAGTTTTATAGGTTGCTATGTCTAAAAGTAGGTAGTAAATATTACAAATTAGCTTAGATAGGTAAATAATGTAAGAACCCATGTGTGTCGGTCAGTTTGTCTGTCTGTTTGGGGTCAGGGCAGGGGTCGCTGGCGTGATGCAGTGAACAACTGTTGACTATTTATAATTAGTCATGGGTAGCATGGTAATTGATTAGTGTTACAGGTATGCAAGGAATATTCATAGATTAGTTGTATATTCTCTATAGAGAAAAAAAAACAGATGGATTTAATTGAAATATAGTAGCCAGCAGTAGTCCTCGTTCGCTTGACATGATGATGTTGAATAGGGGGGGGGGGGGTGAATGGAGAAGGGAAATAACTTTCATACAAGCGACGTGATTGTTTTGTTGTTTTTTTATCAATCTTGGTTGATGGTAGTGTGCGAACTTATTTTGCACTGGCCTGATTCGTATTGGCCAGGCTTAGTGTAATCGGTGGAGAAACTTGAGGGAATAGTGACTATATTAGTAACTAGATATATGTTCTTAGTTGAACCTTAATGTTCTGATTGCTGCAACAGTCTGTAATCCCAAAGCTCAAGCTTGCATGTATGGAACTTGCGACCAATGCCGAGATAAGGAAATAGAGCCTAATGCTGACAAAGAATATTTAATGAAGAGTTGAAAGTGTTGAAAACACATACATACAATATGAAGGTCCAGTTTGATAATTTTAGACAGGCCGTTGACAACTTACAAGAAATAGAAGCAGTCATTGTAGTAGACTTCAGCGAAAATTATTCCTGCAAACTCCATGAAGAGATTCAGTCTCATCAATTTAGCGGTTCTTGACAACAAGTTTCCCTACACACCTAAACACTGGTGATAATAACAAAAAAGTTGAATCTTATTGCACTGTGTCTTCAAATACTAATCATCAACCACCAGCTATATGGGCGCATCTTGGCCCAATATTGAAGGACATTAGAAACAATCACCCGATAGTCACGACTGTTCATTTCTTCTCAGATGGTCCATTTAGTCAGTACCGCCAAAAACAAAACTTCTATCTCAGTTCAACTACTCTAGGAATGACGTGGTCTTTTTTCGAGGCGGGCCGCGGAAAGGGGCCTGCTGATGGCATTGGTGGTTATCTGAAACGGTCAGCAGATGACCTCGTAGCCCATGGCGATGACATTTCAAGTGCTAATGAATTTTATGATGCACTTAAAGACGTAAGCAAGACCAGACTTTATCTCATATCTTCTGATGACATATCGAACTTGGCAAAACTTATGCCAAAGAACATTCCAACACTTGTGGGCACTAAAAATGTACACCAAATATGTACAGTTCGAGGAAAAATCAAAAACAGGAATCTAAGCTGTTTCTGTAACAGAGGATATTGTGATTGTTTGTCACCAAAAGTGTATCGACCTGTTTTGCCTCAAACTACTAATGAAATTGAGTTTGAAGATGTGCAAGAGAACAGTACCAAATCTCCCGCTAAAAATGATGATGTATGTGACCAAACTAGCAACAATATCGTGGAAAAATCCCCTCCCCCCTCGGATGCCACAGTGAGTGGTCGTGTGCAAAGTGTTGCGTTTCAAATTAATTTTTAAATTTAAATTTTAAATAATAAATAAAAGTGAAAAAGTTTTCTGGGACCGGAGGATTGAACTTGTGTTCGTTGGTGGCTGCGACTGAGCGCCGTACCTCTCGGCCAACGAAGCGATAACTCGACGCGTCGAAATTACTCATCTCTTTTGGCGGCCGCTACGTTGAAGTTACCTACGACTCTGTGTAAACAAATTGCTTGGATCTGAGACAACGGCAGGCCTTTGTTTATATTGTTATTGCCTGGGTAAAAAATGAACCGCTCTATGTCAGAATCGGATTTAAATATTTCTGGAAATAACGATAAAACATCACCCAATTTTGTGTCTAAACGCCAGAAAAGAGCCAGAGATGAAGATTGTAGTATAACTTGCGAATTAAACACTTTTAAAGATGAGATGCGGCAAATGATCGCATCTTTACTGCAGGGGCCTGTTGGTGAAATTAAAGCGATAAACCCAGTACTCCAGGAAATTCACGCAACCAATAAGGATATTCAAAATTCTATTTCCTTCCTCGCGGCACAGAATGAAGAGTTTAAAAAGAAAATAGAATCTTTGGAAATGCAATCAAAAGAAGATAAAAAACAGATATGTTTATTAGAGGAAAAAATAGAAGATTTACAGAAGAGCAGCCGTAAGGCCAATTTCGAGTTGAAAAATGTACCAAAAACGAAAAATGAGACAAAGGAAGAATTATTAGATATGGTCATCTGCCTCTCTAAATCAATTGACTTGAAGATGGAAAAAGCTGACATAAAAGACATCTACCGGGTGAGAGGAAGAAAGGACAGTAACCAAAATACGCCCATTGTTGTGGAGACTGCGTCAACAATTCTAAAAATTGATTTTATAAAAATGGCTAAATCTTTTAACCTGAAACACAAAAATAAACTATGTGCAAAGCATCTCGGTTTTCGGACGTCGGAAGAAACACCCATTTTTATATCGGAGCAACTGACGGCGAAAGGCGCCCGTCTACATTTCCTCGCAAGGGACCTTGCAAGAACTAAACATTATAAGTTCTCCTGGACCTCCTATGGGAACGTATATGTGAGAAAAGATGAGAATTCTCCAATAATATTAATTAAAAATGAAGCACAGATACAAAAGCTTTTTTACGAAGCCTGACTAGACTCAAGTAAACACCTCAAGCAGGTACCATCTTCATGTCAACAATTCTCTGTTTTTCTTTTTTTAAGTACTTTTATTATTATTTTAATTGATTTATTAGGAAAAAAATTAAATATTATGCTCTTATACTCTGCTAAATGCAAGAAGTTAAAATGTTACTTACATAACCAACAATATTTTGTTTCTCTCTTTATAATTAGTGTTATTATAATTTTAATTATTTTTTTGGAAATTTGTATAATTGGTATGTTCTTATACTCTGCTAAATGCAATAAGTTAAAATTCTTACATGACACTTTACTGACTAACAATCTTTTTGTACACTATAACATACTCATTACATTCAGCAAAACATTCGATATACACTCACAAATACACACACTACACTACACATTACACACACTACACTCGATAAAATTCGCAAACTTATATGAAAACAACACCGTTCAGCTTCTGTTATTATGTTCAGTCTACCTAAAAACAAAGTACGCTAATTATTGCCACGCTCAGTTTACTTTCGTTGTATATTTGAAATCATTAGTGTGACGACCGATTTGGCGCAGGGGTAGGCTACCCACCTTCTGCGCCAGTGGTCTCGGGTTCGATTCCCGAACAAGACAAATATTTGTGTGCATGAACATGTCTATTTGTCTTGGTCTGGGTGTTAACTATGTATATTATGTATGTATTTACAAACAAAAAGTATTTAAGTATATATTTATCCGTTATCAAGTTTTCCATGATACAGTTTCTTAATGAAATTAACATGGGCTTAGATAATTGGTGTGAATGTAAGAAGTTATTTATTTATTTATTATTATTATTAGTAAAACCAACAATTTCTATATTACTTTTATTTAATGGATAATCAAATACAAGCTATAAATAATATAGATAACCTCACTATTGCGAGATCGATTAAGTGTGAATGTTCTGAACTCAACAGGCACTATAATTTGAACAAAACAGACCTTAACATTATTTCACAGAATATCAGAAGCATATATTGCAATTTCGACGATTTTTTTGTAAATCTATCCAGTCTTGATTTCGATGCGGATATTATTATCTTGACGGAATGCCGATTACAATCTAATAAACCCATCCCACAATTAAAAAATTACAAGTCGTGTGCTACTTTACGGCAATTAAACCAAAATGACGGTGTCGTTGCATATAATAGGTCTTTACATATGAAATTGCCGTTTTTTTCTTTTGTACATATAACTTAACAACTTTTATAACATTAGAAATATATAATTTCTTTAATATTGCGTTACATTAAGACCGTATCGAGCAACTTTTGATAATTTAATAACCACGATATTTGATTATTTACATAGAAAAATCTTATTCCGAAAGTTACGACTATTTTTGTTTCCAGAATTTCGTACTTTATTAGTTGTAACTTAGTGAAAAAAATTTTTTTTTTCTTAACGAATGTGTCATTTAGTAGTTAAAATGTCCATAAATACGTGTGTAAAATTTTGTAAATTTACATAATATTAGTCGTTAAATAATAACAAAAACGTTAGTATGGAAAAAAAATAATTACAGAAATTTCCATACAAAACGGCAATTTCATAGGTAAAGACCTATTATAAAAGACAATCTTAAATTTAATGTTTCGGAAATTAATTTAACTCACGCATCATGCTTGCAAATAGATATATTAAACAATATAATATTGGGCATCTATCGCTCTCCTTCTAATCACAATGCGGATAACTTCGTAAACACTTTGTCCAGGCATCTGGCTACTCTAAGATCACAAAAAAACATTATCATCGCAGGTGATATAAATATCAACCTTATCCCGTTAGAAAATGAGCCATCAAATGAATTTAAAAATAGAGCCGCTTATCTTAACATGCTATCAACTTATGGTATCCTTCCTGGACATACTATATCTACCAGAGAAAATAGATGCCTTGACCACTTCATGCTAAAAATAAATAAAAGGAAGCATTCTGCTTTTGTTGCTATTTTAAACACAACTATAACTGACCACCTAACGACTTTCCTTTCTATATCACAATTAAAAACTAAACAGGAGACACCTAAAACTAAAATAAAAATAGATTTTGAAAAATCATTAAGAGATTTAAAGCAAAAAAACTTATCACAATTGCTATTTTGTGACAACCCTAATTTAATAACCGATAATCTTATTAAAATGCTCAACGACTCGCTGAAAAATAATACTGTCAATATTAAAATACCACAAAGTAAGCGTACTATCAAACCTTGGGTGACAGCTGGCATTTTGAGATGTATTAGGAATCGTAATAAACTCCAAAAACAGTCAAGGCAAGACCCATGCAATGACATAAAAAAAATCACATATATTCGTTACAGAAATCACTGTAATAATCTTATTAAAAAACTTAAAAGAAAATATGAGAGAGATTTACTGAAAAATTCTATTAAAAACAATAAACTTCTTTGGAAAAATATTAAAACATTAACATACACAAATAAATCAAATCAATCTAATTCTGCATTAACTTATCTTAAATCATCTGCCACCGAGTCCGCAAACTGTATAAATAACTATTTCGCAAATATTGGTAGTCGACTGGCAAATGAAATCAAGACCACATTAAATAAAGAAGAATCTGATAAATACCTCCATTCGTTACCTAGTCAGCCCCAATCATTTGTTCTACTCGATACAGATAACGACGAAGTAAATAGTATAATTTTAAACCTGAAACCAGACAGTGCGCCGGGTTGGGATGGTATTACTACACGATATTTTAAGTTGGTGAAGGATGAAATCATACCGATTGTTACACATCTGGCTAACACTTGTTTTAAGAAGGGAATTTTCCCCATGTCTCTTAAAAAGTCCATAATCACCCCTGTTTACAAAAGTGGTAACAGCGAGGACATTGGCAATTATAGACCAATCTCGGTTCTTCCTGTACTAGCTAAGGTCCTTGAAAAGCTGTTAAACGCTAGATTGCTTAACTATCTTGATGCCCACAAAATAATATCACCTTGTCAATTTGGATTTAGACGTGGCATTTCAACTGAAGATGCAGTTACATCTATATCATCCTTAATAACTAAACAACTTGACAAGGGTACCAAGTGTTTATCAGTTTTTCTCGACCTAAAAAAAGCATTCGACACGGTGTCTATCCCTATTCTCGTACATAAATTAGAAAAAATCGGAATAAGAAACACACAACTATCAATTTTCAAAGATTACCTAACTAACAGGATGCAAAAAGTTAAATTAGAAAATGTAAAGAGTGAGGATGTTGACGTGACGTATGGCGTACCGCAGGGAAGTGTTTTGGGTCCTACCCTTTTTCTTGTATACATAAACGACCTTTGCAACATGGTTCTTAAAAATGCAAATATTTTCTCCTACGCAGATGACACGGCAATCGTCTTTACTGGCTCAAACTGGGCCCTTGCAAAGGCTAATGCTGAACGGGGTATGGCCCGAGTCTCTTCCTGGCTTAAACATAACTTACTTACCCTCAATACAGCCAAAACAAACTACATCTGTTATAGTATATATAAGAACTCACAACCTAGCTCTGATTTCAATCTTAAAATACATTGCTGTGACGATGCGATGAGTCATGTGTGTAATTGTCCAACTGTCAATAGGGTACACTGTGTAAGATATCTTGGCGTGATTTTAGATCAGAGTCTATCGTGGTACCCTCAGATCGAGCAAATAGCAACTAGAATACGTAAATTTAATTATATTTTTAAAGCTTTAAGGTACATTGTTCCGCGCAGTGATTCTGAAGTGGCTAGCTTTTCAAATAAGATACTTAATGAAATATATATCTCGTTGGTACAATCCATCTTAGCTTATTGTATTACGGTTTGGGGCGGTGCGCTTAAAACACGATTTCTAGAGGTGGAAAGAGCCCAAAGGATCTTGTTAAAAATTATGTATTTTAAAAAAAGAACTTTTTCCACACTAGATCTGTACTTAATTAGTAACTTACTGTCTGTTCGTAAACTTTATATTCTAAGCATCACCTTAAAAAAACACAGAGTAATAAGATATATTCCTAATTTAGAAGGTAGACGGAGAAAACTAAAAGTGGCACAAATTCCCAAAGTCAGAACCGAGTTTGCGAGTATACAATATGAAACACGTTCGGCCTATCTATACAATAAAATAAATAATGTTCTACAAATATATGATAAGCCATACAACAGGTGTAAGAGTATGATAACTAAATGGATACTTGGGCTTAGTTATGAAGAAACTGAAGCATTGCTGCAATTTATCTATAAACAATAGCATAAAACAAAGCATACTGCAATTTATATATTTTTAAATTATATATCTAATTATGTATTCATTTATACTTACTTCATACATACCTACTTATTTATTTGCATATATACCTACTCAAAATAAAACATTGACACTTTTGCAATTCATAGTAATTCATTACAGTTGTTTGTATTTAATGATATGAGAGAGCGGGGTCTTCCAATACAGGCTTTTTGTGCTTAAAGGGAGACTTCATCAACTAGTTTTAAGTAAAAACTGTAAAGACCAATAAATATTTTGATTTTGATTTTGATTGATTTTTGAAAAAGGTGACGTTATGCTAGAAGCTAGAGCCGAATCTGTTAAAGAAGTTAGTGACTTGTCCTATGCTCAAAGAGAAGTATAATGTACGGTTGATAATGTTAACTCAAGCTCTGATGAAGATTTACCACTCAAATATCAGAAAAAATCACAAAAGTCACCTTTGAAAGAAATTGAATTGTCCGACTTATGCCAGCCTCGTCAAAAGAACAATTATTATTATAACGTAATTTATCGAACACCTGAGGAATCTGAAGACAAACACGCTACGGAAACTCAAAAACCTGGTTGTTCCGACTCAAAAGTCAAGCGACAAAGAAAATCGGTCCGTTCAGCGTGGAGATTTTTTACTGGTACAAGTCCCTGCAACAAAAGGTATTTTTTTTTAAATATAAGGTCCTTCTTAAATAGTGCACATAATTTTAAGGGGTCAATGTACTCATGCATACAAACAACTTTTACTATAGTATTAACAATTTAACATTGAAATCGCAAAAAAAAATCAGCTGTTCCATACATTTTGATCTATTCGATTTAAAATTTTCTATGGAACAGCTGTTTTTTTTTTCGCGTTTTCAATGTTGGTACCATAGTAAAAGTTGTTTGTATGCGTGAGTACATTGACCCCTTAAAATTATGTGCACTATTTAAGAAGGACCTTATATACTTGTGTAGTCAATGATTTACACGACGACGGTGACTGAGGTCACATTCTTACGTTTTGTTAAGTCTGAGTATTTCGCTTGGACAAAAATGATATCTCTGACATTGACTACATAGACATAATTAAAATTCTACCTGAACCCTAAACTAATAAGAGGCGGGGCCAACAGTATTTCGACTTCCTAATGGATATCGATGTATTAGAAAAGTGATTTTGACTTAATTTTATAGCCATTTAATTTTAAGTTTGATCTCAAATTAAGGCTGTTAATTCTGTAGATTAGAGTTTATGTTATTAAACATTGTTATTAAACAACATATACTCGATTCGATAGTCTGCTGAACACTTGGCTTGAGGGTTATTTGGACATACATGATGCTCAGTTTGGCTTTAGGTCCGACCTCTCAACTGAAAGCGCGATAATGGCACTGAAACACACTGTCCGTTACTACACCGAACGTCGAACTCCAGTTTACGCAGGCTTTCTTGACCTTTCTCGTGCTTTTGACCTCGTTTCTTATGATGTCCTATGGCGTAAGCTTCGCGAAAGAAATATTCCAGCAGAACTGTTGTGTATCTTCCAATACTGGTATCATAACCAGGTAAATTATGTGAGATGGGCTGGGAAGCTCTCCGACTCATTTAGGTTGGAGTGTGGGGTGAGGCAGGGTGGCCTGTCCTCGCCTACGCTGTTTAATCTCTATGTGAATGACCTGATCGGTGTACTCAGTAGCACGAGGATCGGATGCCGCATTGATGACGTGAGCGTTAACAACATTAGCTATGCGGACGATATGGTGCTGCTGAGTCCATCGATCAGGGCCCTTAGGGAGCTTCTAAAAATATGCGAATGTTTCGCACAAGCACATGGTCTTTTATACAACTCTAAAAAGAGTGAGTACCTGGTTTTTAAGGCCGTCGGTAGCAAATGTCCGCCGTATGTACCCAAGATTACACTCGATGGTACAGAACTCAAAAGTGTAAATCAGTTCAAATATCTTGGACATTTTGTAACTGACGACCTTAAAGACGAGGTGGATATTGAGAGGGAACGCAGAGCGCTGGCGGTTCGTTGCAATATGGTGGCTCGCAGGTTTGCACGTTGTAGTATACCAGTAAAACTAACTTTGTTTAGAGCATATTGTCAAGTTTTCTACACGTGCAGCCTTTGGACCAACTACACGCAGCGTACCCTCAGTGCTCTGCGGGTCCAGTATAATAACGCTTTCAGGATGTTGATGGGGCTGCCTAGGTTCTGCAGTGCTTCAGGCATGTTTGCGCAAGCACATATAGATGGCTTCGATGCCATATTTTGCAAGAAAACTGCGTGTGCGTTACCGCCGCAAAAACTTGTGCTTTAGAGAGATGAGACCTTATCAGATAATTAGTGTGTCGTGAGGAGAAATTTGTTTACTAATAGCAAAATTTGTGTGAATTGTAGTTTTTGAGATATTTGACAAAAACAGTTTTTGCCAGGGTCACGTTTTAAACGTTACCCTGGCAAAAAAAGTTGTTTTAGCTCGGAACTAAATACATGAATAGATAGCTTTTGTTGCGTTGTAAATGTTAGCAAACAGCAAAAATTGTGTGTGTTATGGTTCTTGAGTTATTTGAGTTTTTGCTGGGGTAACGTTTTGAGATTTCCCATATCTCAGAAACGGTTCAACGCAGAAGTTTGAAAAAAATACCAGTAAGAGACCTGAATTTGTTTAAATTTGTTTAAACATTAGTTTTTGATTTGGTTGTCGTAAACCAACGTAATTAAATGTTTTCGAAAATCAGAAAAAACTGATTTGTAAGTAAACTATTACATTTACAACCAAACAAACAGCTGCAAAAAATACCCGTGATAGATATTTATTATGTCTAGAATTTTAGATCTTGTAACTTTACACGATTTAAAGATAAAGATAAATTTGATAAATTTTAGACTGGTCGTACTTTAGACATCGAATACACAGTTTCCATAACATTAAGGCACATGGCATACATTAAACAAATTTAAGTAATTCATGAACATTCGTTCCTGTTAATTTTAGCTTTCAATTACAGCTATCATGAAAGATATATCAAAAACAAGAACATGACAACAATTCTCTAGTAACCCGCCCAAATTGTAGAGGTCACGTAAAAGCGACCGCGCCATACATAAGCGTAACCATCTTAAATGAACGGGATGTTATAGATATTTTGTTAGTACAGTTGCGTACAAAAGTTCACTGGTCAGATTATCTTTAAATATAAAATGTACGTTAGTCTCGCAAAAACGAAAGAATGACTGGGCCGATTTTAGTTTTAAAATGTCTGTCGTATTCCAGGGGGAAGTTTAATTTAACGGTAAGAAATATATATGGAAAAATTGCGTGGAAAATTGTTAAAAAACATTTTCCCGTAAAAACTGTTCCTAGAGTGCTCGTCAGATAAGTGGAATGGACAGTAGGTGACAGTTTTAGAGTGCGGCTGCGCGCGGTCGAAATCGAATACTAATCATTTACCATAACCTTAGAACGAAGAAAATGTACTGTAACTAGCGCCAAAAACGCACCAGTTGCGCGAAAATTGCGCACGGATGGACTCTATGTAGGTACAGTAGGACGGAAATCACCCGCAGCAGCCGCAATCGGAGATGTCACTGCGACATGACGTCATCGCAATAGCGCGCAAGGAAAGCAAATTTACAAAAGCTGGTGAAACTATACAACGCTGTAACTTTGGAAATCCTGGACAGATTTCGATGAAACCAAATCTGTTATTACTTACACGAGTACGCGCATTAAACGCAGTAATTTTTATAGTCATATTTTGTTGTGACTCATTGTTTACGACACAGACTAATTCGTTGGCTGGTTCGGAAGAGCGAGCGTTCCCATCTCGTCTCGCGTCAAGACAATATTACACACGGCTGCGTTGACATTTCAGAGAGCGAGTTTACTTCAAAAGTCCTGTAGAACACGTGCTAAGTTACAAATTGGTGACTAGTCTATATAATTTGTGATTTGGTGCCACTTCCACGACAAGGTTGGTTAAGCAATAGTCACCTTCCAGTCCACGTGTCAAAATATGACTATGGCTTGGCTTGACATGTTGTGTAAAGTTAGCACGGCATTGTGGCTCTTGCTATAAAATGCAGATATAAAATAATACACTCAAGTTGGGTACCAAAGTCAATCTTAATGAAAATTTGTATATCCTACTTCCTACTAATATTATAAATGTGAAAGTTTAGATGTTTAGATGTTTGTATGTTTGTTACTGAATCACGCAAAAACGGCTCAATGGATTTGGCTGAAATTTGGGACACAGATACGTTGTGGCCTGGAGAGAAACTAAGGCTACTTTTTATCCCGGAAAAATATCACATTCCCGCGGGATAACGTCGGGTATACCACGCGGGCGACGCCGCGGGCGGAAAGCTAGTTTTTATATAAAAGGAAGTTAAATAAGTGATTTACAAATAATAAAAATAATAATCATTTTTATATGATTATTATGATTACTCATCATCGCCTGAATTGTCACAAGTCACAACCGTCGTTACCACCTGTATTTATAAAAAACATAGATTATTTAAGAAAATATAATTTAATAAATGCCGAATCCCAAAATCCAATTCAATTGCGGGTGTACGCCGCACGCGGCTTCTTTTGTTTATGCGGCGGCAACCTTTGACAAAAAGCGGCACGTGCCAATGCGGTGCGATAAACGGGCGACATTATCTAAGCGAATGGGCGTTTTCACATTGGACGATAACAACACCGACACGATACTAGACCGATATCGGCACGACAGACAATATCGTTGACGGTAACGAACGACACAGTGTGAAAGCATTTGGTAGTGATTGTATCAAACTGCCAGTCCGACGATATCGTGCCGATATCGTTTCGTTACCGTTATCGTCCAATCCAATGTGAAAACGCTCAATGGACTTTAAAACGGTAAATATTTGCGATAGGCGAACGAGGCGAGAACCGACTTGCATCGCGAAAGTAATGAAGGCGGTTTTATTTTTTTATAAAAATAATTTTTATTTCACTCTTTTTAGTGCATCGTGCAGGCAATTTACGTGTTTTCTGGTAAATAGGTATGTGATCAAACTCAAAACCTCCTTTTTCGAAGTCGGTTAAAATACCTTGAGGTATCTAGATACGCGGAAGCGTATCAAAGCCAAGTTCAAAAGCAAACAGAACTGGCGAGCAGCACCGTGTGTATCTTAACACGAACCATTTGGAGCCACTTTTGACCCCCTCATAACTCAAAAACTATTACACAGAAACATGTCAAATTTGGCTTATGTATTGAGACTAGCGAGATAAATATGTGCTCCAAATTTTATATACATACCTCAAACGGTTATTTAGATATTTACGTCCAAAAATCGTTATTATTATCACTGACTCACCTATAATCAAAACTATAACCCACTTCCAGATGACCTAGAAAGCTGAAATTTGGCATGCAGACAGGTAATCTGGTGAATACAAAGGAAAAAATCCGATACTAGTATTTTTTTTAAATAAAACGTTGACAAACTTACATTTGCGTTCCCTGTGCACTAATCCTGTATAAGATCTTGTATAAGATGAAGTACAAATATAAGTTTGTAATAGTTTTTATTCTGTTATATACCAATAATTCGTCATACCCCTTGAAGTTCGGCTAGCGCTGACGGCGTAGTGGCCATTCGATATTGAGGACTCGAGGGAACCAAGTTCGAACCCCAGATTACCCAAACACTTTTTGTCCTCGCGGTAAATTAATTACAAACTTGCACCATTTCTAGCACGATATCCATATTATTATTTATTAATTATTAATATAAATTATAAAGTTATTGAAATTTTTACTATTTGCATTCACAATCCAATTTTTATAATTGAAAAATGGAAAATGAAGTATTTAGACAAAATCGACCATCATCTCACAACCAGCTCCGATGGGACTCGAACCCACGACCTTTCGCTTAAATTAATTATTAATATTAATATAAAATAAAAAGTTATTTAAATTTTTACTTTTTTGCATTCACAATCCAATTTTTATTATTGAAAAACGGAAAATAAAGTATTTAGAAAAAATCGACCATCATCTCACAACCATCTCCGATGGGACTCGAACCCACGACCTTTCGCTTTCCGGGCCACTGCTCTAACCACTGAGCTACGGAGTCGTAATGATAAATGTGAAAGTGTGTTTGTTTGTTCGTTTGTCCTTCTTTCACGTCAAAACGGAGCATAGTACTTATAACCCGACCACCAGGGGGCGCAATCTTCAGACATTCAAATGGGAACTAGAAGCCAAAAAATGCGAAAGTTGCTATGTTCTCCCTGTAGGTGCACACTTTGCACATAAATAGTTCACTAAAAACGATAGATGGCTCCAAGTTAATACACCCACCCACAGTTTAGAAAAGAAGAGAAAAATCCTTTATTTCTATACTATATTGTTGAAAGTTGATGGAAGAGTATAAAATTTAATTGGAAAATAATGTCAAATAATCTAAATTATACTTTTGTTTGTTAAATTTGTTATTTGCTATGTTCTGTTTCGTAAAGATCCGTAATTCCGTTAGCAATTACATAGTTTCGTTGCTCGGAGTACCGCTTTTTGAGAAAAAGACTCGTTGGTGTTGAGTGTGTTTATAGAATTCTTTGGTGATGTGCTGTGTTTGAAAAAAGGCTTCTTTGAACATTGTTAATGCCTTTAGTGATTCATATTTGTTATTTTATTGTTAATAAAGGATGCAGTGTTGACATATGTATCATTTACACTAAGTTTCCTTATAAATAAATAATATGTATACTATGCCTATGTGTGTCTGTGTTTATATGCCTTTGTAATTTGCATATGTGTGTGTTTATACACCAAATGGAGTGTGAGACTATAACTTCGATACAAAACTGCAAAACTGTCATCTCTTCCATGGCCGCTTCCAAAGAGTATGTAATCACTGACGTCTGCGCGCGGTCAAAATCGAATACTAATCTTTTCCATAAGATTAGCATAAATAATGTACTGTAACTAGCGCCAAAAATGCACCAGTCGCGCATGCGCGCAGAGTTATCTGACGCGCACTCTACAGAGTAATTTATATATGTAGGAAGTAGAGACCAATCTTGGCCCTTTTATTGGTAGTGTATACCTAACTAGCGCTATCTATCGTCTGGTGTAGGCAAATTTGGTGTCTAAACACACACATAAGACATAGTCTTCTTACGAGTATTATTTATTCTACTTTAGTCCACTATAATTTATATGACAAAACAACGTTTGCCGGGTCAGCTTAAGCTAGTTACCAAATAAAGAATCAATAAGCAAGATTAGATGTCAACAAAAACGGCTACATCCATAAATTGTCAAGAGATAGCGCTAAATGATAAATGTAAAAGACAAACTACTGCTATATACACTGATCTCTATTATTTACACACTGGACTGGCTGACATAAAATATTGTCGACTGCGGTAATTATTGTGTCAAAATTAGTTCTCGGGACACTCGCAGTGGCGGCGCTTTAAATTGCCATACAAAATTAGCTGTAATTTGTATGGAGACAGCCTGTCCAGTGTATAAATAATAGAGGTCAGTGGCTACGTAGTAATAATTATATAGTATTCTTTGCTACTGCCAAGGATTCTATATAAGTGCATTGTGCGGCAAAAGATAAGAGTTTGTCCGGAAAGCTTTATCGCTTAATGAAACCAGAATCAAAACGCAAATGGAAATGCAATATCTGCTCAGGAACATTAAATACCTACTGCAACTTCGTCAAGAAAAAACACCTTACACTATTACGACTAGGAAAAAGAAACTGTTGGAAATAGGAAAATCTGTTAAAAATTATATTTCTACGTCCACACCAAACACGAGCATAAAATTAGTTTCATTGTCAGTAGCTGATACGCAAGGGCAAAGTAATATAACTGACCAAATAAAATTTACTGAAACATTTGGTATTAATTTTATTATGAATAAGTATCTACTAATAATTTCTCTACAAAAAGTAATGATATCTCATCAAAAACATAAAATATGTGAAGTGAGAGCCAACTTCAATATTAGGAAATATGCCTTGGTTGCTGACTTCAACGACAAAAGATGTGAGATCTAAATGGGTGCCAAGTTTAACGGTCAGTCCTGAAAATTTAGTACATAAAATGTTTTATAAAAACTTAAAATATAATTTCTTCTTATAACTTTGGATAATATATTGAAGCCTAAGGTCTGACTTGGCTAGTTTTCATATACGAATTATATATATATTATAGCCTTCGCAAGCTCTAAAGCCGAAGTTCTTATTGTATTCTTCCGAAAATTCGGCTTGCTGGTAGACTAGAAACTAGAGATGAACATAGGGCTCTTCCATGACTGTTTCAGTAAGTACCTAATTATAATTCGTATACGAGAACTAGCCAAGTCAGACCTTAGGCTTCAATATATTATCCAAAGTTATAAGAAGAAATTATATTTTAAGTTTTTATAAAACATTTTATGTACTAAATTTTCAGGACTGACCGTTAAACTTGGCACCCATTTAGATCTCACATCTTTTGTCGTTGAAGTCAGCAACCAAGGCATATTTCCTAATATTGAAGTTGGCTCTCACTTCACATATTTTATGTTTTTGATGAGATCCCCTTTTTAACAAAACAAGAATCATCTAAATCGGTTTATAAACAAAGGAGTTATGCCTAAAGATACGTATTAAATTCACATAAAATGGTAACGAAAACGACAGTATTTTCAAGATTTCCTGAAAACTACTGAACCGATTTCAAAATTTCAAAAAATGGGACCAACTTGGAAACCAACCTGATGTAATAACGTTTGAACCATTTCAATCGGTTCAGCCGTCTTCGAGTAATCGGTGGACATACACAAAAAAAAAAAAAAAAAAACATACATACAGACGAATAGAGAACCTCCTCCTTTTTGATTTAGAAGTCGGTTAAAAAAGTTTAGCGTGGCGTTTTCGTTGCGTTGTAGTACTTGTAGTATAAAAATAAAACAATTGGTTTGACTAGAGAGAAAATTACTTTTGCTTGCTTACTGAGATTATTACCTACTTAGGTAGATATAGATTACAACTGACCAACCTTTATTTATTTGCCTTTAAACTGATAACTATCGTAAATCATTAAATTATTTAAAACTACTATTAATAAACATGATTTTTACTTATAAAATAGAAAACTAGTAGAATCAATACTTTACCAATAACGTTTTTCTGCGTAACTGTACAAAACATCGGATACTAAGCTGCTAATTTACGAAGATAGCCCGTACGTATGGTGCGGTCGCTTATAAGTGACCTTTACAATTTGGTCGGCTTATTAAAGAATTGCTGTCTCAATCTTGTTTTTGATATATCTTTCATGATAGCTGTAATTGAAAGCTAAAATTAACAGGAACAAATGTTCATGAATTACTTAAATTTGTTTAATGTATGCCATGAGCCTTAATGTTATGGAAACTGTGTATTCGATCTCTAAAGTACGACCAGTCTAAAATTTATCAAATTTATCTTTATCTTTAAATCGTGTAAAGTTACAAGATCTAAAATTCTAGACATAATAAGTGTCTACCACGGGTGTTTTTTGCAGCCGTTTGTTTGGTTGTAAATGTAATAGTTTACTTACAAATCAGTTTTTTCTGATTTTCGAAAACATTTAATTACGTTGGTTTACGACCACCAAATCAAAAACTAATGTTTAAACAAATTTAAACAAATTCAGGTCTCTTACTGGTATTTTTTTCAAACTTCTGCGTTGAACCGTTTCTGAGATATGGGAAATCTCAAAACGTTACCCCAGCAAAAACTCAAATAACTCAAGAACCATAACACACACAATTTTTGCTGTTTGCTAACATTTACAACGCAACAAAAGCTATCTATTCATGTATTTAGTTCCGAGCTAAAACAACTTTTTTTGCCAGGGTAACGTTTAAAACGTGACCCTGGCAAAAACTGTTTTTGTCAAATATCTCAAAAACTACAATTCACACAAATTTTGCTATTAGTAAACAAATTTCTCCTCACGACACACTAATTATCTGATAAGGTCTCATCTCTCTAAAGCACAAGTTTTTGCGGTGGTAACGCACTCGAAAACTGCCTCGTTGCTGTGCAGGCTGCGGTCTAGCCCATCCTGCGCGTTATAGCGGGTCGTTACGACTCCCCAATAATACCCCACTACGTTCGGAGGTGTATATCAAACACCTCATAAGTGGCTAAGTAAAAATTGTGGATACTAACATAGCTTTTAAATTTTAATTGTTACTAACAAAATATGGATCATTGTCTGGTCTGAAATAAAACTGATTTTATTTATTACTAGCGGCCGCCCGCGGTTTCACCCGCGTGGTTCCCGTTCCCGTGGAAATATCGGGATAAAAAGTATCCTAAGTTATTCCTTATGACATCAGCTACATGCCAGTGAAAGTCCCGTCAAAATCGGTCCAGCCGTTTCAGAGATTAGCCGGAGCAAACAGACAGACAGACAGACAAAAATTGTAAAAAAAAATATTTTGGTATATGTACCGTATATATAATCATATGCATGTAGTAAAAAGCGGTTATTTTAATATTACAAACAGACACTCCAATTTTATTTATTTGTATAGATTTATTTATTAAGTATAAAGTGATTTTTACTTTATTTTATAGCCATTTAATTATAATTTTGATAGAAAAATGGAAAATGAAGTATTTAGAAAAAATCGACCCGTCTCACAACTAGCTCCGATGGGACACGAACCCACGACCTTTCGCTTTCCGGGCGACTGCTCTGAGCGGGGCGGCGTGAGACGGGTCGATTTTTTCTAAATACTTCATTTTCCATTTTTCTATTATAAAAATTGCATTGTGAATGCAAAAAACTAAAAATTAAAATAACTTTAATTTTGATCTCAAATTAAGGCTGTTAATTCTGTAGATTAGAGTTTATGTTAATAAATATCCACTTCAAATGTTGACTTCTTTATGTCTTTGGAGTCACAAAAATGTCTCTTGGCTAACGGTTTTGTCCCTCATATTTAATGAAGGTTTTTTATTTATTCATGATACTCTTTCAAGATGTTGTTGTTTTTTGAAGACATTCTAGCTTCTCAAAAGTGCTTTTATGTTTAATTAAGACTTTGTCTTTTAATACAATATGTTCATTTACTATTTTGTTTTGTTTTATTTCCTATCCTACTTTATCCTACTTATCCTACTTAATATTATAAATGTGAAAGTTTAGATGTTTGGATGTTTAGATGTTTGGATGTTTGGATGTTTGTTACTCAATCACGCCAAAACGGCTGAACGGATTTGGCTGAAATTTGAGACATAGATACTTTGTAGCCTGCAGAGGAACATAGGCTACTTTTTATCCCGGAAAAGTATCAAATTCCGGTGGGATAACGTCGTGTAGTCCACGCGGGCGAAGCCGCGGGCGGAAAGCTAGAAATATTATAAATGTGAAAGTGTAGATGTTTGGATGTTTAGATGTTTGGATGTTTGTTACTCAATCACGCCAAAACGGCTGAACGGATGGGCTGAAATTTGGGACACAGGTACTTTATAGCCTGGAGAGGGACATAGGCTACTTTTTATCCCGGAAAAATATCACATTCCCACGGGATAACGTCGTGAAGTCCACGCGGGCGAAGCCGCGGGCGAAAAGCTAGTAATATTATAAATGTGAAAGTTTAGATGTTTGGATGTTTGTTACTCAATCACGCCCAAACGGCTGAACGGATTTGGCTGAAATTTGGCACACAGATACTTTGTAGCCTGGAGAGGAACACATGCTACTTTTTATCCCGAAAAAATATAACATTCCCGCGGGATAACGTCGTGTAGTCCACGCGGGCGAAGCCGCGAGCGGAAACTCCTCATCTTTTTAAAGGTGTAAGGAATAATTTACTTTTCACTTCTCATGCTCGTAAAGTTCGTGTTTATGTTGGGTATAGGCTGCATAAAATCGCTTTTTATGCTCTAGTGCATAAAGTAAAATCTTCGTCTAAGTCTCAGACCTTAAGACAAAGATCGTCAGGTAAACAGCCACACACGCAATTAAACTTCGTTAAATAAACTTATTATTTTAATTAGTTTCTTCAATTTTGTACATAATCCATGCTAAATTACTAAATTAATAAAATTAGGCAAAATTAATGAGTTTTCTAAGAAATAATATAAGTAAATAAAAGTAAATAAGTATTTCAAGAGCATTATGGACTACGATCTAATGCTAAAGTCACTGTGCTACCAATGCCACGTATAAAAAAAAAGAAAAAGAAAGTCTTCCCGCCAATATGGCGAAGTCTTTATTTTTTCTTTTTTGCAATATTGGTATTTATTTTTCTCACACTCTAAGTAAAATAAATAACTTCTTACATTCACACCAATTATCTAAGCCCATGTTAATTTCATTAAGAAACTGTATCATGGAAAACTTGATAACGGATAAATATATACTTAAATACTTTTTTGTTTGTAAATACATACTTAATATACATAGTTAACACCCAGACCAAGACAAATAGACATGTTCATGCACACAAATATGTGTCTTGTTCGGGAATCGAACCCGAGACCACTGGCGCAGAAGGTGGGTAGCCTACCCCTGCGCCAAATCGGTCGTCAAAACTAAGTGAAAAGCAGAGTGTATAACTTGTACATAAAACCCATTTTACCCTCGAATTGACTATCCACCCTCGCCTACGGCTCGGATGGATATATACATCTCGGGTAAAATAGTACGTTTTATGCACTTGTTGTACAATCTACTATAAACATTTATGTTACACACCAAAAAACTTACAAAAAATAGTTAAATGGAAAAACTTCGAACATATCTACCACGCAGACAAGGCTCAAGGAGAATTAAGACTGAAAGAACAATGCGCAGTTTTGGCGCCTTTTCAAAAGTAATTCTGCAAACTAACCCCACCAGGCCAGGTGGATAGAGTACACTCATACAAACAACAGTTAATATGGCAGCTAAGTTCTAAACTATATCCGTTCCGAACGAGAAAAACTATTTTATATTTTTATATTTATGTCTAAAATTGGTTTGCGCACTAATCTACTGGCTCTGCGAAGTCGCCCACTGTTACACTTGCCGTTCGCACATACAAATTACAGGCTTAATACCTTCCTGATACGTGGTCTCGCTACATATAACAAGTATAGCACTGAATTACAACAAGCACTGCAACGATTAGGCGAACTGTAAATTCTAGTTACTTTGGTCAGCAATTACTGTCTAGGTAATCTCTAAGTAGTGGTTGGTCGATAAGATAAATAAATAAATAAATAGTTATATTAAATATTAGGTCAAGTAAACGCGAGACTCGAAACTTATTTTTGACTATAATTTGTGGATTTATTTTTGGTTTTTATAAGTTATTTGTTGATTGTTTTTTTTTTACATTGTATAAGTATCCTTTTTTTTTCTTCCATGGGTAACCATTGGTATCATTGTCGCCTTAGCATGTAACATACTTGTGGAGGTTTGTAATAGGCTTTTAAGTGTTATTTAGCTAATCTAATCTGTGTCAATAGCTGTAAACCTTCCTAAAATAATAAAATAAAATAAAATAATTCCTTTTGGAGTTCGAGTTTGTGATGAACATGACCTCGTTCCTGCTTGGCAGGACATTGAGATTAGTACACGTCACGTATATTACACTTTTTGTCCTAAACAAGCTACAAACATAGCAAACTTACTCCGCGCTCCACAAGAAACACTGAATTTTGCATCTTTACACACTATTGACAATGCTCAATTCCATTATTATATCGGTTTCTCAAAAAATTACTTTATGCAAATACATACTTCAAGAAACACCGTCCTTAAGAGCAGAAGCCAAGCCAGGTACTACGCTAGCCTGTTTTTTAGTGAAATTGAAGACAGAAGAACCCAACCAAAGACTAGCAAAACTGTTTCGTCTCTCACGAAAGCAGTTTGAGACCAAAATTGGCAAGGCAAGGCGCAATGTATAATGGTACAGTTTGTGCTAAGATACTTGGGATACGATCACCTGAGCAGAGCGAAAATGATAAGCAGAATACTGGCGATCTGAACTAGAACTGATCATCCCGAAGAAAGAAAAGCTGTAGTTATCGTAGACAGCACATACATCTATCTGCGAAAAAACAGCAATTATTATTTTCAGAGGAAATCATATTAGCCTTCATAAATGGCGAAATCTGTACAAGCCGTTTTAAATGGAGTGTCGCGATGGACATATTAATTGATATCTTTGGTACATAATATGATGCCACAACTTCAGATGCTGACATCCATACTAATATTATAAATGTGAAAGTGTGTTTGTTTGTTTGTTTGTTTGTTTGTTTGTTTGTCCGTCTTTCACGTCAAAACGGAGCAACAGATTGACTCGATTTTTGGTATGGGGATAGTTTGGAAGCTGGAGAGTAATATAGGCTACTTTTTATTCCGGAAAATTATAAAATAAAAATGATTATTTTGTATAGAAAATCGCTAAGCTGTCGTACTATACAAAACTGTCATTTCTTCCATAGCCGCTACCAAAGAGGTATGTCAAAGAGTATTGTAATCACTGACGTTTTAGCCGCTTTGGATTACCTACTTTTTAATAAGTGACATTTGTTGCAGGCAGTGTATAAAACTTCTTCGCGATCATTTATTTTCATCTTTCTATCTATAATAGATGTTGGTGATACGAAGTTTACCTGGTCCACTATAATTAATATGGCAAAACAACGTTTGCCGGGTCAGCTAGTATTAAATAAACATATCTGTTTCCCTGGTTTTTTAATAGAAATGACGTATTTGTATTAGATCGTGGTTTTCGTGACTCTTTTGGGTATCTCCTAAATTGCCCATTACAAGTAGTGGTGCGCGTCAGCGACTACTATCAACCCAACAAGCTAACGACTTGAGGAAAGTGACTATATGTGCCGTTGGGTTGTTGAAACAGTAAATGGTAGGCTAAAAATCAGTTTAAGTTAATTCGGCATGTTGCCAATAATAGAGCCATGGTTTCTCAGAGGTAGAAAGATAAAATCTTCGAGCAACGCGGGTCTTCCGTCCCGGAAGGGAGTAGGCATATGAAGCTTTTCCCCTCTGTCAAGCCCAAGTGGGCATTGGCGTTTATAAAAACTAGTTGCACTCAGATTTCTTACTAGACCGAGTCCAGTCGCGCAAGTAAACGCCGCAGTATTAAAAATGCCGAATTGCTCAGTTTTTAACCGACTTCTTAATCAAAAAGGAGGAGGTTCTCTATTCGTCTGTATGTATGTTTTTTTTTTTTTTTTTTTTTGTATGTCCACCGATTACTCGAAGACGGCTGAACCGATTGAAATGGTTCAAACGTTATTACATCAGGTTGGTTTCCAAGTTGGTCCCATTTTTTGAAATTTTGAAATCGGTTCAGTAGTTTTCAGGAAATCTTGAAAATACTGTCATTTTCGTTACCACTTTATGTGAATTTAATACGTATCTTTAGGCATAACTCCTTTGTTTATAAACCGATTTAGATGATTCTTGTTTTGTATAAAAGGGGATACCTCGAGGTATTTTAACCGACTTCGAAAAAGGAGGTTTTGAGTTTGATCACATACCTATTTACCAGAAAACACGTAAATTGCCTGCACGATGCACTAAAAAGAGTGAAATAAAAATTATTTTTATAAAAAAATAAAACCGCCTTCTAAAAAACCACATCAAAAAAGTAAGAAATAATTCCTCACCAAATAAATAACGTAAGTACTTTGAAGTCGGGCGGGTTTTAACAAAAACAACAATAAATTGTACATGTTTCACGCCCGACTTCAAAGTACTTACGTTATTTATTTGGTGAGGAATTATTTCTTACTTTTTTGATGTGGTTTTTTAGAAGGCGGTTTTATTTTTTTTTAAAAATATTTTTTTTGCTGTAGAAAAAAGGTATGGAACATTAAGTTAACAAAAAGATGGTGTAACATTTCACATGCAAGTAAATTCTTATCGTATTATTGCTATTTAATTACATTTAAATACCAAATTCGCATATTTTATTCTTAAATTGTTGTCGGATTTGTTCAGCAACATCAAGTCCGCTCGTCCATATAACTCTGTCAAGCAAACATGACACCTGCAGTTTATACCCGTCTCTTTCACTCGATTCCGCATGCCCGGAGAGTGAGAGAGACGGGTATCACCTGCAGGTGTCATGTTAGCTCGACCGGTTTATACAAATTTCAGATCGGTCGCGCGATAAATCCGACTTCTCGCAGACGATGGGCAACAAAGTGATGTTACCGTTACATGTCATAATGTTTGTCGATAAATTTGAGTGGCGGCTGGCAACGACGCGACGAGACGTTATTTATTCACATGTACAAATGATTGTTATCATGGTTTTATATCGACAGTGGAAAGGCGAAATTGCTAATACGCCATATTGGCACTTTTGGGAAATGAATTTTAAGTTACCGTTGCCTTTGTTTACGTTGAAATTACATTATTCTTTGGAAAGTACATGGAGAGTTATAATATCCCTTTCAGACCTGGCGTCCACAAATGAGGACATAAAACGTAAAAAAATATTTAAGTATTAATTTCTATATTGTTGCATTTAAAAACGGTTGGGTTCATTTGTACACATATTAAACTCAATGGAAAAGAACTAGTAACGCCATCTCTTATAGTATTTACGCACTATTTCGTCCGTTTACTACCAGTGTTTGAACGTGACTTGAACTAAGCAGGTAAGCTGTTTATTTGGTTTGTAAAAAATAGGAAAAAGCGAAAATTACAGATTGAAAAAATATAAGTTGACAATTTTGCACATCTAAGTACCAGTAAAACGTATTTTTTTATGTTTTTATTGATAATTTACACCATTTATTAGATTTTTTCGATATGTCCTCAATTGTTCCCAATCGGTACTAATTGATATTTTACCTAATATTCAAAGTTCGTAACGATTTTCAAGAATCTTATGAAATTAGTTATTTATTGGCCTAAATATGATGTTCTTGAATTATTTGTATGTTGTTCATGTATTTATAATATAATTTTATACTTTTCAGATAAAAGCTTCATATAAATAATGTTCTCACGAGACACTTGGAAGTACCTCCATGATGGGAATTTGTCAGACTTAGATTTATCTTCCGATGACGATGAACAGTATGGGAGAAGTCTTGATCTGGAGCCTCGATCCATTCGAGTTGGTGCAGACATCATACCACCAGAATTTGATGATAATGATATACCTATCGCCTCTCAGGAACCAGATCAACCAGGTACCTCAGCGGATATTTCTGAAATGCCAAGCGAAACACAAGAACCTAATATCGCAACTGGTGACCATTTTGAGAATTTAACTCCCAAAAATAGGATTCGATGGCGCCATAGAAATATTGAAAACACCATACCTTCCAATTGGTTGCCACCAATAGCAATAGAACCTCAAATTTTAGCTCCTCTTGATTACTATTACAGATATATTCCCAAATCTTTATATATCCGAATGGCAGAAATGACGAACTTGTACGCTGTTCAGTCGCAAAGAACAAGGTTCAAACCTACTAGTCCTGAAGAGTTAGAAGTTTTATTCGGATTGCATCTAGCCACTGGGATATTTAGTTATCCCTGCCTGAAAATGTACTGGGAATCAAATATAAGTATTCCTTTGTTTACGGAACACATGTCGAGAGACAGGTTTTTTGAACTTCGGAATAATTTGCATCTTGTCGATAATACTAATATACCTACTGGGTGTAAAGATGTGTTTCACAAAGTCCGACCAATCTATGATACTGTCAGGAGCCGATGTTTGGAACTACCACTTGAGAAAGAACTTTGTGTAGATGAACAAATAGTTCCTTTCACTGGGAAACACTCCGCTAAACAATATATAAAAGGAAAACCTTGTCCATGGGGACTGAAACTCTTCTTTTTGTGTGGTAAGCATGGCCAGGCTTATGACTTTATACTTTATCAGAGCTCATCACCAGAACTAAGCGATAACATAAAAAAATTGGGTACGGTGCGTCTGTGGTTCTGCATCTTATAAATCGTATCGGTGAAAGCACAGGTCACGAGCTATATTTCGATAACTACTTTTCATCCTATCATTTACTTCAAATATTGAAACAGAAGGGAATAATGGCCGCCTGCACAGCCCGTGTCAATAGATTTTCTAACCCATCGCTGCTTAGTGACAAAGAGACACTAAAAAAACCAAGGGGCTTTGCTCAAGAAGTTACAAGCAATGATGGCGATGTTACGATGATAAAGTGGTTAGATAACAAAGTAACCCATCTTGCTTCGAATTTTGTCGGTATAGGCGAAAAAGATATAGTAAGGAGATGGTGTAAAAAAGAGAAGAGATTCATAGAGGTCGAAAGACCTGAAATCGTAAAAAGATATAATCATGCAATGGGAGGCGTGGATTTGTTAGATCAGCTGATGAGCTATTATAGGACGTTTATAAAATCTTAAAAATGGACTCTTCGAATGATTTTTCATGCTTCCGATCTAGCGGTTGTTCAAGCTTTTCGCGAATATAAAATTGACAGCGAATTACTTAGTGTGCCTAAAAATAAGCAGCTTACATTGCTTCACTTCCGCCGCCGACTAGCTGAAAGTTTGGTTCTAAGAAACAAGATATCAACTGCTAAAAGAGGCCGTCCAAGTAGCAGTCCATTGCCGCAGGTCATCCCTAGGAAGCCAGGAGAAGTTCGCCCTGCAAATGAAGTAGCTCGTGATGGTGTAGGACACTTTCCTGCACACGATGATGGGGCTGGAACACGTTGCAAATTGGTAGGTTGCAAGGGGAAATCACGCGTAAGATGCATCAAGTGCAAAGTCCATTTATGTCTGACTAAAGATAAAAATTGTTTTTTAGCTTTCCATACATAACTCAAAATTTATTTGTGTTTTAGTTTTTTATTCATTAATTTACTATTGGTTCCTAATTTTTTATGATTATTGTGTTCTTTATGCCAAAGGAATATAATTCAATGTTGTTATTTAAATTCAGTCTTTATAAATAAACTTATAAGCCAATAACAGGATTTTTTTGATTTTACGTAAAACATCTTATACTTTCTTCAAAACATCGCTTGGGACGAGTGTCCACATTTGTACACATAAAGAAAAATGCGATTTTCTCTGGATGGCAACAATGGATATTTTTTTCATTATTTTTTATATAGTCTCTGTAGTCTATTTAAACTTAAAAAAATATATAAACTCATTCGGAGACAAAAAAAAAATCAGGTCTGAAAGGGTTAAGTCACTAATTTTGGTGGTATCAATTATTGCATTCATTTCACCAGCTTTATCCCAGAATATTGCATATGACTGCGCGTCCGACCAGTCAAACTACACAACAATTTCTCTCATAGATGTTGGAACCTGTCACTTCAGTGAGGATGATTTCGTTGAAGAAAAAACAGAAATACAATTGCTACAACACAAGGAAACCTATTACATACCTACTTTTTCCTGTTTGGTGAATCTGAATTACCAGATTTTTTATTGCGGCATGCATAGCATTTTGTAGTCGTTTAATCCATCCTCTACTTATCCAAATTATATTTGGTGACGGGGCGGTACATCATGCTTCTCCCCTCCACGCTGCGTTAATCCGGTTATTAATGTCCTGGACAATTTCCCTATTCCCTTGCACTAATGACCCAAGGTATTTAAAACTGGAGCAGACTGGTAGGGGCAGTCATACCTAGGCTTACGAGCACAAGGCTGGAGAAACCGCCAAAATCGCAAAAAATATATTCGGTTTTACTCCTACTAAGTCCAACACTCTCCTGTCTTTGCAGCCACTATCCAACCAGCTTTGCACGCATCAATTTATAAAAGAACTAGCTTTCCGCCCGCGGCTTCGCCCGCGTGGACTACACGACGTTATCCCGCCGGAATGTGACGTTTTTCCGGGATAAAAAGTTAAAAGCCTATGTTCCTCTCCAGGTTACAAAGTATCTGTGTTCCAAATTTCAGCCAAATCCGTTCAGCCGTTTTGGCGTGATTGAGTAACAAACATCCAAACATCCAAACATCTAAACTTTCACATTTATAATATTAGTAGGATAAAACTAACCACTTCCATTCATTAGCTCTCAACAGCTTCCATACTTCTACTGGTATGTCATCAGGACCAACTCCTTTTCCATTCTTCATTCCATCAATTACTTTTTTAACTTGGTCCACGGTAACCTCTCGCACTTTGGGTGAAATGATCCCGACCTAGGTGACTGATCACCCGTCCGGCTTCGCTGGCGTCCCCCCTATAAATAATAACCTCTCGCACTCATCCCACTGGTCCACCCTCGAGTACACCATTCCAGACATTCTCCTCATTCATAAGGCTTTCAAAATAGTCCGTCCATCTACCCCTTATTTTTCCTTCATCCGTAAGAACCTCCCCTGCATTTTCATCTCTCACACATTTTATTTAAGAAACATCCCTCGCATTTCTTTCCCTTGCCTTGGAAAATCGGCATAGGTTTTTTTTACCAGCTTGAGTTTATTTTGCTAACTGCCAGATAACATTACTTTTTTTATGAGATTGGCGTTCATTTGTTTTACTAATAGGATGTGATCAGTAAATAATTGACAGTAAAATTTTGCTAAAGGGCCAACCACTTTTAAATCGTGTGCGGCAAATTTTACTAACGTAATAAATTATCGGAATTCATGTTCAACGAAATTGACTAATAGGCACAAATATATTAAAGTGCAAAAAGGCTAAATTGCTATTGCGCATTTGTCATTGAAATTGCAGAAAAGAAAAAGTGCGTATGTAATGAAAGTAAACAAAATGCCAGCAAGAAAACCCGCTGAACTGCCATGTGCTAACAAAATGTACTACTAAAGCGACATAACATAAAAAAACACTGAAATTATGGCGCTTTAGAAATACAGATTCATGATTTTCCTTTGAAATTCAGATTGCTAAAGCGCCAAAAAAGTCATCGGATTGATGTGAGACCCGCACCAATCGACGCAGAAAAAAAATTCCTATTCAACGATATATATAACTCATTTTGGCAAAAATGGCGCTTTAGCGCGAAATAAGGCGAAATTTCGCCTTTCCACTGTCGATATGAACTATAGGACGTTATTATTCTTGGGTAATACCTAGCATGTAATTAAAATATAAAAAACCGATCAAGAGCAAGTCAGACTCGCGCACTGAGGGTTCCGTACCATCATGTAAAAATACACTGCGGTGTAGAATATACGTTATAAAAATAATAGGCCCGTCCGATCGATTACGACCACGGCGGCCTAATTTTTTTTTTTTTATAAAATATGATGAAAACATTTTGATTTCATTGTTTATTTGTCGCACTTTTTGTGTTTACAGCTTCCCTAAAAATCCTGATTTAAGGAATTTATGGAAAAGTTTTTGCAATAATAAGCAAACCTGGGATCTCAAGTGGACCAGTGTAATTTGCTCGACCCATTTTCAAGTCATCCGATTTTCAAGCCCTTCCAAATAAAAGGAGAATTACAACGGAGAATTTAATACCAAGTTTAATACCAGACTGCATTTGCCGCAAGTCTTCTAAGTATTCTCGGTGTAATAATAAAGTCACAAAATTGCATCTCACTGTTATATTTATTTTTCAGAGCCATTCATAACCCATTGAACCATCTTACAATACTGCTGGATCTACAAGTTCAGCTACGCCTAACATGTTGACATATTTGATTTCTTGTTTAGTTGAAAATTGTTTACTGTTACTGTTACATTATATACTATTAAGAGCAAATGTAACTACTTAAATTAGGTTTTCTATTGTGAAAGAATTCAATTTTAATTTGACGACTCTGGTATAAAATGTAACAGGGAGAGAAAGATAGCCCTTAAAGGTTTTCTTGCCGGTTCTTCTTGCAAGGTCTCCCGATGTAGGATTTGCGAACCGAAGGCGTAGCTTCTTGACGTTCACAAGTGTTGTAATCTCAACCTAAATAACAAGTTTGAATTTTAATATTTTAAAATCTTGTGTCACGGCGTATGTGGTCGCACTCTTACAAAACAGCTCATCAGTAGCGATTGCGGTATAAAATCATCAGCTCTTAGCAATAGCTGTATAAAATTTAGTCTTATTCCTATTCTCGTACCTACCAAGAAAAAAAAAACATTACAATAAAATCGGTCGAACCGTTTTGGAGAACCACAAACACCGTGACACGAGATTTTTATATATTAGAATATGAAAAGCGATCCAACATAAATACCTTATAATAATTATTAGAAATCAAAACTAATATTATAAAGCTGAAGAGATTGTTTGTTTGAACGCGCTAATCTCAAAACTACTGAACCGAATTGATAAATTATTTTGTGTTGGATAGTCCATTTAGAGACGAAGACTATATTTTATCCCGACATTCCCACGGGAACGGGTACCACGCGGATAAAACCGCGAGGATCCACTAGTTAAGCAATAATTCTTTAACCGATAAATAAAAATAATATTAGTAATATGTTTCAGTTTGTTACCTTTATTAGTCCTTCTTCAGAAATTGAAATTTATCGATATTGCTGCATCGACAGTTGAGCCCAGCCGCCCTATTTACGTTGAAATCGAGGCAATGTGTGAGTGAGTTGTGACTCATCCGTACACTAATTGTCGCTGTATTGTTTCATTTTCTATGTGTTAGTGTCGTCTTTACAGTGTTGTTTTTGTATGTAAGTCTGTATTGTTTTATTTTCTATGTGTTAGTGTCGTCTTTACAGTGTTGTTTTTGTATGTAAGTATACGGAATTGCACTTGTGTGCAAATTGTTGTTTCAATCGATTACTAGGATTATTACCTATTACTATAAATTGATTACTACAAATGGTTTGTAATTTTTTCAGAAAATGATATCGATGAAGATACAATAAAAATGGCTCACCTATTGATTACGTACCCACGGTTTTCAATTTCAGATGTTTACCATTCGAAAGATTATATTTTTTTACACTTATTCACTGAATATCATACCTCGGAAACTTGTAGTTTTTTTGTAATAATTAATTGAAAATCGTAAAAATATTCTTAGATTTTGACGTTTTGCGACTGACATATCGTATTTACGTGTATTGCGTTTTGTTACGTGTTGTGATAACGCGTTGTGGTTTTTTTTATATATAGTATTTGCAGTATTTACATACTTTAACAGTATTATTTAACTAAAAAAGTGTGCATTATTAATTATTACTAGGGAATAAATGAAATAAATAGTCACAGACGATAGTTTTTACATAATTTTTAAATTACTGTTGGAAACGAAACGCAAATCTCTGACGGCGGCCATTTTGTGACACTGTCAGGCAACTGTCATGTCTGTCATGCCAGTCATCTTATAGCCGCGCAGTTGAGAGCATCGTTTTGTACTCCTGTTGTGATATTTGTATGACTACCATGGCATCACCGAAGCCCCAGGCCTCGCTTTCCGCCCCATCATCGCCAGAAGAGTTGAGTGTAGTGCAAGTGTTTGACTCTAGTGAGCCCCTTGTGTCGAACTCCTCTTCTGGGTGTGTACAAGTGTTGGACTCAGATGAGCCGCTTGTGCCCACTCCTGTAGTTCCGAGTGCTGTAATCGGCAGTTCTTCCGCCGAACCAACCCCTGGCTGTTCATGGGAACAATTCCCGCAAACATTGTCGTCGCAGGGAGGTGGTTCACACAGGCGCCGTCAATTGTATTCGGAAGAAGTTAGATCCCAGTGGAATTATTATAAAATTTTCACCACTTTAGGTAAGTCAGATTTCTTTTTTATGTTAGACTAGCTTTCGCCCGCGACTTCGTCCGCGTGGACATTCGAGAAAATACTCAGGGGACCAAGCGAGCAGCCTCGCGCGAGGCAGAACGTTTGCCACGTGCAGCGGGCCTCGCACGAGGCTGCTCACCTGGTGAGGGAGAACCCGCCTAATGACATAAAAACGGCTGATCGGATTTTTATGAAATTAAAACATAGAATACTTTTTATCCTGGTTATTGGTCCCTTGAGTATTTTCTCGAATGTCCACGCGGACGAAGTCGCGGGCGGAAGCTAGTAAATATTAAGCGTCTGTTTCACAATCAAAAAATTAGTTCTGAGTAGCTTAGGTACCAAGAACTTTTAGGGTAGGTACATAAGATGATTTAGGTTTCTATATCCTATTTACCCCCTGGGTTTGATTTTCGCAAAACTACGAAATGGGTTGCCTATTTATTTTAAGAAGTACTTAAGCCTACAAAGTTTCAAGTTGAAATGTCTATTTGACCCTCTGATTTTTCATTCAAAATTCCACCCCTATTTCAATCTTTTAGGGGTTGAATCATGTTCAGCGTGTTAAACATCAAAATAAATGCCATTTTTGCAATCGTCATCCAATAAAACCTCAATAACGACATCCATATCGATTTTTAGGTTTATTTATCCTATTTAACGGGGTTGATTTTCGAAAAAATACGAAACATGTGTTTGCTTATTTGTTTTACTTTAAGACCATAAGCCTAAATAATAAATTAAATGAAGGACTTTCCAGATACAACATTTCATCCCCCTTTTCACCCCTTCGGGGGGTGGGGTTGTTGAAAACGCTGACACAGGAAATATTAATTTTCAATTGCCAGCCTAAATACAAAATTCGAAGATCCTAACTTCAAAACTGACAGACTTTCATACAAATATTCATTCCCTATTTTACCCCCTGGGTTTGATTTTGGGAAAATTACGAAATGGGTTGCCTATTTGTTTTAAGAAGTAAGCCTACAAAGTTTCAAGTTGAAATGTCTATTTAACCCCTTATTTGTCATTCAAAATTTCACCCCTATTGCAACCTTTTAGGGGTTGAATTATGTTCAGCGTATTAAACATCAAAATAAATGCCATTTTTGCAATCGTCATCTCATAAAACCTCAATAACGACATCCATATCGATTTTTTAGGTTTTTTATCCCATTTAACCTCTGAGGGGTTGATTTTCGAAAAAATACGAACCATGTTTTTGCTTATTTGTTTTACTTTCCGACCATAAGCCTAAATAATAAATTTAATAAAGGACTTTCCAGATACAACATTTCATCCCCCTTTTCACCCCTACGGGGGTGGAATTGTCAAAAACGCTGACACAGGTAAATATTAATTTTCAATTGCCAGCCTAAATACAAAATTTGAAGATCCTAACTTCAAAACTGACGGACTTTCATACAAACAACCATCCCCTATTTCACCCCCTTAGGGGTAGAATTTCCAAAAATCCTTTCTTAGTGGATGCCTACACTGTATAACGTATCTATGTGCAAAATTTGAAGTCTCTAGGATCAGCGGTTTGGGCTGTACGTTGATATCTCAGTCAGTCAGTCAGTCAGTCAGTCAGTCAGTCAGGACTTTGAATTTTATATATATAGATAGATGAAACTGCGTTAAACAATTTTTGTT
This sequence comes from Crambus lathoniellus, assembly GCA_949710035.1. Classification (NCBI taxonomy): domain Eukaryota; kingdom Metazoa; phylum Arthropoda; class Insecta; order Lepidoptera; family Crambidae; genus Crambus; species Crambus lathoniellus. Next base: position 7,307,025 of record OX453312.1, read on the forward strand.
TGGTTAGAGTATAGCGCTATAGCGCCACGAGACTTACAATAATTTTGAGATGCACAAGCAAACTTGTAGGTTTCTCAACCCAGAATAGTGTTGAATAGATCAAAATTAGTGACAGAACCGAATTAGTATACCCCGACTACACGTAGTACTAGTCTGCCCTACCCCTAGAGTGTATATAAAAGCCCGGAGGCGTGGAGGGAGAGCAGCCCCCGCCCGCTGTAACAAATCGCAGGCACCATGTGAGCCGAAGCGGCTGAGGCTGGTCGCCGCAGGCGACCAAAAAGCCGAAGCTCATCTTATTCTAATTGTTTCAGGCACACATGAACAGTGCATTAGATTTTCGGAGGAGCGAGGATTACTTCCTACTGAAAAGACATGCACCTACCACAAGAAACCGATGAATCTTGAAGTACTTAGGCACCAGGTGGGCCAATTTCGCTGTCGAAAAGGCAAATGCCGTTCAAAAGCAATCAGCCGTGCCAAGGGGACATGGTTTGAGAATGCACGATTGCCTCTGCCTCTGATGTTTCAGATAATGTATATCCAGTGGCGTGCCTAGGGTCTGAGATCAGGGCAAGCCCGAAGACCTAAAGCCAAAAAAGGCGTCCATTTTTTATAACGACTCCGTAGCTCAGTGGTTAGAGCAGTCGCCCGGAAAGCGAAAAGTCGTGGGTTCGTGTCCCATCGGAGCTGGTTGTGAGTCTTGTGAGACGGGTCGATTTTTTCAAAATACTTCATTTTCCATTTTTCAATAATAAAAATTGCATTGTGAATGCAAAAAAGTAAATAAAGGCTTAATTAAAAAATAGTTTTTGATTTGGTAGTCGTAAACCAACGTAATATAAATGGTTTCGAAAATCAGAAAAAACAGATTTGCAAATAAACTATTAAGTACATTTACAACCAAACAAACAGCTGAAAAAAATACCCGTGTTAGACACTTATTATGTCAAGAATTTTCGATCTTGTAACTTTACACGATATAAAGATAAAAATAAATGTGATAAATTTTAGACTTGTCGTACTTTAGAGATCGAATACTCAGTTTCCATAACATTAAGACACATGACATATATTAAATGAATTTAAGTAATTCATGAACATTAGTTCCTGTTAATTTCAGCTTTCAATTCCAGCTATCATGAAAGATATATCAAAAACAAGATTAAGACAGCAATTCTTTAATAAGCCGCCCAAATTGTAGAGGTCACGTAAAAGCGACCGCGCCATATATAAGCGTAACCATCTTAAATGAACGGGATGTTTTCTACGAGTTTTGTACACATTTCTATTGAATTGCCTTTTGTGAGTCTTACTAGTTTGCAAAATACACAAATCTGGAGTAGGTCTGTCTGAAAATACTCGCTGCTTTTTTCGGCAAAGTGAAATGAATTTACCTTTCCCTCGCCTCACCGGCCGGGCGGCGCCGATCAAAACTTCTAACACATTTTAATCTTTCACAATCACAAAAAACAACATCACTCGTCGTTCTGAATTCTGACATCTTTTTGTACAACGAAAAACACTAATTAATGCAAAGCAAAACAGAAAACTTTATCAAAGAAACATTGGCTCAATCTAACTGCAAAACAACCTGTTATTACTTAATTCACCCAGGTGATCGCATTGCTCCTGATTGGCCCGTTTGTATGCGCTACGCAATGCAGCCATTGGCCTGATTGTGTGCTGCTGTGCAGGGATTGGCCCGATCGTGAGCTGTTTCTGCGGGTTCATCGCTCCCACTTGCGGCTAACTTCCTTTGCATGCCGGCTTTTGCTCAGTTTTGAAATTTCTCATAGAATCTATAGATAGGTACAGCAGTATGTATGTAGTGGGGTACCAGTTTCGTTAATGTTAGAAGAGTGCGGATATATGAATTCGCAAAGCCCGGTTGCAAGCCAACGAGTGCGAGAGAGATGAATTGTATTTTTCGATTAATACGCTATATTATGTAGTTAATGACTTGTCTATCGAACAGTTGTTTGAAAAATTTAATTTTTGATTGAAAATTTACGTTTGTGAATATTATTTTGTTGTTATCATTAATTGTGATTCATTAGTAGTGTAAATAAGATTTTGTTAGGGCAAGCCCGGCTTTTGGGCTTGTATGGAGGTACCGCCACTGTGTATATGTATAGTGTTGATTGTACTTACGAAACTGTACGGCGAGAAACTAGTCACTGGAGAGAAGTCATCCTATCACCAGTAACAATCTCTGACTGGTATAATTACTGTAGGGAAGCCGTGATTGTGTATCAATTAGAGCATGAGGAAGAACAAGAAAAAATTGGGGGCCCTGGAAAGATAGTTCAAATTGATGAGTCAAAGTTCGGAAGGCGAAAATATAATAGGGGAAGAAATGTAGAAGGGCATTGAGTTTTAGGCCTCATAGAAGATGGAAGCGACGACCTCCGTCTTGAAGTTTGCCCTGACAACGAGCGCAGTGCAGAAGTTTTAATAACACTTATAAAAAAGCATGTTCGGGAAGGTACCACAATACACACTGATTTTTGGAAAGCCTATGATTGCCTTCCCGAACATGGCTATATTCACAAAAAAGTGAATCATAGTGACCCTGTCAACAAATTTGTAGCGCCAGATGGAGTCCATACACAACGAATCGAAAGCCATTGGCGTGTAATGAAAAGGCTATTTAGTAAAGAAAATTATAAAGAAAATTTTACAGATTGGCTTATAGAAAGTATATGGAAAAGAAATAATAGAATAAAACATTTAGTTTTGAAGAACTCCTAAAATGTATTCAATATGTGTATAAATAAATTTTAAATGAAATTTTTGTTTTTATTTAAAAAACCTAATTTATATACTTATTCCTGAGTAGGTATTAGTCTTGTATAGATATTAAAAACTTATTTAGTTTATTTCTCATTAAAAGAATGATATTTTTCATACATTTTGAGGTTAGGTTTAGTCAATTTTCAAAAATCATATCTCAAAATCTATCCATTTCCGGGGGGGGGTAGTCCCCCCTCCCTCCCCTCCCCCTCCCGCCACGAAAATCGTGGGTACGTAATCAATAGCCCTTCCATAAAAATTATTGGAGAAACTGAACTTCGAGAACTATTACCAAATATTGGACCGAGGCTGAAATAAAAAATACAACGACAGTTTAAAACAGAAAAGTTATATTTATTTTAGACCCCTGTAGACGTGGGCGGGGTGGCGTTTTTTTATGGGGCTCAACGGGTTAATATTGTTTCAAGCTATTACTAGGATTATTACCTATTACTATAAATTGATTACTACAAATTGTTTGTAATTTTTTCAGAAAATGATATCGATGAAGATACAATAAAAATTATCGGAGAAACTGAACTTCGTGAACTAATACCAAAGATTGAACCGAGGATTAAATAAAAAAAATACATCGAAAATTTAAAACAGCAGGAAGTAAGTTGTATTTAATTTATCTTTATTTTAGACCCCTGTAGACGTGGGCGGGGTGGCGTTTTCTTATGACATTATCACGTAAAAATATCGTCCGTAAACCGACTTCACGGACGCCCACTTTTTTTGTTTCAGGTTCTCGATGAGTATATCGCGTGTTCACAGACCACTGAATCTTTATCTGGTGCCTCTGTAGCAGGGACTAAAATATCGATAAAAAAATATATCGATATAAAAAAATATCGATAAAATTTATCGATATTTCTATTATCGATAATTATATCGAAAAAAATATCGATAATTAATAATCGATAAGGCCTTGCTGCGTCATACCATGTATGCATGTTGCCAACTTTACGTCCGTCTGGATATTGTCTGGTGTGGTGTGGTGTGTGTGGCTCACACACTCACACGCCACACACATGGGGCGCGCCGTTGCTGTTATTTATCTTTTACTTATATTCTTTTAGCGCATTATCGTTATGTATGATTAATAACTATGTTAGTATTGTTTTATAATAAGTGATTGACATGCGTTAGAAAATGAATCCTTATAACTGAATAAAAAAATTACCGGATAGTCAACCATTTTTTAAATTTTTTGATGTCGTTTTTTATTTAACTTAGTGCTACTTTTGGCGGCGCATCAGATATTGAAGATGACCATATATTATGACGTGCCAGATTCTTTGGTGGTAGATTTTTATTGATGATATCCACCATATTCCATCCAATCATCCTAAGAACGTATGAATCTGGAACCCATCATTCTTTGGTGGGGAGATTAAAATTAAAATATGTTTTATTTTAATTAATAATGTCTCGGAAGTATTCATTTAAACATCGTGTCCTAAACGATTAATAATTGTCCTATTACACCAAAAAATGTAAGTATTTAAATTAAAATTTTAAAACATAAGAACCTACAAAACTTTATTTTAAAATTTCGCTTTTTATTAACCGGTAAAAACGCTCTTCGCCATGTTCTGACGTCATAAAATTTGTAACCAGCCACTTGACAGTGTTGACAGTGTCAAGTGGTTGTTTACTTACCTTAGGGTAGTTCCACTTAACAAAGATCTTTCTCCAATATGCATTTAATTAAAGAAATTTGAAGACTTTGACGTTCAATTTTATACATTCAACATCCATCTTTGATAAGTGGAATACACCCTTACTTATAAAAAGTGAAAGTGACGTTTATTTGTTTGCAAATTTAGAAATCCAATACGTCTCAACATAGTGTAGGCAATGAACAGATTCTTTGTATGGAGACCTATACACTAATTCCTCGCTGAGTTATAAAATAGCATGAGCCATAAACTTTTAAATGATTATCAAAAAAAAAAACTTACACGGAAATTAGGTATTTATACATAAATATACAAATCTGTTAATATATTGAACCGAGTAATTTCTCAGTCCAAATTTATTTTACCAAATGAGTTATTTATACTAGTGTGTGATACTTGATGAAAATCCAAAACTTTTTTCAAACATGAGTATGCTTGGCGAAATGGTATAATTCCGTTAAAAAGTTCGACAGAGACATTTTTCAGTCCAAGTCACCCCATTTTGTTTTATTTTTTTGGGTATTTCATATTATTGTTTTTAGACGTTACATGAATATGTCCGGTTAAGAAAATTTTGACGGAGCATTTTTCCTAAAAAAGATATCAATGAAATAAGACTTTCATTAAAAAATACGTAATCTTCTATTATTATTATTTTTTGGAAATTTATACCATACTTTTAATTTATTAATACTTTATCATGATGTAAAGTTTTTCTGACTGAGGAATTACTGTGGGGGTCAACTAGCTTCATTGACTACACTAACATGGATGACGTGTTTTCATCAGTTCATATAAAAAATAAAAAAAAATATTTTTAAAATTATTTTTATTTATCAATTTTGTACTTTCATTTCATTATATCGCTATATTACGTTTTCCTAAGCCAAATATTTTTTTTTATTTTTTTTTCGGTGATGTGATGGAAATTTTCATTCGATGAATCAAATTAAGTACGAGTCAAGTAGCCTATTAATAAATATTTTTTGTTTTAAGTATTAATGATGACATTGAAGTATTCATTTGAATTGTAATAGCATTTATTTATTAGAATTTTTTTAATTGGTTAGTAAACAAAGAATTTTTATTTTCATTAATTGAAGGAGGTAATTTATTATATGTTTTAATAGATGAATGTTATGTACTATTAGATGTTAGTTTTAATCTGCAACTTGGCAACATTAACTTATTTTTGTATCGTGGTGGATGGATTTCGATGGAATATCTTGTCGTTTTGTGTAAAATTCGCTATGTTTGCGTACAAATTTGCAAACTTCGTAAATATACAAACACGGCAGGGGCAATTTCTAGAAACTGTGTCTATGTGAACTTGATGACAGATAAATATATAAATAAATAAATCAGCCTGGGTCGTCCCACTGCAGGGCAAAGGCCTATATATAAGTATTTAAATATTTTTTGTTTGTAAACACATTCTTATTATACATAGAAAACACCCAGACCAAGACGAATAGACAAGTTCATGCACACAAATATTTGTCTTGTTCGGAAATCGAACCCGAGACCTCTGGCGCGGAAGGCAGGTAGTTTGCTCCTGCGCCAAATCGGTCGTCAGGTATCGTCAGATAAATATAAGTACTTATTTTAAAATAAACAAATACAAAAGTCACTTTACCGTGCGTACGAAGTCGCGGGCAACAGCTAGTATTGATATAAAAACATATATTCAAACAAAGCTTCAAATAAATTCAACAAAATGCTATCAAAAAGAAGTCGTAATGCATTCGTATCGAAATTTGTTATCGTATTGGGTCATTACTTACGATGTATTCGTCATTCGTATTGGTATCATAATAGCCACAAATAGGGTAAATTACTAAAATACGCAAAGAACGCATTTTAGTTGGTAGCTATCTGCCGCTTGCCAAAACGCAAAACAAAATCAAACGCTTGTCGTCTTGCCGTTGTTGTCGCTCCGACGATAATCCCCCGATCCGATCCTCTCGCCCTGCTAAGTTTGGCAACGTCGCGCGTCGCACTCGAACATTTCGTACATTATCGATATTAAAATATCGATAAAATTATCGATATTTTAATCGCTATTTCGTATCGATATCCAACTATCGAAATTTTATGCTTATATCGATATTTTTCAAATATCGATATAAGTCCCTGCTCTGTAGTTTCTCCGAACACCCCAGTAACGGCGGCAACAAAAACCACCAGATCTATATTTAGTATCTCAGTGTCAACTTCTGGTGTAAGTATTGACTTACACCAGAAGTTGACACTCCAGACTCCAGTAACGGCTCCGTAGCTCAGTGGTTAGAGCAGTCGCCCGGAAAGCGAAAGATCGTGGGTTCGAGTCCCATCGGAGCTGGTTGTGAGACAGGTCGATTTTTTCTAAATACTTAATTTTCCATTTTTCAGTAATAAAAATTGCATTGTAAATGCAAAAAACCAAAAATTAAAATAGCTTGCAATAGTAATTTCATCCTTAGCGATTGCCTAATACCTGGAAAGGTATTTCTTTCGCGTGTGAGGGTAGTAATACCTCCACATTCATGAAATTAACGCTGACTATACAGCGCGTAAGAAGTATTGGATAAATTCGTCGCTTCCGTAACGACTCCGTAGCTCAGTGGTTAGAGCAGTCGCCCGGAAAGCGAAAGGTCGTGGGTTCGAGTCCCATCGGAGCTGGTTGTGAGACGGGTCGATTTTTTTCTTCTAAATACTTCATTTTCCATGTTTCAGTAATAAAAATTGCATTGTGAATGCAAAAAAACTAAAAATTAAAATAACTGTAAGTAGGGCAGGCGTACCGGTTTTGGCCACTTTAAGGATTTTTTCACTTTTAACCGCTTAGTGCTTAATGATCTTAAGTATTTTAGAGAAAATTTATAATGTAGAGTTATAGATAATTTATCGACCTTTAAGGGTACAAAGTAAAAAAAACAATAGTTTTTTTTATTTAGAACAAATTCTGCGGAGGGGGCCAAATACACCGTTTGCATTGGTTTTGGCCACTTTCATAAAATTACTATATTTATAAGTTGAGTTTATGCTTAATTGATGTCTTATTAGAGTTCTGGACTAAAACACTACATGAAATAGTATTTCAATCACAGCTAGCTCCTTCCTGCAATTTTATAAGTATACCTTTATCACTTGATTAAAAGAAACTTTATTGACGTTCATAACACTAGCCTCAATCCGCAAATTTTTTTGTACGTTAGCTAACATAAGTGAGTTGTGAGTCTTTTAAAATAAAACAACTTTATGATAGGTTGGAAACTTTCTACTAATGCCAAAGTGGCCAAAGGTGGCACAATGCTAAAATTTCTAGCCCCACTTTTGGCCACTTATTGTTTCCTAACTTTTTGTAAGAACAGTGAAAAAACAACACTTAATCCATCTAGAAGAAACATATTCCAATATGATATAAAATATTAAATAACCATAAAATAATTTTATTGTAGAAAAAAAATGATTTTACAAAACCTTTACCATTAACATTTTGCTTAAGAATTTTACAAAATGTTAACTTTGAAACATAACACGTGTTTATTTCTAAACTATCGTACTACATAAAAAAAGCTAAGTGCTGTAATTATTAACTAAAAGTCCAATCTTTTATTCGCCATTAATAAATATAAGCAATAATTATTTAATTCCTATTTATATAACTTTAAAGTGAAAAGTGACCAAAACCGGTACAGTGGCCAAAACCGGTACGCCTGCCCTACTTACCACTAGCACTAACCTTTTTTACTCCAACTGGAGTGTATCCTTTGGGGCACTATAAAAAAGACTTAGAAAATTGCTTTACTCATTCATTCAAGCGCTAATGTTATTGTCTTTGTGACGAAGATGATTGGGAACTGTCTGTGGCAATGAATAAAGAAACAATTTTAGTACTGTCTGATGTTTGTTCGAGTCGTTATCCGGGAAATTCAAAGCAAACTTTTGTTTGATGTCTTAATATATCTTTCTGAGTCAAACAAGAAACCTTTTTGTGATTGCTACTAATCCTTCTATAATTTTCTTTTATATTTCTTGTATACTTAATAATATATTTTTTTTAATAATTTTCTTCCTATTTCATACAATGAAATGATCCTTAATTCTGAAATAATTGATTTTTAGGGAAGCATAGATGGTAGAGCTATATTGAAAGACGGGCAAAGTGGTGAAGGGCTCCTAAAAGAAGGTTCAAGAAGAAAATTAAGTCAACTTGTAATACACCATACGCTTGAAAAAAGACCATCCGGCAAAATTGGAACTGAAGAATTTTACAGACTTGCATCAGAAATTGTCGAGCTCATCAGCAAAGAAAGCGTAATTGTGTATTACTCAGCATACCTGGCAGGTACAGGTGAAACAGGTAAAAACAAATGCAAGCGGAAAACTGTATGGAAGTTTCATAACACGGAGAAGAAAGCTTCGCCTAAGTGGATATCTTCCGGGAACTAGCAGAGCTTCAGCAATCACTTCAAACAGCAGTTCTACGCCGTCTGCTACTAGTGAGGACAATGGTATATATGTTTATATAAGAAAATTATATACAGGGTGTCGAACAGGGACATAAAGGTTGTCATTAACATAAACATCATCATCATCATTACTCTTACTTTCAAATACTCTTTATTGCACACCAATAAAACAAGAATAAAACAAGATGACACAGGTATAAGAAGGGTACATCAGGGTACTTTTTACCGCGGGTAGGGGAAGGGGGGCAAGACGGGGTAGCGGGCAAGACGGGGCAATCAATTGTAAATCAGTGGTCACTGGTCTCACTCCAAAATCGGTAAAAGTTTATAACTGTCTTATCATTATTCTGTCAAAAGTTTATACAAGACTACGGAGTTATAACTAGCATGCCACACACGTTGTGAAGCTGGACATTGACGATCAGTTTTGGCCTAAAACTGTGGCGTAAAACTGTGGCGTCACTCCAAATGGTTTTAGGCCAACTAGATTTCCCCACTGACTGGCGTGACGCCGGGGCTCTTCTTTCCATTAGTTGACATCGAGTATCGAGTTCATATTTTTTTCATGGAAAGAACTCATAATTAGGAACTCGAATACGAAATTTCAAAGCGAGGAGACAAATACGACGGGAGAAATAAATTTCAAAAAATTAAGATTTTTTAGGTTACAAATGTCAATTTTAACATCATTTTGTAACGATGTCGATTCGTACCAGTCATTATGGATGGTTAAAAACTCTATGATGACTGGAAACTCCATCTAGTTCTACATACTGGCCATTAATTTTATCGAATCCTATCCTGTTCTTTCAATTCAAATTCAAAATCTTCGTTTCACGTGTCCTGTTCATCATTTTTGATTCAGTTCTACTAAAATCACCAAGCCGTACAGAGCTCTCGGAGCATTACCAGTTTTTATATCAGTTTGAGTTGTTTAATTATAGTTTTAAATAAGTGGAACCCTTGACCCTTGGAAAGGGGTAAGTTTTCATCATCATACCCATTACTACCTACTTACCTACCTACTTTTTGTTATTCATGTATTTTTTATCTTGTTGTTACAGTTCCTATGCTTCCTAATCTTCCTAATCTTCCTATTCTTCCTATACGTTTCTTTATTACTACCTTTATAAATAAAAGTCAAGTCCCTATAAACATCATCTTTTTATTCATCTATTATCTACAAATTAAATACTGGGCGGTGACTTCCGACGTTCCGGCTAGTGTACCGCTGGCCGACGAAGACGTCCCGTCGCAATTTAGACCCTGTGTTGGCATTTTTCAACATAAAAACGTGTTTGACGTCAGCCCGCTAGGTTGGTAGCACTGCTAAATTGTCGCAAATAGCTCTAATCCAATGCCGTAATGCCAGTAATAAAAATATGTTAGGACCGCCATTTTGTGAGTTTTGACATCAGTCAGCGTTTGTATTCGTCGCAGTTGAGAGCGTTTCCGTACTCCTGTTATTTATGAACGTTTGGCTACCATGGCGTCCCCGAAGTCTCAGTCTTCGAGTTCCGCTGTGTCTTCGCCTGAAGAGTCGAGTGTAGTGCGAGTTTTAGACTCCAGTGAGCCGCTTGTGTCGAACTCCTCTTTAGTGCCTTCGAGTGTGCAAGTGTTGGACTCAGGTGACCCGCTTGTGCACCGGACCCGTTCCTGGGGTGCTCATCGTCAGTGCCTGTGCAAGTGTTGGACTCAGGTGAGCCGCTTGTGCATGGTGACGAGGAGCCCATTGCTGGGTGTTCATCGTCTGTGCCTGTGCAAGTGATGGACTCTTGTGAGCCGCTTGTGCATGGTGACGAGGAGCCCATAGCAGGGCCTTCTTCTGCTGCTGTTGGACAGCAGCAGAAGAACGGTGGTGCTACTGAATACTCAGGTTATCAGAATTTATTAATAAATCATCATGTCAGCCGAACGTCGCCCACTGCTGGGCATAGGGCAATTAATGTACATTATTAATAAATATTGTACATTAATTGTTATTTAAAGAAATTGCATATTTAAGACCGATTGTGGTTAAATTAGGTTAAAATAAGTGACAGAACCGAATAAGTCAACCCCGACTCGCTGTGGTACTAGTCTGCCCTACCCCAAGAGTGTTTTATGAGCCCGGAGGCGCGGAGGGAGAGCAGGAGGAGCATGTAATGCCTGCATTACACTACGTAAGGGTGGAGGAGCTGTACTTCCCGCAGCGCCGGAGACGTTTAGAACCTATAGTTGTGACATATCTGAGCATGTTATCAAATAACAAATAAGTTTTATAACTGATTCCTAATACATTAGTACCTATGTACTTTACTTTTATTTCGATGTGTTTTAATTTTTATTTTCAGATGAGGATTTGGAAGCTCAGCTGCAGCATTCAGGATCATCTGGGAGGCGCATCCATTTGCTCTCCAGGGAGGTTCAAAGCCATTGGAATTTACGAAAAATTCACAGAATTTTTGCGTCCACTGAAGGCTACATCCGATTTGCAGAGGAGAGAGGTTTGATAACCACCTTTAGGATGAGCCGAATACACAGGAGCCCTATGACCCTAGTACAGTTTGAGCGACAATTGGGGACCTTCAGGTGCCGGAAAAGTTCCTGCAGAGGCAGGTCCTTCAGTCAGTCCTTAGGGACTTGGTTTGAGGAGGCAAGGCTGCCATTACCAACAATCTTCGAGTTAATGTATTTGTTTGCGCAAAATACTTCCTATGAAAAAGCGAGATTAGAAACAGTTAACCCGGATAAAATCGCATCTATATCATTCCGAACAATTGCAGACTGGTATATTGCAGAGAAACTATTATAATTTATGAATTGGAAAAACATAATCAAAGACCAGACCAATGATCGGTGGCCCTGGGAAGATAGTGCAAATTGACGAATCCCAGTTTGGAAAAAGAAAATACAATAGAGGACGTCATTATAGAGGGTCACTGGGTCATTGGCATGATTGAGGATGGGAGTAGGGCATCGAACCCGGGTTTACCCGGTCCGGAAAAACCCGGGTTTACCCGGGTTTTAAGCAATACAAAAAACCCGGGTTTGATTTTTAAAAACCCGGGTTTTTCGAGTTTTTCGGGTATTTTTAATACTTTGTGGAAAACTAAATATATGTAGCTTACTTCCGCAAAAAAACAACCAACAAACCAACACCAACACTTGGTGTTGGTTTTCGCACGAACTATCTCCTGAGGATGCCCCGGGTTGTGGCGAAACACGTGTAGAGTAGTCTAATCGGTGAAGGTGCAAGGTGTATTGCTGTCTTGCTAAATGCAGGTATTGTGCACTGGGATTTTAATGGTGTGCATGAGCAATTTTTTGCGGGCGGGCGGTGCATCATGCATATTGTGTTTTTTTGCGGAAGTAAGCTACATATATTTCGTTTTTCACAATGGTTAGGGACTTCCGCCAAGTGACGCCTAATTCAATCAAATATTTTTAATACTTTTCTTTTTGTTTTTTATTAAGTACAAACCACTTCGAATGCAATAATAAATGGAATAAAAACACACTTTGATAAATAATTACAATAAAAGATGCTTTGTTGCTGCGTTCGTACCAAGAAAACAAGCAAAGCAAGTTAAATGGAACGCGCGCGGTGCGTCCATCTTAGGACATGAAGAGGGTAAAATGTGGACTCCACATTTCACCCCATGGAACCACATGGAATTAGAACTAGTTCTCCGATCTTTTCGACTAGTTTGTCATATATTGCTCATGAAGACGACCCCGAAAATATAGCATATTTTCGGTCTGTTTGCGTTTCTCTTTGCAGAGAATTCACGTCTAGATGTTACACGCCAAATTCCACCGAAGATACCTCGTGTTAGCTCTTCCATGGGTAATATTCACATTCGCCACAACGAGGTTCTCAAAGCTCTCCGTGGTCTAGGAAATAAGGTTAGTGGTCCTAATGGAATCCCGGCAATAGTCCTGCGTAACTGTGCACCCTAGTTGTCTCATATCTTGAGTCGCCTCTCATTTGCGACTGGACTTGTCTTGTTCCTCAGTCATGGAAGCGTGCCAATGTGCAGCCCATACCTAAAAAAAGGTAGCCATGCCAACCCCTCTAACTACAGGCTGATTTCAATCACGTTCATACTCTGGAAAACTAGGTACGGAGCATGTACTGAATAAACATCTATTGGCGTAACTTGAAACTAACGAGCTCCCTAGTGACTTCCAGTATGGTTTTTGCGGTCGACTGGAGATCTTCTCGTGTACGCCACCCACCTTTGGAATCAAGCGTTCGATAGACATGGCGAAGCACTCGCTGTCTCGCTTGATATTTCCAAAGCATTTGATAGGGTCTGGCATGATAGCCGAATTGGCAAGCTTCCCTCATATGGAATCTCTGACAGCCTCTGCATCTGGATCACCGATTTCCTTAGAAACCGTTCAATTCGAGTCGTTGTGGATGGTCAGACATCTGACTTGAAGATCATCAACGCTGGGGTTCCCCTAGGTTCGGTATTATCTGCAACATTCTTTCTTCACCACATTAACGACCTGTTGGTGCCTGGTACATTTGGTTATGACGATGACACCAGTTTGTCTAGCAGATATCTTTCAGATGCAAGGGCTACTAGTGATGAAGTTGAGCAAACGAACCTGGCACTTCAGGCACTTCCGATTGAGGAAATGCCAACCTTGTCAGTTTCAACGCTTCGCCACGTAGGCGTGTCTTTTCTCAGATAAACGGAGTCCCTTTCAACTAGCTCCGACTTTCATGGGTGTATCCTTACCACTTTACCAGTAACCGAGAACCTGCAACTTGGCGTTACTCTATAATCGGAGCTGAACTTGAGTGGTGAGTAGTACTTGGTGAGTATATCGACTCAATTGGTTAAACTGCTGCCAAAAATGCGTTCCCCGATCATTCTTCTTCTTCTTATCAATACGGGTGGTTTCTGCAACTCGACGTCTATTGCGCCAATTTTGCGTCCGGAGGGTGCGCGGCCAGAACACTCCAGCCAGCGCAGCTCAGCCAGGAACGCTCTAAGAGCTTTCACATTCGTGATCGCTTCCTGGACGCTGCCCGGCGAGCCGAGGTACCTCGCCCGGTAGGGGCCACCCCCCTGCGTTCCAGCAGTACGTGGGCAGCTGTTTCTTCTTCCTCCATTCACCCTCTGCATAGGGGACTGTCGGTGACATCTAAATTAAAAAGATGTCTGTTAAATTGTCCATGACCAGTAATAGCACCTGTTACCAGGCGAAGTTGCGGTCTGCACAGTTGTATCAGGGCCCTGGATAGACGCGCGTCCACGTGCGGTTGTGCAAGTTTCGCCTGTCTGCACGAATCCAGCGAGCTCCAATTAAGTTGGTGTAATTCTATAGTGCGTTCACGGATCTTATTTGCAAACCAGCTTGTCGGGATAGGCGCGATCAGCTCTGGGCCAACGGGCGTGGAGCCGGGTGCGCGTCTGGCCATTATAACCTTGGCCTTTTCAAAGCAAGAGTGCTTGGGCATTGGGCACCTCCTGGGTAAGCATACAACATCCTAGACTGCATACTGTCTGCTATGCTGGCTGGTGGTCAAATGCATGCATACTGCATACCCTGTACAAATATAAAAATAAAATAAAAAATCGTCCCGAAATTTATGATGGCCAGTCCTGTCCTGCATGTCTGTAAAGGCGCTAAGTTAGTAATCTATACTTACTTAGTTTTGAGATATTCTGAAAAAATTAAAATCTATGATGACTTTTTTTATATTAGATAGGTAACTGTTTTTGTAATTTGTAAAGTACTATTTTTCATTTATTTTAATCCTTCCACATTCTTAACATCTTGTACTCATTGTAAAAATTGATATAATAACACAGTTTCTTGTATTTAATAAAATTATAACAAAAAGATCGAAAAGCTCGAAAAACCCGGTCTACCCGGGTTTTGATTACTCTTAGACCCGAAAACCCGGGTTTTCAAAATTGAACCGAGTTTCGATGCCCTAGATGGGAGCGATGACCTACGTGTGGATGTGTGTCCCAATAATGAGAGATCGGCAGAAGTTTTGGTTGCACTTATTAAAAAGCATGTTCGGGGAGGCTCCACTATTCATACAGATTTTTGGAGAGCGTATGATTGCCTTCCCATACATGGATATATACACAATAAAGTTAACCACAGCGATCCGGAAAATAGATTTGTTGCTCCGGATGGGACACACACCCAGCGAATCGAAAGTCATTGGCGAGCTCTAAAGAGGCAATTCCAGATAGCCAATTATAAAGGGAATTTGAGGACTGGTTGGTGGAAGAGTCGTGGAACTCTTCCACCACCCTTCGTCTGACGAAGGCTTCGGATTGAGCACTTAGATAAATTTGAGAGTCTTTTAGAAGCAGTAAAACATGTTTACAAAATATGAAATAAAAGTCTTATATTGAAAGCCGTTTTTTTATATTTAAACTGTCCTTATAAAATGTAGTATGTACGGTCGCCAGCACGTCGGGTTACTACAAAATGTCAAAATTTATTAATTAAAATTGAACTCCTGTTGGACATAAGGTTGATTATTTAAAGAAATTTGACAGTTTGTAGTAACCTGACGTGCTGGCGACTGTACTTAAGAGCTTCACTCACTGATAATATGATTTTTAAGGGCGAAATTTCCGTTTTAGCTAATTATTTTTAAATTTTCGGTCCGTCACTTTCTACTTGTAAAAGCAAAAACTATACACAGCACGCTCGACCAAGTGATTACATACTCTGCGTTCGACCACCGCACCACCGCGGGCGGGCGATTGGCGAACTGACGCGATTGGATTGGAATGACGATCACACACTGACGGTCAGTTTGGCGCGACGCGCCGTTGGATTTATGATAGCCACGGAAAATTGCGTGGCGCGTCGTCAGTTAAAACTCTGGAGTGACGATTCGACATTCACGATCAAATTTTGGATTGACGCCGGAGTTTTACGCCACAGTTTTAGGAAAATTTGACCGTCAATGGCCAGCTTCAGGTTTCTTTCTACCAACTAGAGATATAATGATAACACCAAAAATTCTTTAGAGTGGTTGACCAGCGACCACTGAGTTGTTACAAGAAATTTAAAATAAGTAAGTAATAACTTTTTTACTGACTGAAGCCGAAATAAATAACCTTTCCTGGTAGTCCCAGAGAAAGACAAGAAACTTCTCAAATGTTTCTGTCTAAATGTGGAGTGCCAAATAATTTGGGTGCAATAACCTGCACCCTGCACAATTCTATTTACATATGAAATACCTTTCAAAGAAAGGCTTTTCTTAGATACAATACACTTGCTTATACAAACCTTGGTGCTTGTCTATATCATGTAAGTATCCATTTCATTTGTCCTAGTTTGCATCTTTGTTCTTCACCATAAAGTAAATATTAGGTAATTAATGGTGGTGCCGACTTTCCTGCATTTAAATTGCTATTTTTATTCAGATTTGTGATGCAGAGGACAAACTTTTGAATGTCAATGCAAATTATCCAGGGAGTTGTCATGCATGACCAATACATTTTTAACAACTCCATAATTAAAAGAGAGATGCAAAGATTGTGCAACGAATAAACGGGGTAATATTTTTTGCTTGGTACCAACTTATGTAATAAAATACTATAATTTTTTTTACCAAAAGATCCATCCTATAATGTATTAAATTATTTATTGACATAAAAGTTCATATTATAGGTATCTTTGATTTCCTTCTTTTATTTTGGCCAACATGTACATGAGAAGTTTACGGGGTTATTAAATAAATAAAATTAGGTTTTTTAAGCAATATTATTATTAGAATCAAATAAAATATCTATTTAAATAGATTTCTGCGTAATCCCCATAACCTGAAAAAAGAAGAAAACTATATAACTGCAATGTTATTTTAATGTACAGGAGACTCTGGATATGCTAGAGCCATGGTTAATGACTCCAATAACCAATACTGAGTTAAATTCACCTGAATACCGGTATAATCAATGGCATTGCTCAACAAGAAATGTAATTGAGCGCACTAATGGCTACCTGAAAGGAACCTTTCGGTTTCTGCGCCTAGATCGGCGCCTACATATGCGCCTGAGAAAGCAACTGCTATTATTTATGCTTCTTGTACTTTATACAACATCATGAAACATTTCCGGTAATAAAATACAAATCAATCTGAATTTATAAACTTGATGTAATTTATTCGTCATTTTTAATGCAAAAATGTTTCAGCATTCCTCCTAGGGAAAGTGAAACGGAGATTGAGCAGGAGGATTTAGCGCACCCACTTAGCGATGGAGAGCCAAAACGTTAACGAAGCCCTTTTGCTTGTAGCACAGAGAAAGAGAGGAAATATAATTGCCACAACTTTTATTTAAATTGAAAAGTCTTTTCTTTTATATCCCAATAATTTATGTAACCACCTTTACGATCTCATAGACACTTCTCTGTCACAAAATCTGTACGTAGAAAAAATAATCCGTATTTCCCTTGGTCACACCTTAACTTAATGTAGGGACACGGTGTGTTCCCACAGGTTTCATATTTCGATTATTTCTATGTACCTATTGTGTGTGACTCGTGGTGCGGGCGGGCAGTCGTCACCGCGCACCCGATCTGTAAACGCGTTTTATAAAGTAAATGTATTGTTGCGTAAACAATCTTCTATTTGGTCTACCCCTGTAGAGATAACCAATACCTATATCTCAAAGTGGTGACCTCGTACGCGAAAATTGAACAATGTGTTAAAATTTTAATAATAACTAGTGTGATTTTGAACTTTAAAATAATAAAAATATCAGAAAGTGTTTACAATGACTGACCCTCCGCAAACTTACCTGCCTCCAACGCTTACTTCGACGACAACCTCATCTTCGCCAGTTGATATCATAGCCATACAATTATTATTTAGAATTCCTGAATTTTAACTAGACCAACCATGCGTGTGGTTTGTACGCGCAGAGGCAGTAGGTACTCGGATCACAAAAATTGAGCGACGACACACGCTTCGACATGGTGATGTCAAAACTACCCAAGGACATAAAGATAAAGATAAAGATAAAAATATTCTTTATTCACTTAGACATAATAAATATGTACTTATGAATCGTCAATATTTTCCTACCACCCATTCAAGACTTTTTTAACTGACAAGAAGAATGGGCGCAAGAAACTTGCCAGCGTTTCTTAGTTAGGTAACGACATTTACAAAAAAAAACATATCGTTACTAATACAACAATTGCTTAGTATAAAAATACATCATTTTAAACAGTGATTATGTTATGTGTTACATCATGACCATGCATTGCGGTCATTCAAATAATCGTCTACTTTATAGTATCCTTTGCTCATCAGCGACTCTTTAATGTAACATTTAAATTTATGCAATGGTAGTTCAATAATATGCTGTGGAACTTTATTAAAAAAGGATATGCTTTTCCCCAGAAATGAGGCTCTGGATTTTTCTAGCCTAAACTTGGGAACGACAAGTTTATCTTTATTTCTTGTGTTAAAGCGATGAATATCGCTCTGCTTTACAAATGTATTATAATATTTTTTCACATAAATAATATTTTCATAGATGTATTGTCCTGCAACAGTTAAAATGTTTATTTCTTTAAATAGATCTCTTAAAGAATCTCTCGATCGGAGGTTGTACATGGCGCGAATAGCCCTTTTTTGGAGCACGAATATACTTTGGATGTTAGCGGCTGAGCCCCACAACAAAAGGCCGTAGGACATAACACTATGAAAATAACTAAAATAGACTATTCTAGCCGTTTCAATATCGGTTAAGAGCCTTATTTTCTTTACTGCGAATGCGGCCGAACTGAGTCTACTCGCCAAGGCTTCGATATGAGGATCCCATTGTAGTCGCGAGTCTAATATAATACCTAGAAACTTTGTATTGTTAATGAATTCGACCATATCGCCGTCTAGTCTTATATGAAAATCAACTTGTCTTACATTAGGTAACGAAAATTTTAAACACTTAGTTTTCTTTGAGTTTAATGATAAATTATTACTATTAAACCAATGTGACACTTTTGAAAGAGCACTATTTACTTCGTCAGAACAGTCATCACCTCTATCTACTTTAAAGACTAGAGATGTATCATCTGCAAATAGCACTGTCTCACATAAATTCTTCGCGTAGTAAGGAAGGTCATTTATGTATATTAAAAACAACAGCGGGCCCAATATTGATCCTTGGGGTACGCCCATAGTAATGGGAGCTCCGGTAGACTCAGTTTTATTAATAACTACCTTCTGAGTTCTTTCATACAGATATGAATGCATAAGGCTTACTGACATTTCAGAAACACCATAATGTTTTAACTTCCTTAATAGTGTTTGGTGATCAACACAATCGAATGCCTTGGAAAGGTCACAAAAAATAGCGATTACATCCTGCTTGTCCTCCCAGGCATCAAGTACATGTTTTAGAAATGCAACCCCAGCATCAGTTGTACTTTTACCTTTTGAAAAGCCAAACTGTTTCTCATGCAGTATACTATTTAATTTAAAATATTCTAAAAGTTGAGCATAAATTAATTTCTCAAATATTTTACTTATTGCTGGTAGTATGGATATAGGTCTAAAATTTGCTGGGTCACTTTTGTCACCAGCTTTAAACAGAGGAATTATTTTACTATTTTTCATTAAATTAGGAAAGACCCCTTCACTTATACATTGGTTATAAATTATTGCTAATGATGGAGCTATCACATCAATTATTGATTTGATGATACTTGTAGATATGCCCCAGAGATCTTCTGTTTTCTTAATATTTATTGCTCTGAATGCTTTAATAATATCTTCGGTAGTGACATAGCTAAAACTAAATGTTTCCTGGCACTTGTTCACACTAGATTCCATAAGAGAGACAGCGGTGTTGGGGCAAGAGTTAAGTCTGCTAGTAGTTTCTAACGGAATTCGAGCAAAGTAACCTTCAAAAGCACTAGCCACCTCAATATCTGATTCAAAAGTCTGATCACTAATTTTTAAGTTAAATGAATTAATTTTGCTTTTTATTTTGCCAGTTTCTTGGTTTATAATACTCCAGGTAGCTTTTATTTTTTTTCAGATGATTTAATTTTATTTGAAATATACCTAGATTTTGCCAGAGCACATACTTTCCTAAATGTTTTTGAATATTTCTTGACATATTCAATGATCGCACAAATAAGTGACTTCCTGGCCAGACCACCAGCTACCGGCAAGTACAATGCTATTAATTCCAAATAGTTGTCACTTCTGGAAGACTCCAAAGCATGACAGTTCGAAAAGTTAATTGGCGAAATGGAGCTTGGGGACCAGAAACCGTCCAACTACTGCGCCGTATGCGAGATCTTGCCCGGGACAAGATATCAGATGACACTCTGCGCGTGCTATGGCAAGGTCATCTGCCAAACACAGTGTGCGGCGTGTTGGCCGTTACAGAGACTAAAGACCTGGACAGCTTAAGGCTTGAGCACACTAAACGCGGGTCAGAAGCAGAGCAGGTCAGTAGCACCGCCGGAGATGGCGGGAGTCGGCACACTGAACGCAGCAGCAGTTTCAAAGCAGTTGCAATGCGGGCCCGCGTTCAGTGTGACGGGTTAGGCAGGCAGTAGGCAGAATACAACTCTCGTCAACTGTTTCAAAGCAGTTGCAATGCGGGCCCGCGTTCAGTGTGACGGGTTAGGCAGGCAGTAGGCAGAATACAACTCTCGTCAACTGCTTTCGACGCGCTGAGCTGCACTGCGAACGCCCTGCCTCGGTATGTCATGCTAACATGACCGCCATAGTTATACAACAACGCGGGCCTGCGCTCAAACTGCTGTGCGCCGCGCCTGCGCTGCACAGTATTTTGTCCCCATACGAAAGGTCGGACATAGCATTCTTAAAAGTCCACATGCCATATTTTGAAAAACTAAAAATAGCATCGTATTCTACTATTCAATGGCAATAACAAATAAATGCTAGTACCATTTTTCAATTGAAGTCATAGTTTTTAAGTAACTAAATAAAAACCTATAACTTTGTATGGAATGCAACACAAAATAAGTTGTAACTCACGATTTCCTCGTTATTTCAGTTAATGGTTTTTGAAGTTGGTATACAGGTATTATTTACAAGTTTTCGTTCATACATACATGGTGCCCCAAACGCGACCCTTCGGAGATACTAAGAAAGACTTATTATAAAATAAATAAGAGCTGATTTGGTCCAAATGAGTAACATTATTACTATTCGTTATCGGTTATGCGTTTTTCTAATTATTCCTAATTAATTATTACCTTATCGTTTGTCACTAGTAAGTAATTAGCCTATAATCCATAAAATAGCAGACCTATATTATCTTTGAATTTGATTAGTCTCATTATGATATTACAATTATTAGGGGGTACTTTAATAATGATAGGTTTTAAAACTACCCAACAATGGAAGATTTTTGTATTTAAGACATATTTCTCTATTGAAACAATCAGTTAAAAACTAAATTTCGTGCGAGACTTGTCAATATTATGGCTTTCCGTGGTTTTCTTACATATCTTGATCTTTATGTTGCTTTACGCAATAATAGCGATCATAGTTATCTGTTTAATAATTTGAAATCAAACAGTAATTTTGAATTAAGTGAAAGTTCTGAAAACGAACTGAAGAAATGGTGTCGAAGATTTTGCTACCGTATTTTTACCAAATGGAACCAATTCCGTAGAACTGTTGATAAATTTATGAAGAAGAATTCAGACTGGCTAAGTACGAATATCGAATGGCCAGATTGTTTTCAAGCAAACGCGGATCCCGTACATGAAGAAGCTGCTGTAAAATTACCAGAGGAAGTGATTATTCCATCAACATCGGATGCTTCAACTTCAACGTCAATGATTCAAAGGAACTCATTCGAAGATTTATCAAATAGACAGAAAAGAAGACGCACTTCTGAATTACGGTCTAGTTGCAGTAAAGAAGACTTTTATTTTGCACTGAAAGTGCGCTGAAGCTGGCTGGAAGAGATGATCTGGTCGATGTTATGAAACAGCTATTAGAGAAGCCTGAGGATGTTTCAAAAGTAATGAATTTGATAAATGAACAAAGCACATCATCGCATGAGGTTTCCCCAAAGAAGGCGTTCGCTCTGTACGTTAGTATGCGGCTAACTAACTGGTGTTACTTAACTTTAAGAAATTTTAGTCCTCAAGAAGGTCTCAAGTATCCAACCTACTACATGCTGCTAAAAGAGCTACCACCAGCTACCGGCAAGTACAATGCTATTAATTCCAAATAGTTGTCACTTCTGGAAGACTCCAAAGCATGACAGATCGAAAAGTTAATTGGCGAAATGGAGTTACTTAACTTTAAGAAACTTTAGTCTTCAAGAAGGTCTCAAGTATCCAACCTACTACATGCTGCTAAAAGAGAAAAATGAATGCTATCCGAAGAAAGAAGACATAACCCTCACGGAAAATTCAGCGAAGATCCGGTTGCAGTCACTACTTGACTTTACAGTTCGTAGACTGATTCTCTCCCTTGACACAAAGTTAGCGATGTTGCTTCCATACAAAAAAAAATTCAGTTGTTGAAAAGTCAAATTCCTGAAACGAATCCGAAAACATTCAAATTTGAGTTTTCGGATTGGTTTCGAAGTTAGTGCTAGGTATGCAAGCCGTTCAGAAAATATTTCCGGAAACTAAAATTCAACGGTGTGTATTTTACTTTAGCAGAGTTTGTTGGAGAAAAGCAGAAGTTCTTGGTTTAAAGAAAACAAAAAGTATAAAAGCATACGTTAAACGGGCTATTGCTTTAGCTTATCTGCAAAAAGAAATTGTTACGGACGCCTGGTTGTATGTTAAGGCTGAAAGTGAAACTTACCAAATTATGACTTTAACAGTTATTTTGAATAAACATGGATGCTGAGAAATGGTGTTTTCATGGAATTTATCATAGAACTAATAATGCAAACGAGTCATGGAATAGCAGACTCAATCAAAAATATCCATGAAACCTAACATTGCGACTCTATTACCTAAAACATTACAAAACGATGGAAATTATTATTTTGGTCTTTTTCGTCAAAAAAATTCATAAGCAGCAAATATAAACCAAAAACTAGCTGTGCAATAAGTGCTGCAGTGCAAGAGTATGCACACCACCTTTTATAATTTTTCCCCTTTTATAAGTCCCTCCTGTACCACAGAGTAAACAATAGTACACAGGTACAGAAGCTTCACTACGCCAAACCATTTAAATAAATAGCAACTCTTAAGTACAACGCAATAAAGTGGAATTCAGCTTGTACGGCGCTAATAACAAACGGCCAGACGTTGCATCTCTTTCTATCGCAAATGAAATGAAATATACATTATTTGCTCATGAAAAGGGTAACATTTTATGGTGTTATAACTGATATTGCCTGTCCTTAACTGCTTACAACGTAGCATGCCAATATTTTTTAAACATTCAATCTACAATTTATACTAACACTAAAATTCTAATCCATTCCTTCTTATTTATTATATTCTAGCTCTTTTGCGGATCTAACTTCTATGGATTTCGCACAGCGCGCAAGTACATCGAGTGGAAGACGCATGTCTGTACAAACGGAGCCGCTTACCCAAGTGGATGGATGATTGCTCCTATACTGTGTTGTTTTTGAAACATTTTAAAAAACATGTGAGATGCTCCAAACATAATCCGTGTTTAATAATCATGAGTAACCACGAGAGCCACATCAGCATTGATTCAGTCAATTATGCTCAGGAAAACGGTATTCATTTATTAACAACTAGCTTTCCGTCCGCGGAATATATTTTTCCAGAATAAAATGTAGCCATGTTCCTCTCCTGTAGGGCTACCACAACTTGAGCGCGACTCGAGTGAAAAGAGTCGCGCTAAGTTGGGTTAGACCTACAGGCTACAAAGTATCTGTGTCCCAAATTTCAGCCAAATCCGTTTAGCCGTTTTGGCGTGATTGAGCAACTCAGGACACCACTATGCGTTAGCATTTGTTTAACATGAACGCTGCCCACCCCACCCCGCTCCACGCTCAACCAGAGTGGGCAACCTGGCCGTACACTACAGCAGGGATACGTAAAAGTAACAGCAAAGGCAGGAAAAAAGGCGCTACAAGAGTTATTACTGATACCCTTGAAAAAATTCAAATAGAAGAAGCTCGTAGAAAAGAAAATAAGAAAAGGAATAATTCAGATAAAATAGCCAAAAAGAATTTTGAAAATATAACAAAGCTGCAAAGACCTAAAAAAGCAGCAATAGCGAAAAGACAAAGACTAAATTACAAGGATAGTAATTTAGTCTTTGTCTTTTTTGTAGAAGATGTAACCTTGCCACCAGATAAGGTGAAATAGAATAAAATAGTGAAGAGGGAGAAGACGTAAATGATCTCGATGAAGATAATGTTCATGAAGGTGATTGACTGGTGGTGAATTTTGTTTCAGAAAGAAGCATACCCCACCGATATGTTGGTCAAATCGTAAATGAGTCGCTAGCAAGCCTAGACATCAAATTTATAAAAAAAAGGAAATGACAAAAGATTCAAATAGCACACAAAATATACTAGTGTGATTGGCAAGTACCAAGGGGCTCAGCCGCTAACATCCAAAGTATATTCGTGCTCCAAAAAAGGGCTATTCGCGCCATTTACAACCTCCGATCGAGAGATTCTTTAAGAGATCTATTTAAAGAAATAAACATTTTAACTGTTGCAGGACATTACATCTATGAAAATATAATTTATGTGAAAAAGTATTATAATACATTTGTAAAGCAGAGCGATATTCATCGCTTTAACACAAGAAATAAAGATAAACTTGTCGTTCCCAAGTTTAGGCTAGAAAAATTCAGAGCCTCATTTCTGGGGAAAAGCATAGCCTTTTTTAATAAAGTTCCACAGCATATAATTGAACTACCATTGCATAAATTTAAATGTTACATTAAAGAGTCGCTGATGAGCAAAGGATACTATAAAGTAGACGATTATTTGAATGACCGCAATGCATGGTCATGATGTAACACATAACATAATCACTGTTTAATATGATGTATTTTTATACTAAGCGATTGTTGTATTAGTAACGATATGTTTTTTTTTTTTTTTGTAAATGTCGTTACCTAACTAAGAAACGCTGGCAAGTTTCTTGCGCCCATTCTTCTTGTCAGTTAAAAAAGTCTTGAATGGGTGGTAGGAAAATATTGACGATTCATAAGTACATATTTATTATGTCTAAGTGAATAAAGAATATTTTTATCTTATCTTATCTTATCTTATCTTATCAAGTAGTGAAGAAACTCCCTCCGCCTATTTTTAAGTCCACTTCGAAACGAATCTTTTACCATTTTGCTCTTTAACCATTTCGCTCCTTTAGCGTTTTGCGATTGTTCACCGTTTTGCTTTTTACCATTCCGCGCCTAAAGGCTTTTTTTCCCTGTGCGTGGTCACAGCTATCTCCTTGCAAACAAAGTGTTAGGCAGAGTAGAAAAAAATTTAAGGAAGAAACATAATATTAATTAAAAAGGAATATCATAAAGTGTATGACGAAGTTGGAAAAGTAAAAATTTAAATACTTTTTTTATCCACAACTGTGAAGTACTTAGCCTTCATCACACCTGATGTTAAGTGGTGATAAGGCTGAAGGTGGAAGCGCACTACTCCCGGAACGAGGAACTGTCTATCTTATCTCTAACTGCCGGAACACAATAATGCTGAAAACATCATTGTTATGGCGTCAGACTTAGATAAGATGGTGGTAGCTAGCCAGGCGTACAAAGAACATGTCCTACCACCAACCAAAAAAACTCGGAAATTACTACTGGAATTAGGTTAGGTCAACGCGGACACGATCGCCGCAGCGGGTCACACTTGGTTCAAAGGCTTTCCCTGGCAATACAGCGCGGCAACGCAGCCGGTATCATGGGAACCTTTGAACCGGAGATGACCCGCGGCGGTCTTTTAGATTAAGTATCTTTAACCTTTTTGATAATAATATGGAATTAGGTTAGGTCAACGCGGACACGATCGCCGCAGCGGGTCACACTTGGTTCAAAGGCTTTCCCTGGCAATACAGCGCGGCAACGCAGCCGGTATCATGGGAACCTTTGAACCGGAGATGACCCGCGGCGGTCTTTTAGATTAAGTATCTTTAACCTTTTTGATAATAATATTATTGTAATAGGATTGTTCGGAAAAGATCGACATTTCTGAACGCAGCTCTAATGTCACGTCAAATTGACATTAGCTGTCACTTGAAGTTGACAGCCTCACTTGATTGAAATTCTTGTAAGAAAATGTCGGATTAATTTGGCTGAATTGTTAAAAACCGCTCGCGTTGAATATGCCTGGCATATCGAGTTTGAATTGAATCCTGAATTATCCTTGTGATCCCGTTTTGTACGACCAAGATTTTGACGCCATCGTGACGATCGGGCCGGTCGCGGCGTTTTGAAAGAAAGATAACCTTTTCCACCACGCACGCGTTGTTGTCGGGACAATATATCGTAATAAAAAAAGCTCCCCCGTGTGTGTTGGTGTATATTGTTGAAGCGCCCAGTGTCTTGGGACCGCTGTGTGCTATTAGTTTTGTGAGTAAGGTGACGAATTGGTAAGGTCTACCAGAAGAAGGATTTACCAGGGGCGCGCGCCCCCTCTCTCCGCAGCCCAGGAGACTCTCGACAGCACAGACCGTATGTAAAATTCACCTTACTTAACATTAAGTCGCTGTGTATCGCAGTCCAATTGTTCAGTTACATCCCGGCTGAAACCTAGTTTTTGTCCGGAGTCTATATTCATGATAACCTTCCACTGCGCCATGCTGATTCCGCGGTCTAGGCAGGGGTGTACTGAACATTTCTTGGCAGCAGAGCGTAGTTTGAAGGCCTGAGAGGCCCACGCCAAAACTTTGTCCATTAATCAGTGCCGTTTTGATGACCATCTGGTCCGGACTAGATTAATTTGTACTTGTAAATGGTAATTAACTTGCATTTGAAAAGTAAAGGGCATTCCTTTTGTTATTGGTTCCATGTCTTGTAATTAATTGTCATGTATTGAAGTTCCAAAATGTAAACAGATGCCTTTCTTTGTTCATAATAATTATTATTTAGTTTGTTAGCAAATTTGAGTTGTGAATATTGACAACTACTTAGTGAAACTTAAATGATTTGGGACATTGTTTACACATTGAAACTCATTGAAACTTGTGCTTTGAAATAATTAAAATTAACTTGTTGTTGTGTTGATATCCAAGTGAATTTCAATAGTCAGTGATTTTGAGTGAATTTCAATGAAGTGAATTTCAATAGTCAGTGAGTTTTGTTGTTTTCTGATAACCTCCAAATATTTAAGAGTTTGTGTCATTATAAATACTTTGTTGTTGTAATATTGGAATTTTGTGGTTAGTAATAACCTCCAAATATTGGAGATTTTGTGTTATAGTGAATATTTTGAATTTGTTGTTTTTGTTGATAAATTTGTGACGTTACAATGACGGCCTCCTCTGCTAAAGCCAAAATACGTTCTGAGTTACGGTGGTTAGCTTCTGCGGTCGCATTGTTGGATCGACCGGATAGGACGGAGGCCTTGTTGAACAGATACGTAGATCTGCCCATACGTTTGGCTGTTGTTGATGAGCAGTATGCCTTATTTTTGGAAAAGACTGTTGAAGCCGAGGTGGAAATGCGACAAGAAGTCGGTTTGGATGTGGACCAGTGTTATGATTTTGCGGACAGAATTACACAGGTGGCTCGACCTTTGCAAGTGGCAAAAGAGAATGATCCGAGCCCGTCCCCGGTCACATCTAAGAGTATGCCCCCTCTATTTGCTAGATTGGCCCCCTTAGACTTAAGGCGTTTTGCTGGTCGTCTAGAGGACTGGGAGGGCTTTATTAATATTTTTGATAGTCTTGTACATGCCCGGGACGATTTGACCCAGGGCCAGAAGTTGGCCTACCTGTTATCCGTGTTGGAAGGGGAGGCCCTTGAATCGGTTCAACATTTGGCCCCCTCGGATGAAAACTACCCTATTGCTAGGGATTTGATTGCCCGTCGGTACCAGAACGTACGACGTCTGGCGGACAACCATGTTGCCGCCATTTTGAATTTACCCCGCGAATTATTATTATTATTATTATTAAAACTCCCGGTGGAGCAGTGGTCGTTTTTGTTACTGCACATTGTCCTGGGAAAGTTGCCGGACTCTGTTAAGGTCCGTTTTGAGCAGCAGTATGGTGGGGATAGTGCGACTTATCTGCCACCCTTCTCGGACCTCTTGACGTTCCTGGAAGGAGAGAGTAGACTGGCAGATAATTCCTCTTTGGCCGGTCCTATGGGACCCGAACGACCTGTGCCACAGAGAAGGTCCCCCACCGGACCCCCCCGTAGGGGGCGTATGGCCCCTCGCGCGCCCGGCCGCTATGCCGCCGTCCAGGAGACCGCCCGCTGCTTGTACTGTCGGGAACCGGGTCACAGCACGACCCGTTGTGATAAGTTCCTCGACCAGCGCGTCCAAGGCCGTCGAGCGATCGCGCGACAACGGACATGGTGCTACTCGTGCTTGGGCCTGCACATGCAGCGCGAATGTACCCAAGCGCACCCATGCCGCTTTTGTAAGGGCAACCACCATCCCCTCCTCTGCATGAACAGCCCAGAGGGCGGCGGAGCGCCGCAGCGCGTCGCTGCAGGATCACCTCGTATGGGTGGGGGGCTCCGACCCCCCGCGGTGTTTGCATCCCGCAGCAGTTCTAGTGGCCACCAGAGTGGCCCCAGACGCTCTCCGCCACGTTTGGACCCTCAAACGGGCGGGGGTCCCAGGGACCCCCCCATGGGAAACCGATCCCCGAGGATGGGGATGAGTTATGCGGGCGTTGCCGGAGGTCGTAGAGGCCCCCCGCGACGTTTTGAGCCTCGCACGGGCGGGGGTCCCACGGACCCCCCCATGGGAAATCGGTCCCCAACTAGGGGGTTCGATTTTGCGAGCGTTGCGGGAGGTCGTAGAAGCCCCCCGCAACGTGTTGAGCCTCGCACAGCCGGGGGTCCCCGGGACCCCCCTTCTGAAAATCGGTCACCGTGCCCCCGCGACTATGGGGCGACGTACACGGTGGATGCTAGGCACCGATTCTCGCCGCCGCTCGCCGAATACCCGCGTTTGGAGCGGCGCCCGCCCCGTCTTCAAGGGGCCGGGAGATATAACCCGCCTGATACCGGGCGAATTGGACGTAGGCAGTATGTGGGAGATTGGGACCCACTGGATCGCTATGAGCGACCCCCTTACCATGGGGGGACGTCTGGGGACCCCACATACTAGCAATCAACGTGTTTACGGTCGATTGTAGCCACCCCTCCAGAGACCGTTTTGTTGCCCACGGCCTCTGTGCTTGTCAGGGGATTGAATGGCGACCTTGTGGAAGTTCGCGCCTTGTTGGATTCCGGTGCTCAGGGGTGTGTTGTGTCATCTTGGTTAGTTAGGCGGTTGGGCCTCAAGGTGCACCCCCACACGGAAGGCGTGAGAGGTGTTGGCGATGTGAAAGTCCCCGGGTTGTTAGGGCATGTTGACTTCACATTTACATCACGTAATAAGTCCACGCCAGGCATTAAGACCTCGGCGATTGTGTTGGACACAGTTGTTGGCCGTCAACCTTCAGTTGACTTGGGACCGAGTATGTTGTCTTTGGTGTCTGATTCCCCACTCGCCGATCCAAATTTCTTCCGCCCAGGCCCGATTGATGCTCTCCTTGGAGCCGATGTCCTGGGGCGAGTTTTGTTGACGGGGAAGCGAGTTTTGCAGCCAGATGGCTTGGTAGCTCTGCAGACGACACTCGGTACAGTTGTGATGGGCCCTGCTCGCCGCGTTTTGGATTACCTTGATGAGGATCGCGGTCTTGTTTTTAATGTGTCTCTCTCCGAAGTGGTGCAGAAGTTTTGGGAGGTTGAGGAACCTCCACCAGCCCCGCGGGTAGACCCAGTAGCGGATGAATGCGAGTTGTATTACCAGAATAACACTGGTCGCCTCCGCTCTGGTCGTTTGATCACCCGTCTCCCCTTTCGTGCCGGCCGACCTCCTCTGGGCGAATCCCGACCGCTAGCGGAACGTAGGCTAGTGGCGATGGAGCGTCGCATGAGCAAGGATCCGGTCTTCCGCCAGAAGTATGTTGAATTCATGCGGGAGTATGAGGAGTTAGGGCACATGTCCGTGAGCGATTTGGATTGGCGCTCCGTTGAGCACTTCTTTTTGCCGCACCACGCCGTTTTGAAATCCGGAAAGATTCGGGTGGTCTTTGACGGTTCGGCTCCCACCTCTACTGGAGCGTCCTTGAACCAGTGTCTGCATGTAGGTCCCAAGCTGCACACGGAGATCTCAGACATTTTGACCAACTTCCGGCGGCACCAAATTGTATTTATGACTGACATCCGGATGATGTTCAGACAAACGGTCATCCATCCAGAGGATAGGAGGTACCAATTGATTTTGTGGAGAGAGAGTCCTAGGGACCCCTTGTTGATTTATGAATTGAATACGAATACGTACGGTTTGGCTTCGAGCCCGTTTGTTGCGATTCGTTCTTTGTTGGAGCTGGCCGAGAAGGAGCGCTTGAGATACCCTCGCGCCTCCGCCATTTTGGCCAGTGACGTCTATGTGGATGACATTTGCACGGGCGCCTCATCTGTCTCAGAGGCGATTGTCCTGAGAGACGAACTCACCGCCCTTTTGAAGTCGGGAGGTTACGAGTTGAGGAAATGGATATCCAACTCGCCTGATGTACTGGTAGGTTTGCCCGAAGAGCACCAGCAGGACCCCCACCTATTCGAAAATGTTGATAATCCCCATGTGGTGACCGTCCTTGGCGTACAGTACAAACCGGTCTCTGACACGTTCACTTATTGTGTGGATTTACGACCACCGAAAGTCTGGACCAAGCGTTTAGTATTGTCTACTGTCGCACGTACCTTTGACCCCAATGGGTGGATTTGCCCCGTGCTGTTTATGGCCAAGTGTTTCTTGCAACGGTTATGGGCTTCGGGTGTGTCGTGGGATGAACCCCTCTCGGACGAGTTACTCCGAGATTGGTCGAGCTTCGTTTCATCCCTCCCCGAGATTAATGAAGTGCATTTGCCGAGGCTATTCCTCCCTTCTGAAAATTGTAAAGTTACTCTTCACGGCTTTTCCGATGCCTCCGAACGTGGATTTGCTGCGGCCGTGTACCTCCGCACCGTTACTGTTGACGGAGTTGTTGCTGTGCATCTGGTGATAGCGAAAAGCAAAGTCGCTCCCCTTCGGACTCGTCATACGATCCCGAGGTTGGAATTGTGCGGAGCTGCCCTCCTAATGCGTTTGTTGAACCACGTATGGCTCACATTAGGTCGATCTATTGCGATACAAGAGGTTTATGCTTGGACGGACAGTCAGGTCGTCCTTTGTTGGTTGAAGGCTCCGGCGCACACCTTGGACGTGTTTGTGGCCAATCGAGTGTCGCAGATTTGTAATTCCGACATCGAGTTGATTTGGAGACACGTGCCGGGAACCATGAATCCCGCGGATTGTGCGTCTCGGGGTTGTGTAGCCCCAACCCTAATTAACCACCCCCTCTGGTGGGGCCCACAGTGGTTGATGCGGCCTGAGTCGGAGTGGCCGCCCTCTCCAGCGTTGTCGAACGTAGCCGTTCCTGATATGCGGGCATGCGTCCTGGAGACTAACCCCGCCGGGGAAAAGGATTTGTTGTTGGATCGGTACAGCTCCTTACAGAAGCTGCTTGGTGTTACCGCTTGGATCAGACGTTTTGTGTACAATTGCAGAAACCCACGCGCGAGGTGTGATTCGTCGGTTTTCACTCCGGACGAGCGTAGGGACGCGCTCTTGTTTTGGGTCCGGAGAGTACAAGCTGATAGTTTTGAGTCCGAGATTGAAATTTTGCGTTTAGGCCGTCGCAAGTTGAAGGGCGCGGTATCGCGATTAAATCCCTTCCTGGACGAGAGTGGGCTTTTGCGAGTCGGCGGAAGACTTCGAAATGCGAACCTGCCGTATGGAGCTCGTCACCCCCTTTTGTTACCTGAAGCCGGACATTTGACTCAACTGATAATAACAGATCGCCATGTGAATGCACAACATGCTGGCTGTAATGCTTTGTTGGCCATTTTGCAGCGTGAATTTTGGATTTTGTCTGCTCGTCGAGCCATTCGCACTGTGGTTTTCCGTTGCCTGCCTTGCTATCGATTGAAGGCCGCGACCATGCAGCCCCAGATGGGTGATTTGCCTGCTGATCGCGTCACGGAATGTAGAGCTTTTGCCGGAGTCGCCACCGACTTCGCCGGTCCCTTTACTGTAAAGGCTTCGAGACTGCGTAATGCTAAAACCTATAAGGCGTACTTGTGCGTGTTTGTGTGTTTGTCCACCAAGGCTGTCCATTTGGACATTGTCTCGGAATTGTCTACCGAAGCTTTTGTCGCCGCCTTGAGCAGATTTGTTTCCCGTAGAGGACTGCCGACATTGATACGTTCCGATTGTGGTACTAATTATAAGGGAACGTGTAATTATCTTAAGGAAGTAGTTAAGTTTTTTGTTGATAATAAATTAGACATTGGAACCACCCTCTCCCGGCGTGGGATAATCTGGAAGTTTAGCCCTCCAGCTTGTCCGACCTGGGGAGGAATTTTTGAAGCTTGTGTAAAGGCTGCCAAGACACACTTGCGTCGCGTGATTGGAGAAACTATTCTCACGTTTGAGGAACTTGATACGGTATTTTGTAAAATTGAGGCCGTCCTCAACTCGCGACCCTTGTGCCCGTTGTCTTCGGACCCGAATGACCTGGAAGCGTTGACCCCAGGTCATTTCTTGATCGGACAGCCCCTTTTGGCTTTGCCTGAATATCCGATTCAGGATGTAGGATCCCATCGTTTGTCGCGATACCAACTTTTGAAACAGATGTCCCAAAACTTCTGGGCACGTTGGTCGATGGAGTATTTGCATATCCTACAACAGCGCGTGAAGTGAACAGATAAAACCACCCCACCCCAGACTGGCGACCTCGTGTTGATTAAGGATGCTAACCTGCCGCCCCTATGTTGGCGAAGGGGGCGCATTGTTAAACTCTACCCCGGAACTGACGGAGTTCCTCGTTTTGCTGAGGTTTTGGTTCGAGATTCGGTTTTGAAGAGAGCAGTTAGTGGGCTCTCCCGATTACCCGTAGATTGACGTACCGTTCTTAACGGTCCGGGGCGGGGGGATGTTCGGAAAAGATCGACATTTCTGAACGCAGCTCTAATGTCACGTCAAATTGACATTAGCTGTCACTTGAAGTTGACAGCCTCACTTGATTGAAATTCTTGTAAGAAAATGTCGGATTAATTTGGCTGAATTGTTAAAAACCGCTCGCGTTGAATATGCCTGGCATATCGAGTTTGAATTGAATCCTGAATTATCCTTGTGATCCCGTTTTGTACGACCAAGATTTTGACGCCATCGTGACGATCGGGCCGGTCGCGGCGTTTTGAAAGAAAGATAACCTTTTCCACCACGCACGCGTTGTTGTCGGGACAATATATCGTAATAAAAAAAGCTCCCCCGTGTGTGTTGGTGTATATTGTTGAAGCGCCCAGTGTCTTGGGACCGCTGTGTGCTATTAGTTTTGTGAGTAAGGTGACGAATTGGTAAGGACTACCAGAAGAAGGATTTACCAGGGGCGCGCGCCCCCTCTCTCCGCAGCCCAGAAGACTCTCGACAGCACAGACCGTATGTAAAATTCACCTTACTTAACATTAAGTCGCTGTGTATCGCAGTCCAATTGTTCAGTTACATCCCGGCTGAAACCTAGTTTTTGTCCGGAGTCTATATTCATGATAACCTTCCACTGCGCCATGCTGATTCCGCGGTCTAGGCAGGGGTGTACTGAACAAGGATAGTTGTCAATATGAATAAATTAAAAAGAAACTTAGATACTTAGATTAAATAAAATTACTGGAATTATATTTATATTTATATGATACTAAAGCATTAAACAGACAATTCAAGGATTTGGAGAATAAGAGAGATGAAAAGAATATTTTTGAAGAAAACAGGGTCTAGTGTACTAGTGAAAGGTATAGAAAATTTTTATTTTATTTCAGGTTCTATGTGCATTGTTTTTTTTTGCACAAGGGAGCTACCAAACACCAGTGGGAGAAAACCGAAACATTAACATGTCACAACCTTCAGTATCTCGGTGCATTACCGATATTGTTGAAGTTCTTAATGAACCAAGTATTTTTTAACCATTGGGTTCATTTCCCAGAAAATTTACAAGAAATGAATGCGATTGTAACAGATTTTTACACAACAAGTGGTTTCCCGGGAATTATAGGTTGTTAGTGTAGGAAATGAAGCTAGTTGACCCCCACAGTAATTCGTCAGTCAGAAAAAACTTTACAACGTGATAAAATATCAATAAATTAAAAGTATTGTATAAAATTCCAAAGAATAATAATAATAGAAGTTAGGTTTTTTTAATGAAAGACATATTTCATAGATATCTTTTTGAGGAAAAATGCTCCGTTGAAACTTTCTTCACCATACATATTCATGTAACGTATTAAAATGATTTATGAAATATCCAAAAAAATATCCCAGCAGAAACACAACATTTTACTAAAATATGTGTTTTTGGTGTGACTCGAAAAGTAAAATTTCTCCGTCGAACTTTTTTACGGAAATGCTATTTTATTGAAGTTTTATAACCACAAAATGAAAATCTAAAAAATAAACCATGTAATTAAACTATCTTAAAAATTGCTGTTTTACTTGCAGTGGAAAATTTCTCTATCTGTTTTATTTATTGATTTAAGTACACAGTTCACTTTATTTTCAACTACAACAATATCCAAAAAAAAAAACCAAAACCTAAAAGCATTTTACATAGAAAAACTTAATTCAGCAATCGGGAGCTGTGAGTACGAAGCGAGGCGTAGGAGCGGGGCGCGGGAGACGTACAGGACGGGTTCCCCGCCGCCCCGCCACCGCGCCGCCGCGCCGCCGCCGTCCGCTCGCGCGATCTATTCTATTTTCACGTATCAATCGTCGAGGCAAAATAATTATGTTGACATTGTCTTTATCAAATAGTTGTATAAATGGTAGACCGAGAGGCGACCGTCGGTAATTCTACCTACTATTGAGTACCACAATGACATACTCATTGTTAGAAGGCAAAAAGTTACGTTAAAAAAGTTGAGTTGTTGGTGCTGGGGGGCTACCGCGTAACTTTATGGATATGAACTTCATACTTTTTTGGGAACTTTAAGTCAATTTTATAAAGAAAATAGCCGCTATCAGTTACTTGTTTTGTGACGTCGGGTATAACGATAACTAGCTAGCAACGTTCAACAGAACAAAGCAACAAAAACCTATCAGAATAAGGAATTCAAATGACAGTTGAAGCCCATACCCATATCCAGATTTCTTAGCCGGTAGCCCCCCAGGTTAGGTTGGCGGCTAAGCAAGCCGCAACCTTAGCCTCTTAGTATATTCATGAAAAAAGTGCGGCTAAAATGATGAGAAAATATGTTATCAGGTACCAGCATGATACGCTGTTCATACGCTCAGGCTTGATAGATAGACTAGAAAAATGTGGTCTGCCACGCGCCGTCATGGCTACTTTGTCACTTCGAGCAATTTTAGCGGCGGCTTGCGGGGTGGTTTTCATGTCATGGGGTACCAGTATCAAACTAACGTCTTACTGTAACTTAGGCCAACCTACTACAAAAAATACTGGTCTGCCGACCCGCAGCCTGGCCGTCTTTTGTGCCCGAGCAATTTTATGTTTGTATTGTTACTTACATCAATAATATGAATGTACAGGGTAACAGGGAAATTCGACCTTAATATTAAACGACACCACTATTTAGGCTATTAATAATGTACTATATCCAAAAGTTAACCATTTCAGAAATATTTACCTTTTAGTTTTTTTATCGAAACACTACACTACCTTTTGAGTTTTGCTCTTATTTAATTTCTTTTTCGCTCCGTTAAGTTACAGTTTTTGCTATTTTTTGAGGAGGGGTGTACCACCATTTCAGAAATATTTTACTTTTAGTTTTTTTATCGAAACACTACACTACCTTTTGAGTTTTGCTCTTATTTAATTTATTTTTATTTATTTTTAGCTCCGTTAAGTTACAGTTTTTGCTATTTTTTGAGGAGGGGTGTACCAGTTAACAAAAATAAATTATGAAACTTGAAATAAGTGCTATCATACAATAACTATTTAAATTATGGTTTTTTACATAGCAATCGCAACTTAAAAAAATCTTAGAGAGTTAATCTGCAGATTAATGAAAACACTTCAACATCTTTTTGGAAATACCGCCTTTTTTAACCGCCTCTGTGGTCTAGTGGTTCATACCACGGATTTCAGACCCAGAGGTCCCGGGTTCGATTCCCAGTGGGGGTACATATTATATTCGGTTTGGTTGGTGGTAGGACTTGTTCTTAGTCCGCCTGGCTAGCTACCGCCATCTTATCTATTATTGTGTTCCGGCAGTTAAAGATAAGATAGCCAGTTCCTCAGTGATTGAGGATTCCGGGAGTAGTGCGCTTCCACCTTTAGCCTTATCACCACTTATCATCAGGTGTGATGAAGGCTAAGTGCTACCCCGTTGTGGATAAAAATACAAATAGGTATAACACTCTAGGTAAAGTAGCTAAACTAAATACGTATTGACAGAGAAAGCAGTGACATATAGAAAATATAAATATGTAACGAAATAAGTTTGTAAAAAGAAGAGGATAAATTGTGTAAGACTGTTATTAAAACAAAGTTTTAAATTATTTTTATGATTAAAATCTTATTTAATGGCTGTTCCATCTTAATCGATTGTTAAACATTTGTAAAAATGTTTCTTTCGGATGCGAGGGTTTCCTCACATTGATGAAACAACGCTGGCCTACAGCGTGACAAGTGATAGCAAAATTCGACGAGTCGTGTAATCGACGATCGAGTCTTTCGGTAGCTTAGTTGGTCAGAGCATCGGGCTGGATTCCCGGAGGCGCGGGTTCGAATCCCGCCTGAAAGCTACTTATAGGGCTCGTGGTTTTTTACTATCACATTTTTCCTATACTTACAAAAATTGCATTGTGAATGCATAAAAATAATTTAAAATCTAACAAAAAATAAGTTATAATAACTGTTCAGTGGACGGTTGTTTTAATTAAACATTGAACAGTGAATTCTCCCTGATCCATGAGTCCATTGTCCACATCGATGCTTGGATGGAAGGGCTTAGAAGCGGTTTTGAATCTCGAGCGGAAAGCACTCGCGTGTTTTAATTTGAGCTGGTTTTGGTCGGAGCGTAGATTTTTTTAGTTGAGATCTTTCCAGCTTGACGTTGTTACTCAACTCAATGTGCTCTAACTGTGCGGTGATCGCTTCCTGTCTTTACGAGGTTGAATACAATGACATCATTAAATATTTGCTTCCTCGTCGACATATAAAATCTATCTTGTTTTTAACTTTACCCTCCGGCTTAATCCAGGTCCATTTGCAGCTTACGGGCTTTTTAAAGGAGTTCATCAGTAGGAAGAGGTTTTCCCCCGCTCCATAAAGTCTGCCAGCATCAGGCCTCTTTCGTTTCGTTGCCAAAATCCAAATTGCCCCACTCTCAACTCATCACCGTAACGATGCCCCAATTTTGCATTGAAATCCCCTGTCACAAACGTGTAGTGGGTTTTGTATAGCTTTAAATGGCTTTAGAGATCTCTCCATACATAGCCTCCACTTCAATATCGTTGTGTTTCGAGGTCGGAGCGAAGACCTGTATGATATGCACCATATACCGTTTCTATATTTTGAGTAGGTGGGTAGCGTATCTAACTACCTTGCTCGACACACTCCCTATGGTGACGACGTTGTTAACGAGGGGTTTGTGGACGATGAACGCAACACCACCAATGTACTGCTGGTTACCCACCCGGTGGTATAGCAAGGTATAAGCTGAATAGTAGGATAATCAAGTCCTCTTCCTCTCTTTGGACCTTAGTTATGTCAATGACATCCCATTGTAACTTGCTAATCGCCTCTTCCAACTTGAAAGCTTCGCGTCGGCCCTTAATGTGCGCGTGCTTTAGGTTACCAGGTGAGCAATTTAACAGGATAGCTTATAAATTGAAAATAATATAAATTTTTTCAGTTCGCGCAGAAATCTAAGATGTGTTTAAATTTTTTCGAGTTATTTTTTTCATTATCTTGCCATAATCCCTATCCGCTAAAGCGCGCGGATGCACTCAGATATTGTTCGCCTGATTCGATATCATCAGGGTATTTCGACTTTTTAATTCCAGCTATTACACATCTTTTGGACTTCACTTTTCTTCAATGTGGGTGATAATGCAGATGAAATTAGGTAAAGGTTATTCTAACTAGGCCTACTATCGAGTACTACAAATTAAAAGGATGTAATTTCTGTTATAGTTGTACCACGTCAATTCGCCATATAAAAAGGCCCATTATCCTTTGTGTTAGTTATAGGCTTATAGGTAGGGGTGAGCACGTAAAACATGTGTTGTGATTGATAAAAATACTGCAACATGTCATTTTTAACTGTGTTTAACGTAATGCTTATTTTTTCCTTTCATCAAACAATATTTATTTTACTACTCGTCACCGCTCTCTGACCTTAAGTGACCTTAATTGCTATAAAATAAATAATAAAAAATATCTGAGTTCAACTTGACTTAATAAATAAGCTCTTTTGAATCGTCTATATTTTTCTACCACCCGTTCAACACTTTTTTAACTGATAAGAAGAACAGGCGCAATAAACTTATCAGATTTAATCATTTGGAGTAACTATATTTACAAAGATTTATATCGTTAACTTTTACAACTTTTTAATAATAATATAACACTAGTTCAGCTAAGGTTATGTGTTACATCAAATCCACGCATTACGGTCTTTCAAATAGTCGTCTACTTTATAATATGCTTCGCCCATGAGTGATTTTTTGACATGACATTTGAATTTGTTCAAAGGCAGCTCTACTAAATTCTGTGGAACTTTATTAAATATAGCTACACTTTTCCCCAAAAACGAACTTCTTTCTTATACCTTTTTGGATTGCCAAAAAGATGTTGAAGTGTTTGCATTTCATCTGCAGATTGACTTTCTACGATTTTATCCAACCAACGTGCTTGAAAGTTGCGGTTACTATGTAAAAACTGAGAGCAGTTATTTCGAGTTTCATTATTTATTTTTGTTAACTGATACACCCCTTCTCAAAAATAGCAAATACTCAAAAATGCGAAAAAGAAATAAAAATAAATTAACTAAGAGCAGTAAAGGTTTAGGTTTTGTTTCGCAAAAAGCAAATATTTCTGTAATGGTTAATTACTATTACCACATTTTTCTAGTCTATCTATCAAGCCTGATCGTATGAACAGCGTTTCATGCTGGTACCTGATGATATATTTTCTCATCATTTTAGCCGCACTTTTTTCATGACTGTACTAAGAGGGCCAGGTTGCGACTAGACAACCTAATCTATTTTTAACGTAACTTTTTGTCTTACTACTAACAATGAGCATGTCATGATTGATGATGACGACCGATTTGGCGCAGGGGTAGGCTACCCACCTTCTGCGCTAGTGGTCTCGGGTTCGATTCCCGAACAAGACAAATATTTGTGTGCATGTCTATTTGTCTTGGTCTGGGTGTTAACTATGTATATTAAGTATGTATTTACAAACAATAAAGTATTTAAGTATATATTTATCCGTTATCAAGTTTTCCATAATACAGTTTCTTAATGAAATTAACATGGGCTTAGATAATTGGTGTGAATGTAAGAAGTTATTTTATTTATTATTATTTATGATGATACTCGAGCAGGTAGGGTTACCGACGGTCGCCTCCCAGTCGATGGTTGTTTTGCGTTTATAATACACGTTACGGTTGTTGTCGCACGCTATGGAACGCTGTATTTTTGTGTGCACGTACAACCAGTAAAACTTGGTATGAGTTTGGAAAACTGTATTCGTAAAATCGCTCTATCTCATTCATGTCGTTTAACTACTTTACCGACATGAGCAGTTCATCCAATAGTTTTCGTAAACGTAGACAGTTAAAATCAACTCGCCCAACTCTCCCTAATCGCTTATGTATTGTTCTAGGTATCCTAGTTTAATAAATAACCAAATAGTAAAAAAAATATTTTATAAAAAAGTAAAAGCGCTTTAAAAAAATTCCACAATAAAATTAGAAATAATACTTCTAATAACTGTATTCACACCAAATAATGTATGTACGAGTATTTTGAAGTCAGATGTGAAACATGTTCACACGGCGGCACATCAGACTATACATGTTGACCTTGAGAACGCCTTTATGCCCTACGTAATAAAAGCTGGCTTCGCAGTTCAACTGTTTAACCTGATGTGCTGTCGAGTGTACCTACATGTTTTGGTGTTTTTGTTTAATCCCGCCCGACTTCCAAGTACTTACGTTATTTGGTGTGAATACAGTACCTATTAGAGCTATTATTTCTAACTTTTTCGTGGCATTATTTTAAATAGCTATGTTAGTAGGATGTACACATAAACCGCATCAATCAAAATGTAGTTGAAAAAAGCATCAAAAACGGTTCAGAAAACATGACATAATCGCGGACAAACATACATACAAACAGATCAAACTGAAAACCTTTTTTTTGAAGTCGGTTATAATACCAAAACCTTCTCCTAAATGTAAAGAAATAATTTTATGTAAACCGCATCTCAACTCAAAGACAAACATACATACATACTGGTCAAATTGAGCACCTCCTTTTTTAAAGTAAGTTAAAATACCAAAACCTTCTAAATGTAATAAATACTTTTCTGAAAACCGCATCTCAAGGACAAACATACGGGTCAAACTGAGAACCTCCTTTTTTGAAGTCGGCCAAAATTCAAAAATATTCTCCTAAATGTAACAAATACTTTTCTGAAAACTGCACCTCAAAGTCAAACATACTTACATGCGGGTTAAACTGAGCACCTCCTTTTTTGAAGTCGGTTAAAATGCTCAAACCTTCTATATGTAACAAATACTTTTCTGAAAACCGCATCCCAGAGACAAACACAAACAAACGGTTCAAACTAAGAATCTCCTTTTTTAAAGTCGGCTAAAATTCCAAAATATTTTCCTAAATGTAACAAATACTTTTCTGAAAACCGCATCTCAAAGTCAAACATACATACATAGGGGTCAAACTGAGTACCTCCTTTTTTGAAGTCGGTTAAAATGCAAAAATCTTCTAAATGTAACAAATACTTTTCTGGAAACCGCATCTCAAAACAAACATACGGGTCAAACTGAGAACCTCTTTTATTGAAGTCGGCTAAAATTCGAAAATATTCTCCTAAATGTAACAAATACTTTTCTGAAAACCGCATCTCAAAGTCAAACAAACATACATACGGGTCAAACTGAACACCTCCTATTTTTAAGTCGGTTAAAATGCCAAAACCTTCTAAATGTAACAAATAGTTTTCTGAAAACCGCATCTCGGAGACAAACATACAAACATACGAGTCGAACTGAGAACCTTCTTCTTCGAAGGCGGTTAAAACTCCGAAACTTTCTCCTAAATTTAAAAAATACTTTTCTTAAAACCGCATAAAAATCGGTTCAGCCAAACGCGAGATAATCGGCCAAACATACATACAAACATAGTCAAACCAAACCAAAGAATACTATAATATGGTCAAACTGAGGAGCTACTTTTTTTTAAGTCACACTAGCTACACAAAAATAAGCAGGAAGTGGTTCACCGAATTTGTCCCTGACTGTACAAAGAAAACAAAAAATAAAGAATCACACAGCGACCGACGACACGAACGCGGCCCCCCAGTTGTGCCCCCAGTCACAGGGTCACGCGTTCAAGGTCGTACTATTAGCACGAGGACGCTAATCTGCACCCAACTGGTAACGAAAGACGGTACATTATTGCGTAACAGGGGAGAGATTTATCTTCGCTTTCAAAATGTTGGTGTTCCGGATGATATTTCTTTTGGATATTTTAGATTTGTGTGTATATGTGACTTTTTAACATAATTTTAAAGATAAATAATGCTGAGCAATTTTCCATATTGAATTATTCATAGTTTAAAATAAATCAATATTGGTAATAATTTTTTTTTGGATGTTCTTACTCGTATCGTCAAATTACATTCTAAGGTCATATAAGTAAAAAAAAACGACGGAGCAATTTTTCAATGAAAATGAGAGTCAAAAAAGGAATTATCATTCAAAAGCAGTACTCATGTTTGAAAAAAGTTTTGGATTTTTATCAAGTATCACATACTAGTATAAATAACTCATTTGGTAAAATAAATTTGGGTTGAGAAATTACTCGGTTCAATATATAAACATATTTGTATATTTAGGTATAAATACCTAACTTCCGTTTGAGTATTTTTTTGGATAAGCATTTAAAAGTTTATGGCTCATGCTATTTTATAACCCAGCAAAGTTTCATCGACTGAGGAATTAATGTATGGGTCTCCATACAAAGAATCTGTTCATTGCCTACACTATGTGTCGATTGCACTCATGTTGCAATTGCAAAGGAACAACACAATATAATGAGAAAAGTTATGTTAACAGAAAGCATTACCATTCCATAAACACACAATTAATTTGTGATGCTAATTTAATTTTTTTAAATGTAAATGCCCGATTTCCTGGTGGTTCCTGCCATATTTGGAACAATTCAAATGTGCTGAGATTCATGGAAAATCTAAATGGAATAGGAAAAACAAACTACCATTTAATGGGTGATAGTGGATACCCATTAAGAACTTGATGTCTTACTCCAATAAGAGAAGCTGTTGAAGACTCACCCGAAGCACACTATTCAGATGTATTGAAGCATACAAGATCAGTTATTGAAAGATGTAACGGGGTTCTTAAAGGCCGTTTCCGGTGCTTAATAAAGGATCGGGTGCTGCACTACACACCTAATAAAGCGTCCAAAATTATTAATGCGTGCACAGTATTGCATAATCGCTGCGCTTCGCGATCGCCTTAAATTTCTAACCTATCACGTGTTCTACATGGCTACACTCTTACAATTATTTCATGAAACAAATCTAGTAATATAACTATATCGCTAAACTTGAACCGTATTATAATTATATTCCTAGTAAGATAGTTATACGAAAGCGATTTATTACTATCTTACGGTACATAATTATATCCCTAGGGATAGCACTATATCACGGCTTTATCTATCTTACTGCGACACATACATTTTATGGCAAACGTAGTGATAAATTTGGGTGGTAATGACACAAAACTTTGCAAGTTAAAATTTGGTGCACGCGTGGTCTTTTTGGATTATGAAAAGTTTTTATAGTGCAGGCATGACTTAAATAGCCCGAAAGATTTTGGTACAGGTTTCATTTATTTGTACATATTATATTTTTTCTGGATGAGGCTGTTTAGGGTAACGATTGTTTTTTTGGTGGTCATTAAATTTCATCCCATTCTAAATTATCACCCGAAGTGCTTTAATTGCAACCTACTCCATAAAAAACATTTATTTTGACTGAACTAAAGAATCTAAAAAACTATAAGTAAAAATCAGGAAAGTAAAGACATTTATAAAGAAAATGCCACCTAAATCGAAAAAAATAACGAAGATTTGATCAAAAAAAGACTGGCTCGGATGATATGCAAAAGACGGCGGTATGCTGAAGTAACAAACGATCCAGAGTTCTTAGAATTAGAAAAGAAAAAGATATAACAGCGATATTTTAAACATTTTGTTTTTTGTATTTATAGATATCGTCAAAAAAAGGAAGTAAGTATCTGTTAAAGAAAAGAAGGAGCCTCCATTTCAGGTGATTAAAATCCAAGCGGTTCATGTTGATGAAAATAGCTCGGACCTTTCAGATACCGAAGAGCTGGATCCTTTGCATAGTTCACAAATTCGAGGCGATTCGGCGTATCACACTGGACTGTGTGCAAAATCCGCGACGTGAAAAGAATGCACCCAAACCATTTTAGACCCGCACAAGAGCTCGGGGTCAATGACGGGTCGTTACGTTCCCTAAAATATGGTTGAGCGAAGCGATGGCTGGCTCATGCGTCATGCTCGTGAACGGGTGCTGCCAGTGGGGTGGGTCTGCTCATGTCTACTTGTGTTAAAGGTGTTCGGGATATGGTTTATAATAGTATTATATTGATTTATGAGCGAGCTGGTGTGTCTCATAGTAATTTTGGGATCCGTGTCTTACAGTAACAGCAATTTTTCTAATAATTGTTTTATTTATTCAAAAATTCCCTTTATTTGTTAATACTTATAAATTTGAATATACAGCGCAGCTTGCAGTTTCCTTTTCATTAATCCTATAATACAATGTGAATAAGATTAAGATTAGTGTGTTAAAATTAAACTATTTGATTCCTTGTTTAGTTGAAAATTGTTTACTGTTTTAGGTAATAAGCAAAATTGTACTTAATTTAAGCGGTATTCTGT
The DNA here is from genome assembly GCA_949710035.1 of Crambus lathoniellus. Classification (NCBI taxonomy): domain Eukaryota; kingdom Metazoa; phylum Arthropoda; class Insecta; order Lepidoptera; family Crambidae; genus Crambus; species Crambus lathoniellus. The sequence continues at coordinate 7,351,371 of OX453312.1, forward strand.
ATTGTGATGGAAAGTAACCTTACTATTATGTGAAGGTCACTTTTCAAATTTGACGACTCTGTTTAAGTTAAAACAGGGAGAAAAAAATTGCCCTTGGCGAGTTTCTTGCCGGTTCTTCTCGCTTGTAGCGAGAAGAACGTCTCCTGCCGTAGGATTTGCGAACCGATGGCGTAGCTTCATTGACGTTCATAAGTGTTGTTAAACAAACCTAAGTTGAATAAACAATATTGAATTTTGAATATTTTTTTTTTTAATTTTGACCTGACCACGAACCGCGAGTGAACTTTTGCCGCTGCTGGTTTTTGGCGAATTTAGATAAAAACATTTTATTTACCGACGAAGCCACTTTTACTAAAATGGGTATTTTTAATGTACACACGGCGGTGGCACATCAGTCAGACTATACATGTTGACCTTGAGACCGCCTTTATGCTCTACGTAATAAAAGCTGTTATCGCAGTTCAACTGTTTAACTTGTTGTGCTGCCGAGTGTACATACATAACGAACATTGGTGGAGCAGTGAAAATCCCTATGTGACGCGGCAAGACGCTTATCAACACCGATTTAGTGTCAATGTGTGGGCAGGTATTTTAAACAACTGTTTACTAGGCCCATATTTCATTGAAGGTAGACTTAGTTCAGTTTTTAGTTTCGCATCAATAAGTTCCGTGGCAACACTGGTTGTCATTTTGACAGAACTGTTTTTCCGGTTGTTCCCGCCACGCTCTCTCGTTCGAACCGCCGGCGCCGCCGCGCGCGCCTTATCGTGTGCAATTTTTATTAAATATCTCAAGTTTATCGTTATTTATGCCGTCAATTTTCATGAAATTGGTGCTCAAGAAAGGAAGACGTGGATATTACATCAAGGGGTAACGACTTTGGTAAACCTGTTAAACCATCGTAAGTACTCCGTCGATGCTCCGTTGCGAGAGCCAGCAGTCTTCACCTGGTAAGTGCAAATTTTATGAATGTGACGGCCTAAACAGTTATCGCGTTTTCGAAATTACAGTCCGCTACTAAATATCCATTTTTTTATCCCTTTTCGCACATTTTTAACCGACTTCAAAAATTTAAAAGGAGGAGGTTATCTATTCGATACTTTGTTGCATTTTGGGAAGCCGGAGTTGGCTGCAGATGCAGATGGACAGCTTTTGTCCCCGTCGGTGTCAGCCTTGACTTCAACAAGTTCAAATTCATCGGTTTTGGTTTCGACTATTCGTGTTTTAGTTAGAAATGATTTTGGTAAATTTGTTAGTGCTCGTGCACTACTAGATACTGGTAGTGCCTGTAACTTCATGACAGAGAAGTGAGCTAGGAGGTTGGGCTTAAAGATCAGTCAATCTAGTCAACCGGTTAATGGGATCGGTCAAACCGTTACTGAGCCATCGGGCCACTGAAGCCAACAGTTAATACTGAGAAACATGTGTATTCTATAAATGCTTATGTCCTCCCTGATATATGCCCTACAATGCCGTCCTCATTTGTCGATCGGTCAACTAGGGAGAATGTACACAATTTGAACCTAGCGGACCCGGACTTACACATACCAGGCCTAATAGACCTGCTTCTGAGTGCTGATGTTTTCGCTTCTTCTCTGGGTCATGGGTTGGTTCATGGTGAGGCTGGTCAGCCTACAGCCATTACACAGTTTTCGGTTGGGTTTTGATGGGAAATTGTAATTTTGACAATTCATGTCGATCAAAAATTTCTCGTTCTCGTGGTTTTGATAACAATGAAAAGTGTATCTTTGTTACAACCAATTTTTTGTTGGATGAATCTATTAAAAGATTTTGGGAAGTAGAAAATGTTGATTCTTCAAAAAGTTTATCGTTGTCGAAGGAGGATTGAAATTTAATTTAAGGAATGAAAATTATTTTGTCGAGAACCATTCACGTACGATGGTCGATTTATCGTTCCCTTACCTTTTGTAGATCCATCCAATAAGCCTGTTTTTTCGCATTCACGTGCAATTGCACTGAAAAGATTTTTGTCGTTGGAAAAGAAATTAAATTTCAATCCAAGTTTTCGTAAAGCATACATGTCTTTCATGGAAAACTACGCTGATTGTAACCATCTTGTAGAGGTCGAACCTCCGAATGATGACGTAGGTAATTTCTACTACATCATACCCCACCATGGGATACTGCGTCCGGAGTCTGGTAGCTAGCACCCCACTTCGTGTCGTGTTTGATGCTAGTTCCAAGGACGCAAAGGGTATTTCCCTTAATGATACCCTCTTGCCCGGACCCAAGCTTCAAACAAATATTTTCGATTTTCTTGTTCGTTTTCGTTGGCACGCCATCGTTTTTACCGGTGACGTAAAGCAAATGTACCGCCAGATTTTAGTCCCCCCTGAAGATGCTGATTACCAGCGCATTCTGTGGCGTCCCGATCCTGTGGGTCCTGTGCGGGATTACAGACTTGTCACCGTTACATATGGTTTCTCCTGTGCTCCGTATCAGGCGCTTCGGACGATCGCTCAGCTGGCACAAGTCTCCGAACGATTTTCCGCGTGGTTCTGCGGTATTGTCTCGCGATATCTACGTCGACGATATCGTCTCTGGAACGGACTCTGTCGAATCAGCTCTCTATTTTGTCGTCGGGTGGTTTCCACTTGCGGAAGTGAACATCCAACCATAAAGTTTTTTTCGTTTATTTACCTCTCTCGGATTTATATTCGGAGGATTTCCGAATGTTTGAAGACGCTTCGGACGTCTCCCTAAAAATTTTGGAATTGTTGTGGTCACCTCATGATGACCGTTTTCATTTTCGAGTGTTGGTGGAAGATCGTCGTTGTTCGAAGCGGAGTATTTTCTCGGATATCGCCCGAATATATGATCCGTTGGGTTTTTTGGTACCGGTTATCTTTTATGCTAAATATTTTATGCAACTATTGTAGGCCTGCGGCGTTTCGTGGGATGACAAAGTCCCCGAAGACCTCGCATCAGAGTGATTGCGGTTCAAGCGACAGCTACCGCTCTTGGAGTCCCTCTCACTTCCTCGGCGCATGCTCAATGAACCCGTTTCATTGCAGTTGCACGGATTTTGTGATGCGTCCGAGCGACGATATTGTGCAGCTCTCTACATTCGTACTGGTACGAATGTAGTCGAGCTTTGTTGCACAAAGTCCAAGATGGCTCCCCTTCGGAAACTCTCTATCCCAAGGTTAGAGCTGCAGGCAGCTGTATTACTTTCGGATTTGCTAACCTCTTTCGTAGATGCTTTGAAACCATTTTATCAATTTGATGACATCACCTTGGTCTGACTCTACAGTAGCTCTTGCGTGGATAAAATCATGCCCTTCGAAGTGGAAAACATGCAAATCTGCCGTAAAGAGAGGCGTTATGAAAATGTATACCGCTGCAAGGAAGTTTAACGTACCACGGCAGACTCTGAGGCGTTATTTGGCAGAAAATAAAGACAGTAAATCGACCTTGGGCAGAAAACCATTATTAAACTCTAATACTCTATACCCATTAACACAGCGTGTATTACTTTCATGCGTTAAAACATTCTGTGATGAAAACAATATACTGACATCCATTCGAGGAGTAATGATTGGACGAGATCGGTTAAGAGGATTTTTAAGACGTAAACTGAGTATCAGTCGACGTAAAGCTCAAAATTTGAATCCAGCCAGAGCACAAAAACTTAATAAGGCTGTTGAATCTGATAACTTCTTTAAGCTAAATAAAATAATGGATGACAATTATATAACTAATAAAGCAGAACGAATTTTTAACATTGACGAAAAGGGTTGTCAGTTAAATTTACATAAATCTTCTCAAGTCTTAGCAGAACGCGGTACAAAGAGAGTACACATATTGGGACCCGAACATGGGGAATCAGCGACAGTAGTATCATGTGGTCACGCAATACCACCCATGATTTTATTATAGTTTTATTTTATTAAAGAATGAAATCAGAATGGGTCGATTCATTACCTACTGGTGCTGTAGCTCAGATGACACCCAAGGGTAGCATGACTACTGAAGCTTTTGTGAACTGGGTACATCATTTTTTTAAATTAAAATTACCCGTAAAAGTGCTTCTCATATTTGACGGTGCAAAGTGCCATTTGGATTATTCTATTGTAGAGACAGCTGAAAAATACGAAATAAAACTTTTCTGCTTACCCAGTAATACGACCCATGAGCTGCAACCTATGGACAAATCTGTATTCAGATTTTTTTAGTATTACTGGGACGAGGAAGTACTACTAAATACTGGTATCTGCATGAAGACAGAAAAATCACAAAACAAAGATTCGGAAGCCTATTTTCTAAAGTATGGGATAAAGCTGCTACACCTGCAAACATTAATGCTGGTTTTGAGGCTACAGGAATCTTTCCATTTAATCCGAACCGAATCCCAGAAGAAGCATTCCTACTTACAACCCCGTGCCACCTGCATCTACTTCTGCTGATAATCAAGACACTGACGCCAGCAATGTAAGCGAAAGTCTTTTGGATGAAGGTACATCGAATATAAGGGAAGATAACATTCAACCATCTATGCAGCAAGTGACGGTACAAAAAGACAATAGCTGTATTTTCTCTGCTTCTACAGAACAGACTTCTTCTAACAATACAGTTCATAACGACCGATTTCTACACATTCAATGCCCTGCTTTAAATACTATCAACGATATGCTGCCTTCTCATTATCCTTCGTCAAGTAATAGAATTGAGAACAACTTATCATCTACTCAGCAGCCGGCAGATGACAGCGATATTTAAGTTCAGCGCCCTGCTTTACTTGCTCAACAGCCACTTCCAGCTGATTCTGCTGGTTCACCATTTGATTTAGTGAACAAAGATTTGTTGCCCTCTCGTTGTCCTTCATCAAGTAATGGAATTGAGAACAACTTAAGATCTACTCAGCAGCCTGCAAATGACAGCGATATTTCAATTCAGCGCCCTGCTTTACTTGCTCAACAGCCACTTCCAGCTGATTCTGCTGGCTCACTATTTGATTCAGTGAACAAAGATTTGATGCCCTCTCGTCTTCATTCATCAAGTGGTGGAATTGAGAACAACTTACCATCTACTCAGCAGCCTGCCAATGACAGCGATAATGCAGTTCCGCACCCTAGTTTACTTGCTCAACAGCCTCTTCCAGCTGATTCTGTTGTTATAGAAAATAATACCACAGACTATTGCTCGGATGATGATGTCCCCCTATCTATACAAATAAATAAAATTGGAGTGTCTGTTTGTAATATTAAAATAACCGCTTTTTACTACATGCATATGATTATATATACGGTACATATACCAAAATAATTTTTTTACAATTTTTGTCTGTCTGTCTGTCTGTCTGTTTGTTCCGGCTTATCTCTAAAACGGCTGGACCGATTTTGACGGGACTTTCACTGGCAGGCTTTATGAGCCCCAAAAATGGGATAAATTACCTCATCAGGTGGCACGCTAAAACTGATGCAGATCGATTGCCCTAGACATTAGGAGTGGGCGTTGAATCAACGAACCGCTTTTTTAAACTGTTTTTCTACTGTTAACCTTTTGACCGCCAATGTCTCCTATAGAAGACAAAATAAAAGAAAAAAATAAATTATTAGTTATCATCTTCATATTAAAGCGTGGAGCGTCTTAGCGTGGAGGACACAAAAACGTTTGTCTTCTATAGAAGACATGGCGGTCAAAAGGTTAACGAATCAACCGTTTTCTCTTTACTGTAAAACTAGTTGAATTCATCAACCTGTTTCATTCAACGACATACGCGAACGAAACGACGACCGAACGGTTCATGGTACCTCGCGAGCGAGAGTCGTCAACGAACGAAACGTCAACGAGACGGTAGTTAAAACAAAACGAGTGAGCGAGACGCCGCCAGCCTCAAGTTGTTTGAGTGTGAGAGAGATATATTTATGTTTGTCCGATCCGTCCGGAAATCAGCGCTCGCTGCCCGGCAAACGACCGAACCCGAGCCTATTGACCAAGAAAAACAGGTTTTGTTTGACTCGTTCGCGTTTGTTAATTAGTTTGTTTGAGTGTCACGTTGAGGTCAACGCATTTTTTTTATCGCGGAAGTCTTTCTTTACCTGTGTTGAAGTGAAATTTAGTGAATATTTAGAATCTTTTCTTGTGTTACTACTGTAACTTATAGTTCTTCTATTTTATTAAATGTAAATAAAACTTTAAACTTTAAAAGTACCTAAGTGAAAAAATAACTTTAAAATGTCGGCAGCGGCACGTAAAAACTGTAGTCTTTTGTGGCGTCATTTTGAAAAGGAGAGTGACAGTGGAAAAGCCGTGTGTAACATTTGTAAAGACAAGATAAGTTTTAAATCGACTACTGCAAATTTACGCAGTCATTTAAAAAGAAAACATATTTCTGTTTATGCGTCTCTTACATCCGAGGAGAATGGAGTATCTGAGTTGCCAAGAGTTGCTGCACATGGAGGTGAGGGTGACCATATCCCCGCCATTCCAAGTACTAGTACCGACAATTCACGTATACCACCCCCACCACCAGCACCAGCCCCTGCTTCTAAGCGTCAAAAGGTTATTGACACCTATGTTCATAAAAAAATTAGTTCGGAACAAAAAAAACAAATTGATCGAGACTTATTGGATCTCTGCATCGATGGGTTTCATCCCTTTTCGTTAGTAGAAGAACGATCTTTTATAAAATTCTCACGGTGGATACCGGGGTACACAATGCCGACTAGGAAAACCTTGTCGAATTCTATGTTACAAGAGGCTTATACCCGGACTGAACATATAATTAAACAACAAGTTGCTGAAGAAGTATTAAGCATGTGCATAACTACCGATTTATGGACGTCACGAGTGACGGAAAGTTACATAGCCGTGACAGGCCATTACTTAACTAAAGACCTGGAATTCAAGACGATATTACTGGGATGTTGCCATTTTTCTGGTAACCATACTGCGGTGAATATTGCGTCTGAGATTAGTTCCCTGATTGATAGTTATGGACTGAAAGGCAAAGTCAACTTAGCAGTCAGTGACAACGCGACAAATATGACCAAAGCAATTAAAGAGGGTTTAGGGTGGAAGCATTTTGGTTGCTTCGCACATACACTCAATTTGATAGTTGAAGATGCGCTGAAACTGGTCAAGGTACATATCGACAAAGTTAAAACGATCGTTGGCCATTATAAAAGAAGTACTGTGTCTTCAGAGAGACTCGCAAAGTATCAAGTGCAACAACAACAAACACCAAAGCACTTAATACAAGATGTCGAAACTAGATGGAATTCCACTTTCTATATGTTACAGAGATTTATAGAATTGCAGGAGGCCGTACGTTCTACGCTAGCTTTGGTGAACAAAGACATGCCAGCCTTCAGCAATGATGAATGGTCCACCTTAACACAGCTTTGTCAGATTTTACGGCCGTTCGAAGAAGTGACGAGCATGATGAGCGCACAAAATTATTTAACAGGAAGTTACGTGATTGTTATGAAACGATGTCTTATTGAATCATGTAATAAATTATTGGCAAAAACCGATTTAACAAATGACGTGGCAGATGTTGCGATTTCGTTAAAATTAGGCCTCCAAGAAAGGTTCAAAAATATAGAGCAAAGCGGGACTTTGTCAATAGCCACTTTCATGGACCCTAGGTTCAAGATGCAAGCATTTTCTGATAGAAACGAAGCTGTTAGAACAAAAGAAAGAGTAAGAAATCTTGTGGCGACATTGATATCTCAAAAAAACACAAATACTTCACAAACCGCTACAGAAACAAGCGACGTCGTCCAGAAAGATGAACTAAGTCCTTGGGCAATATTTGACACAATTATTGGTCAGAATAATAACGAGGGCACGCCACTTTCTATGGCAATAAAAGAAGTGGATATGTATTTATCGGATGAAGTACTACCGAGAAAAAGTGTAACGGGCACATGGAACTGTCCCTTGAAATGGTGGCAAAATCATCGGTACGTGTATCCGAATTTGACGGAATTGTTTATAAAACATTGCAACATCGTCGCAACTTCAGTCCCTTGCGAGCGTATGTTCTCGAAGTCCGGGCTTATTATAAATCAACGAAGATGTAGGTTGACTACAAACAAAGTCGAAAAACTTATGTATTTAAATGTAAATATGAACCCCGATAGATTTACTTAAATAAAATAAAACAAATAATGTGTAAAGTGTAAATATGTTGTAAGTACAATACTCAGAAGTACTTATGTATATAAGCAAAAAAAAACAAAAACTAAAAAAACGCTAAAAAAACAAAAAAATATAAAAACAAAAAATAAATAAAAAATAAATGATAAAATGTATATAAAATGATTGTGTATATATACAATGTACATAGAATGATTATGTACATAAAATGAACTAAACTTTTAAGTACGCCTGGTTTATCCTACTATATCAAGTCACCAAACCAGCCAGTCCTAAGCCTGGAAAAGTATGAAGGGAAGTTTATTTCATTCTATTGTCCAGATTCATTATTCAATTCAACCGTTTACTCAAACAGACTAAGTTAAAAGCAATGAACAATGATTTAGACTTTAAACGTCAACTACTTAGTTTAACTTACCGTTACTTCTATTAACTAAAACGTCTCAACAGACCTGTTGACGTTTTAGCAAACCAGTTAATAACGTCAACTGGTTTTTCAACTAGTTGACCGTTTACAGAAAACCGTTTCGTTTCGTTAACGCAAAAACCGTCAACGACCCACCTCTACTAGACATGCCATTCATTAATATATAGGGTTGCCTGCCTTCAGCTTGGCAGTTTTTCTGGTCAGCCACCTCGAACAATGTATCAGCGTTGCCAGAATGTTACAAAAGTAACATTTTACGTTTCTTTTGACCCTCTCATGTTACCTCCATGTTACATGACTCCATGTGTTACTTTTGTGTTACTTTTTAGATTTTCCAGCAAACAATAAATACTGAACGCAGAGCGTGTGTCAGATAACTCTGTGCGGGACTGAAGCGTTTTTGGCGCTAGTTACAGTACATTTTTCTGTTCTAAGGATATATAGTAAAGATTAGTTTTCGATTTTGACTTATTTGGCACGCACTCTAGGAGGACAATTTTTGTGAGGAGTAGCCTCTTTCTTCGAATAGTTGTTTGTTTTGTTTGTGTTGTGATTTCAAGTGATTTGTGAACTTGTGATTAAAACAATTTTGGATGGGTTGTTTGGCAAATTTCTTTTTCAGCATCGCCAGTCGGTTATTAATTTCGAAGTTTAATGCCACATCATTCACATGTTGTCTTGGCTCGGCGAGCCTACACGACCCACAACTCCACAAGCCGAGAACAAAGGCTGAGCCAAGGCGAGTCATCACAAACAGCCGTTTACATGCTGGTGCTGGCCCAACATGTAAACGCACCATAACAAATGGGACAGGAAATTTAGTTTTTGTGTAATAAAGTGCCATAATAAAGTAATTGTGTCGTTTTCCACAATAAATAACGTAATGTTACTTTTATCGTGAAAATGTTACTTTTTGGGCTGCCTCATGTTATATTTGACTATCTGCCACTGGCAACACTGCAATGTATTACAAAATCTTGGAATAACGAGAAATTCTTGAATAGATGCTATGGTTCAGGGTATAATATAGTAAAAATCGTGATATCAACTTAAACTCGACGTACTAACAGACTTGCGTCTTATGGTGTTGAAATAATAGGGTAAATGTAACAGTTTTGGTCATTTCTCATAGGTACCTATATCTTTAAATATTGAAAAAAGTGATGTTGCCTTTTACGTTCAACGTGATATAGGTAGTATAACGGGCAATTTTGTGCTGTATAACAATATTTATTATGTTCACTTCAAATCACAGGTGATGAATTTTATGAGTTGAGTTTATTTTTATGTTTTACTAGCTTTCTGCCCCGCGGCTTTTTCCGTGGTAAAATGTACCTACCACATGTGCTATTCTGGTATCTAAGCTATAACACAGTAACGTTTCATCCGGATCCGTTCTCTAGTTTTTGCTTGAAGATGTAAGAAACTGATGCAGATCAATTGCCTTAGACATGCCATGTATTTTTCTGGTCAGCCACCTCGAACAATGTATTACAAAAACTTAGAATAACGAAATTCTTGTATAGATGCTATGGTCCAGGGTATAATTTAGTAAAAATCGTGATATCAACTTAAAGTCGACGTACAGACTTGCGTCTTATGGTGTTGAAATAATAGGGTAAATGTACCAGTTTTGGTCATTTCTCATAAGCATATCTTCAAATATTGAAAAAAGTGATGTTGCCTTTTAAGTTCAACGTGACATAGTTAGCAAGCAATTTTGGTTTGCAATTTATTATGCAGAAATAATATGAAATAATTAATCGTTAATCAACTTTGTTTCAAAAATGGGAAACGTCCTGCAGGTATCTCAAAATTATTTATCCACACTAGGACAGTACGTTTAACTTTTTTTGATACTTATCTATATATATATATATATATAGAAAACTCTTGCGTTACTGACTGACTGATAGACAACGCACAGCCGAAACTACTGGGCGCAAGAAGCTGAAATTTGGCATGTATGTTCCTTGGGGAGTGAAAGGTAAGGAGTGGAGGGTGAGGAAGGAAAGTACTAAAAGAGGATTTTTATAAATTCCTCCTCTAAGGGGGTAAAAAGGGGGGTCCACACTGTTGTATGTTACTGGCTAATCGAAATTTGAATTTATATTTCTTTTACTTATACAGGATTATTTTTTTATCAGTGCACAAATTTTTAAGATCGACTCAGAATCGGTAAGTGAACAACTTTCTCCTAGAAACATGGGTCGAAATACGACACAAATTTTTGGACTTCCCATACTAAATCGATCACGTGATCAGTCCGATTTGTATGGAGAGTCAAAAAATTTTTGTCAGATTTCGACCTATGTTTCTAAGAGAAAGTTGTTCGCTTACCGATTCTGATTCGATCCTAAATATTTGTGCACTGATAAAAAAATTATCCTGTATTGTATTCTGATTGACAATTCAATAAATAAAGTCAAATACAACACACACAGATGAAGTCGCAAGCGGAGCGATAGTTATATAGGTATATACAAGAAGATTAATCATCATCATCATCATCATCAGCCTATTAACGTCCACTGCTGGACATAGGCCTCTCCAAGAGTACGCCATCGAGCACGATCAGAGGCTGCTCTCATCCAGCTCTTGCCAGCCAACCTGCAAAGATCGTCGCTCCACGTAGTCTGAGGGCGTCCTACACTACGTTTGCCGATTCGCGGTCTCCACTCTAGAACTCGCTTACCCCAGCGGTTATCGGTCCTGCGGCTTATATGGCCGGCCCACTGCCACTTCAGTTTGCTAATCCGGTGGGCTATGTCGATTACTTTGGTTCTCTGTCGGATTACCACCAGAAGATGAATAGAATTGCATATACACTTCATTTTTATCTTATAAACTCAACTAAATAAACTCAACTCATAACAATCACATCTGTGATTTGAAGTGAACATAATAAATATTGTTATACAGCACAAAATTGCCCGTTATACTACCTATATCACGTTGAACGTAAAAGAAATACAAAGTTACTTACACACTATTTTAGGGTTCCGTGCCCAAAGGGTGTAAATGGGACCTTATTACTAAGACTCCGCTGTCCTTCTGCTCCAACATCGTCTGAGGGACTCCTCAGCACCAAGTGAAGCGAATTGGTCTCACCAGAACAAAACAAACGAGGCCAAACTTGAGGGGTTTCATAGTGGTCATTAGAAGTACCATTGGCTTCCTCCCTGCTTCAATATCAGACCCTCACCACCAAGTGCAGCGAATAGGTCTCATCAGAACGAAACAAATGAGCCCAAACTCGAGGGGTTTCCTAGTGGTCATTAGAAGTACCATTGGCTTCCTCCCTGCTCCAACATCAGACCCTCACCAAGTGCAGCGAAATAGGTCTCATCAGAACGAAACAAATGAGCTCAAACTCGAGGGGTTTCCTAGTGGTCATTAAGAAGTGCCACTAGCTTCCTCCCTGCCCCATCATCAGACCCTCACCAGCAAGTGTAGCGAATAGGTCTCATAAGCACGAAACAAATAAGCCCAAACTCGAGGGGTTGTCGAAGCAGCCATTGAAGAGTTCCATTGCCCACCTCTTGACTTCATCATCAGATCAGCTCGAAGGTATCAAATTATTAAATTGTCATTATATTCCTATAGACTTGCAGAGTTTCAAATCAATTAAATTGAATTCCAAGATTTTCTTACATTGTGACTTAGTTAGTTCCTTACATGTGAAGCTAATAAAAGCGTGTTAAAAAGCATAACCGAATGACTGACAAAAATCGCCGGGCATGTATGAAAAGATTGATGGATGTGAATGAAGCAAAAGAAGTGTGCAAGGATCGTAGCAGGTGGCGATCCATAGTCTCTGCCTACCCCCGTGAGAAATAGGCGTGAGTATATGTATGTATGTATGTATGTATTGCAAATAACATTGTGTACATTTTATTGAAATTTATACACATTTTTTTAAATAGTGAAAACTGCTACAGTTTTATAAGTGTATACCTACATATGAAAGAAAAAATCAAAGTTATCATTGTTAAAATTGTAATGAAACTATATTGTTTACATTTTTGTAAAATCACATCGTTTACTAATTATTGTAACTCATAGTGGCTTCATATTTTTGATTTTGAAAAATGTGTACTGTATTGCGAGAAACTCCGATGGTAATAAAGTATGTATTGATAAGATGACTATTTGTTATTGAAATTTTCAGAGTGTACATTTATTCGAAATTCTGTCCATGTATACATTTCATTGCACGTGACTGTACGTGTGGGTTGACACTTAGGAATGATTTTTTGTTGAATGTGTCTCAAAAATATAATTGCGAAACTGTGTTTGTTTGTCTGGTTCTTACGTTTTCAAGCAAAAACTAGAGAACGGATCTGGATGAAACGTTACTGTGTTATAGCTTAGATACCAGAATAGTACATATGGTAGGTACATTTTACCACGGAAAAAGTCACGGGGCAGAAAGCTAGTAAAAACATAAAAATAAACTCAACTCATAAAAATCATCACTTGTGATTTGAAGTGAACATAATAAATATTGTTATACAGCACAAAATTGCCCGTTATACTTCCTATATCACGTTGACCGTAAAAGGCAACATCACTTTTTTCAATATTTAAAGATATAGGTACCTATGAGAAATGACCATACCCTGAACCATAGCATATATTCAAGAATTTCTCGTTATTCCAAGTTTTTGTAATACATTGTTCGAGGTGGCTGACCAGAAAAACTGCCAAGCTGAAGGCAGGCAACCCTATATATTAATGAATGGCATGTCTAGGGCAATCGATCTGCATCAGTTTCAGCGTGCCACCTGATGAGGTAATTTATCCCATTTTTGGGGCTCATAAAACTTGGCTGACCTTGATACCTGCCAGGGTTTGGGCCGGCAACCTATGCGGGTTGCTATGTCCAAATGTGTCTCTTTCGATGCGTAAACGTTTCGATCTGCCACCTTATGATGTAATTTTCGATCAAAATAGCGATTTGAAGACGAACAAAAATAGAAGTTCTTCCAGGATATTCGACGGCAACCTACTAAAATTCAGTGTTCCTAAGTAGTATCTATCACTGCATTACATTTTTGAGCTGCCACCTTATGAGGTAGGGTTTCGTACAACGGGAGCTTAGTCTAAAATGTAACACATGTTGCACATGTCTCAAATGTAATTCTTAATAAAATTAATAAAAACAAAAGAAAACACATTTTAAGGCAAGCAGATAAGTGCAGACCCATTCCCACTGGCAACACCCGTTCACGAGCATGACGCATGACTGAAGGAGAAAAAGAGACTGAAAACGTGAAACTTGCTTAGTGGACGACCCTGGTTCAGTAAAGGTTTTGGTGAGGCGTGGGACTAAATACCTCGAGATCATAAGGAACTCGTCGAAAGGAGGAACGCGGCGACATCAATAATGATATGTGGTAGCGCAGCACGAGAACTGGCACCTGCCGACGTAGTTTACAAAAATATGTGGACTTAGACTGAAAACGGGCGTTCGTTACAACCGTACGAAATCGGGCTGGTTCGACGCCCGGTGCTTAGAGGATTGGTTTCACTTTACTATGTTACCCATTCTCAAAAAACAAAGTATTAGTTGGGGACAATCACACAGCTCTCATATTAACCCGCAAGTCATGGCTATCTGCGAAGCAAATAACATCGCATTTATTTGCCTTCCTCTGAATGCGACGCATTTGCTGCAACCTTTGGACGTTGCATACTTTCGGGCCATGAAAATTGCGTGGAGAAGCACGCTAAATCAATGGAAGAATAACGTCCGTTATAGTAGAAGCTCTTCTGTGCCAAAAGATCAATTCCCAGGGCTGTTAAAGGAAATGCTTGAGAAGATGAAAGCAAACTCTTCTCAAAACCTTAGATCCCGATTTAAAGTGTGGTTTGTTCCCGCATAACAGAGATGTAGTTTTACAAAGATTGCCGGACCGACAACTGGAAGAAAATGTGCCAGTCCAGGAATTGTTAAGCAAGTGTTTTTGAAAATTTGAAAGCTACAAGGAGGCAAAATCGAGGTACAATACGTGGAATGGAAATGGGCCAAACCAGCTGACATTATTTGGTATAATCATTCCAAAATAGTACAAATCATCAAGGAACAAAAATGAATTTCTAATAGGGGTATTTTTAAGTACCTTGAAGCCTTTGTGCGCATTAGGTCACTTTCGCAATTCGTCACATGAGATGTTTGCCACTTTATCGAAAAGCCACGTTAGCTTTAGAACACTTTCCGAATTGGGCATAATATCTCGTAGCCACATGATACATTTGTCACATTATGAATTTGGCATATTAGTGTTTGGACACACACCCACTTAAAAATCTACTCATCTAACTACTAGCCTTTCGCCCGCGGCTTCGCCCGCGTGTACCTACTGCACGACGTTATCCCGCGCGGAATTTAATACCGCAATAACCCGTTAGTATAGTTGCTTTTAAGACCTACTTTTGCAAAAAGAGAGGTCGCTTGCAGCGTTGAGAAGAGAAAGCAGGAGTCTGACCGTCGACACCCCCTCTTTGTACATAGCCCTCCTCCAGCAAGACTTAAAAGCCGGAAAAGCTTCGTGCAAAAAACACAGGCGTCAACGAAGAGTCCAGCTGAGGAGAGAATAATAAGATGGAAGTCGAAGAATCCCGCTCCAAACTTCCTAAGACTACAAGAGAATCTCCCCCCGGGCCACGACCAGCAATGGCCTACGTGGAAGTCACTCAACCGACTCCGGACCCAAGTAGGCCGCTGCAGACAAAATATGAGCCGATGGGGTCAAATCCCCGCTTCAGAGGAGGACTGTGATTGCGGAGCCCCAACTCAGACCATGGCGCACTTGCTTCAGTGCACATTGTGCCCCAACTCCTGCACCATGGACGACCTAATAGAAGGCAATGAGTTGGCAATAGCGGTCGCTAACTACTGATCCGCCAAAATATAGAGAATCACTGACACGCAAAGAAGAAGAAGCTTAACAAAAAAAAATACCGCATCAGAGGGTCTAGCAACCACGAGTCCGAAGCGGGTACCTGTACTGTTTTTTTTTGTTAAGCAAAAGTAGGTCTTAAAGGCAACAGACTATACTAAAGGGTCATCGCGGTATCAAATTCCGCGCGGGATAACGTCATGTAGTAGATACACGCGGGCGAAGCCGCGGGCGAAAGGCTATTAGTTAGATAAGTAGATATAAGTGGGTGTGTGTCCAAATACTAATTTGCCAAATTCATAATGATGTGATAAATGTATCCATATGGCTACGAGATATTATGCCCAATTCGGAAAGTGTCCTAAAGCTAATGTGGCTTTTCGATAAAGTGGCAAACATCTCATGTGACGAATTGCGAAAGTGACCTAATGCGCACAAAGGCCTTGAAGTGTAGGTAGGCCGCCGTGTTATACTCATTTTTCTGACTGTGTTTTTCCTTTCTTTTTGGAGTGTGTAATCACTTAAATATACATATTATAATATTGTATAGTAGATAGCACCTACCTATACAGTTAATTTTGTTTCAGATTATCAAAAATGACTCGGAACCGCATCAGAAAAACTCAGATTGAACTTACGAGTAAAGAACAGATGCAAAATGCGATTGACCTTATTTTGGACGGTAACAAAATCAGGAAAGTTTCAAAATTAATGCAAATTCCGTATACTACAACATTACGAAGATATTATAAGAAGTTGATAAGACAAGCTGGCGATGGCGAGCAGCGTTTAACCCCCAATTATGCGGTAAATAAAATTTTCACCGATGAGCAGGAGCGGGCACTGGTGGACTACATCATCACATGCAGCCAAATGTTTTATGGCCTCACACAAAATGAAGTTCGGCAACTCGCCTATGAAATGGCAACCAAAAACAATGTTAAAATACCACAAAAATGGCATGAGGCGCAATGGACGGGAGTGGTATTATTGTTTCCGTAAGCGTCACCCAAATTTCTCTTTCAGGACGCCTGACGGTTGCAGTCTCAGTAGAGCTACGTCTTTCAACAGGCACAACGTCAACAAGCTTTTTGATAACCTAGAAACTCCCTTGCCTATAACTCGGCCGTCGACAGTTGGAAACCTTGTCCATATATGAAGTAGCTCAATGCGTAAAAGAAGCACACATGAAATCGATGACAACGGGTAATATATGCAGCGCGTTTCAATGCACCGGAATATTTCCTTACCTCTAGCGTTATTACTTTTACTATGGTTATAGCGTCCTATGCATAGGACTTTGACAATAATTAAATCTGGAGCCTTCAAGTTACATATTTTTAAAACTTCACGTTTAACTTAAAAAAAATATGCAAGTCTACAAAATACACCACTTTTGTCGCAAAATAGCGTCGCAGAGGTCGATTACGCAAACGCACGCTACTAGGAGTGCGTAATTTTTTAATTAATACGAAATATTTAAAAGTTTGATAAAAAGTTTTTGGTTAGAAACGTAGTTTGAATGTGTCTTTACTCGATATAAGTGATAATTGATGTTGATCGATAAAATCACATCATGATTTTGATGTTAGCTTTTCTATGTCCTTAGTACCTATGGTACCTACATCCGAATGATATTAAGGGTGTGTAACTGTGCTAACCAGTGTCCCTTTCATAGTACATAGATCATTTCCTTCTTGCTTTAGTGATAAATTACAGAGATATCACTGATTTTCTGTATAAATAAGAGATTGAAGACTTTTGCCACAGAATAATATTTGCTTTTGCGCTGATTTGGTACATTTACCGCCTCTTTTATCTTCATGCAAATTTCATGCAAACATAAAAGTTCTTCTACTTTTCTGATGAAAAAAATTAGATTGAATAGCTCTCTTGAATTAATTTCTCCAGTTATATCAGAAAATTCTGCAGTTACACACCGTAAAATAAGTATATCTATATCTGCGCTACCGTGGTCTTTAGTCTTAACCATTGGGTAAAATTGTATTTCCAGTGTTGACAAAACTGCATGATGGTAAACTAGTTCTAGTTTCGTAATTTATACAAATGTAAGAGGTAAAGTTCAGACGTTTAGAGTAATCACTGGAACTAGTGAACCGATTTTGAAATTTTTTTCACCAGTAGAAAGCTTAAATATACTTGAGTGACATAAGCTTTATTTTGTTCCAATATTCCTACGAGAACGGGTACCACTCGGGCTAAACCGCGGGGAGCAGCTAGTATGTAAGGATTGTGGAGACAATTTATGTTGATTTTTCACAATCTTTTAACGCAATTATCTTATTTATGGAGTTTCTTTTTAGTGACAACATATTATGAATAAAAATCTAATTATTTTTTTTACTATTAATTAATTATTATATAAAATCAAATAAAAATATATTTCCACTGTCCTGTGCAAGGCACATAAGGAAAATCCAAATTTTCTACGTCAGATTTTTTTTTACAATTTTTCCTAAAATCTCTGATACACATCTACGTCTCCTGCAAATTTCATAGAAATATCAAACAACTTTTTTTTCTGGAGGCAGGAGGTTAATAGTGACATATTCACCGATATAGACTTTGCGCCCAGTGAAGTAACTAATCGAGATATGGAGCAAGAGCAGGAACTAGACAAACAGAGACAGGTACAAAACTTGATGCTGCCTGAAATGTCGAATGATGAGAACCGCACAAGAACCCCTTCTCCATTTCTTATAACGGGATATGAAGCTGCTGCCGAACATCAAACCCTGCCGATGAATAGAAACTGCACAAGAACCCCATCTCCATCTCTTGTAACGGGATATAAAGCTGCTGACGCACATCAAACCCAGCCGATGAATCAAATTGCTGGATCTAAGTCACAGGTACGTCCTTTACCTGCACCATCAATTACGGGCTCCACTACCAAAACTACGGATACACAAAAATCGATAAACAAACGTATCCCAACTGCTTTAGCGTCCACTTCGATCCAACAACTCCAGTGTTAATTTTTAAGTCCCTTTGATTTCCGAGGAATACCAAAAGCGGGTCCAAGAAAAAATTGTAGTGCACCCCGTCGTAAAGGCAATCATAGCAACTGACACTCCAAATAAAGAAGAAATCGAGGAACGCAGCAAGAATCAAGAGCAAGCAGCAAAAAGTGTTAAAAAAAAGGTTTCTCAAACTGAATCTAATGAAGATGGAAAAAAACAAAGCAGTAACTCCGAAATGAAGAGAAAGAAACTATCAACAAGTACAAAGAGAATGAAAAGAAAAAAATCTGTATCAGAATCAAGCGATGAAGACACCGATAGTATGAGTGTATATTCTAAAGGAGAAGGATGCTACGACGATGAAGAAAATGAAATAGATCCTGACCACTTCCGCCCTCTTGAATCTAGTCCCAAGGAAGGTTTTATTTTGGTACAGTTTAATGCTCATAAAACAAAAGTATTTAACATAGGAAAGGTTATCGGGCAAGCTGGAACAGACGGACATTAGTTTTTTAAGGAATAGTACAAAAGTGAAGAATAGTCCTCCAAGACAGTAAATTTGATATTGCGGTAAAAAATATTTTATTAACAAAAGCCTATTATACTATCAAAGAGTATAGTGAAGACAAATTGTAATTTTTAGTTACTCTTTTGTGTTTTAATGTTGTTAAGTTTAATTTATTGTGTAGGTTGGTAAAGTTTAGGTACTAAAAATTGTCATGATATCAAACTAAGTTCTTAGGTGCGATTCTCTAACGAAGATTCACTGTCACATCGTCGTTCACTTCGATTCTTTGTCAAAATTCATAATAAACAAGTGAAAGTCAAGCGAAAAAGAACGTCGAGTTTGTTGATTGAATCTTAGAGAATCGCACAGCTGATTAGCTGTTACTTGACAGATAGTCCATACAAAGCTGTCAACTAAACTGGAAAGTATCTACTAATCGGACATTGTGAAACGGTCACTGAGAGATACAAAATTTATCATGTAGAAAAATGCTAGTCCTAAAATGCAAGTAGCTAAGTAGGAAGGTACTCTTAAATAGTTTTTAAGTAATTTGCAGTGCCCCAATGGGGTTCTTGTTTGGTACTTTTTTTAATTTTAAGACCAAAATTTACAACAAGATAGCAAATAAAGATATGAATATGAATATACAGATAGGTACATATTATCAGATGTTCCAGACATAGCTTCAGTGCCCCTAGATATAATAAAATGATACTACCTCCGCCTACGTTTGGTGGAACTAGACGGCAACAAGTCTATTATGATCTCGATTTTTCTCGCTTAAACTTTTTAGTAAAAATTTCATTTTTATGACAAGCTTTTTTGCTGACTGTATTTTAATATTGTATTGTCATCTAAACCAAACCTGTACACAAAATTTCAGCTCCATCGGACACTGGGAATTGGGTCAAATTATGCTTGCAAGATTTGTCCCCCACTAACTCACTAACATGGCAAGTTAATAAATAAGTTTTTAGTAAATAATTTATTTTTAGGACAAGCATTTTTGCTGACTGCACTTTTATATTGTATTGTCATCTAAACCAAACCGGTATTCAAAATTTCAGCTTCATCGCACACTGGGAAGTGGGGCAAATTAGGCTTGCAAGATTTGTCCCCCACTAACTAACTAACATGGCAAGTTAATAAAAAGCTTGTAACAAGATAATTAGTTTTATTAATTTTACCAAATCCCTACTTACTATTATAAAGTTTGTATGTCTCTCTGTATGTTCCGTTCTCACGTAAAAACGGCTAAACCGATTTTTATGAAATTTGGCATACAAATAGTTTTGAGTTTATGTTAAGTACGTAAGAACACTCGAAGACGTGTGATCCCAGCAAGCAGCAGCAAAGAAAACGTCGATACAAGAGAAGTAGCATCCACACTCTTACAGCTTTGTGACTTCAGTTTTTTATACTACCATTCCTATTGGAGTGAAGTCGTAGAAGAAGTTAACCAAGAAAAGTGTCTTAAAAATCAAATCAATTTTTTTCAAAGTCAACGGAAATAGTGGGACGAGCTATTTCGTATGCAACTGAAAAGTGCGAGGACTTGGATATTTCGATTGAAAGAAGAGGAAGGAGGAGATTCCTCCGAAAACGTACCTATGCCAGAGGAGAAATTACCCAAGACGCTGGACTAAAATTGCCAGAAGAGCTGCAGAAAGCTATGTTAGAATGTCTTGATGGATTTTACGGAGAACTAGACCATCGTTACAGCGCAAAGGATGACATTCTCATGACATTTGGCGCTGTTCAGCCTAAAACTCTGCTTACGTCAACAGAAGAAGAAAATCGTGGTATAGTTCAAAATCTTACAAAAGTCTATGATGAATTTACTGCATATGAAATGATTTTGGAGATTTTACGACTGAGGCGCCCCTTGGAAGCTGCCAGCATTTCTTGCCATAAAGCGGTCCAGTGGACTACCTTGGAGCTTCTGTAATTCATTGTATACCAATTTCAGCTCCATCGGACACTGGAAAGTGGGTCAAATTAAGCTTGCAAGATTTGTCCTCCACTAACTAACAAACTAACTAGGGTGATGGAACCAGTCTTCAACAAGCTCCAGTCTTCAACACTTTTTTGCTTCATACTCGAAAAATAAGAGTTTTATTTTGAATATTTAAAATAGCAACACTTATTCATAGACAACCGACTTCCTACTATCTTGTCAAATCACATGACAGCGGTTGGCCATTTTGTTTCAAGATGGTGAACTAAAAACATTTCGCAGTCAACAGTGCTCTGTTAAATCCAGATTTATAAAGACAATCGTTAAGGAGGTCAGTCTATAGTTTATAAATTTACAGAAAACGATGTGTTATTGCTGAATTTCAATAAATTCCTGGGTTTGATACTGAAACGTTCAGGATAATTCGTGATCAATCACAACGATGACAAAAAATCTAGGTTATTTTGACACTAGTGTTATACACTTATACACTGGTTCTGACAAATTACAGTTCACCAGTAATCGACATTTGTCGATACTTAATTTTTTTGTGACTTTTTGAGGTAATTCATGATTTTGGTTCGTATATCTATGCTGTTAAAAAATATATTTGAATCACATTTACCTAAGCCTATTTACCAGTAAACGACAGTGTGTCGATCATTGGGTTTCAAAGTGTCGATAATTGGATTTCATATCAATTTGTTTCCAGATGGCTCCAAAAAAGATTATATGCCGGCGCAAATGGGCCAGGCAATGAAAAGCACATGCACCTGAAAGTTCTGATTCGGATGATGATGTCCCATTGCATACAGTTGCTGAAAAGTCAGGACGAGAAACCGGAGCACAAAAAAAATTACAAGAAGACAACATGTAATACTGATGTATGAAGGTGAATATTTTCAGGGATAGTAGAAAGTGTAAACAAAAATCAATATGAAGTAAGCACTATGGCTCTGTCAACAAAACATACTTTCAGATGGCCTGATAAGCCAGACAATATTTGGTATAGAAATAACCAAATCATTGAGAAAATTGATGAACCTGATCGCCCCAACAATAGGGGTTTCTTTAAAATAAAGAAAATGGCCAAGTATTTACCTGACATTATGATTAATTGAGAATAGCATAGATGTGGACGATCTATACAACATGGTGGTAGATACTCTCAGCACAATAGGGTCCAAGTACTTTAAAATCCGCCGTCCCCAATTAAAGAAACTCTCCAGCCAGACTCTCCTACTCATGGATCAGAGACACGAAATGATGCTACAGAACTCAGCGGATGCCCATCGTTATCGACAGCTCAATAGACAGATATCTAAGTCTTTGACGAGCGACTTTCGCCAATTTAATGCCGAGCGTATTAAAGAGGCCATTGAGCGGAATAAAGGCTCCATAGTGTTCGCGAGACATCTGTCCATCGGTCAAAGTCAATTGACGAGGCCAAAATCGAGGTATGTAGCATCACTTCGTCAACACCTGAAATCCTGAGGGAGATTGGGAGTTTCTATGGACAGCGAAATTCCACGCAAACACCTGTTGAAAGCAAGGCTAAAGACCCTAGAGCCAAGTTTACCCGACACTATACAGAAGATATCCCGGACGTCAGCCTGTACGAAATTAGAATAGCTCTCAAGCAGCTTAAAAACAACAAGGCCGCGGGCGATGAAGGAATCACAACAGAGCTTCTGAGAGCGGGCGGTAAACCGATACTTAAGGTCCTCCAGAAGCTCTTCAACTCTGTCATCCTCGAGGGCAAAACGCCAAAGGCATGGGGCAGAAGCGATGTGATGCTGTTTTTCAAGAAGGGTGATAAAACTCTCTTGAAGAACTATAGACCCATCTCGCTTCTGAGCCATAACTATAAGTTCTTTTCGAGATTCATTACGAATCGTCTCGCTCGCAGGTTCGACGACTTCCAACCTGCCGAACAAGCCGAGTTCCGGAAAGGCTATAGTAGGTATACCATACCATAGATAGACCACATTCATACGCTGCGGCAAGTTATACAGAAGCCCGAAGAGTACAACTTGCCACTTTGCTTGGCATTCGTGAACTATAAGAAAGCCTTGGATTCGATTGAGACCTGGGCAGTTCTGCAGTCTCTCCAGAGGTGCCAAATAGACTACAGGTACATAGAGGTGCTAAGGTACTTATACCAAAACGCCACCATGTCGATCCGATTACAGAGCAAGAGCTCTAATCCGATCCAACTATAGCGAGGTGTGAGACAGGGAGACGTTATTTCTCCGAAACTTCACAACTGCGTTGGAGGATATTTTTAAGCTTCTGGACTGGAAAGGATATTAGGATACGGTATCAACTTCAATGGCGAGTACCTAACATACCAGCGATTTGCCGATGATGTAGTTCTTATGACTGAGACTTTGGAGGACCTGAACATAATGCTCGAAGATCTCAGTAATGCTTCCGAAAGAGTGGGTCTTAAAATGAACATGGATATCAAATCAAATCAAATCAAATCAAAGACGAAAACCATGTCCAATGCGCATGTTGCACCCGCTCCAGTTAATGTTGGGTTCTGTGATTATTGCATTTTTGTGAATGAATATGGAAGGTAGGTAAGGAAGAGCTATGACAACAATATGCTGATTTATTGAAGTTCCTGACTAGATTCGTGAGCTATTTGGATTAAACTTAAGAAAAAACTAATTATTTTTATTTTTTTGTTACCTATAAAACGTAAATTTAGTTTTGTAATGGTAAGTAAAAATGTTGATAACTGGTAGTTGATTATTGGTACATGTCGATTACTGGTTGTTGATTTCTGGAGTTTCAGTGTCGATGACTGGTAATTTTAATAAATTTCTCTATTTATTAAATATATATTTATTAAACATTTACAAATAAATTATCTATATTAGTTATGTAACATAAGGGTATGCTTTATCGTTTGCACCTATCACCATTTTCGTAAACCGTGTTATATGGGATTTATTTAAGTTCATATCTCGTACCAGCCTTAACCCTTTTTAAGGCAGCGGGAATATATTTCCCACCATCTTTTTCCAAATTATTTGTTGAACGAATTTTAAGGAAAGTTTTTTTTTCTTTTGGTAACATTTTTATGGATATCCGGTCTAAATGTTTTATCTATAATAATGACAAGTCACCATTTTAGTTTTTTGCTGTGACATTTGGAAGATTGAAATCGGGTGTGTTTCGGTACGACTTCATAAATCTTTATAAATCTCTGATATCTGCGATTCATGAACGGTAAGTTGTTATTATTTCTAAAGCTTATTGTATATTTCATTGATATTCGTGCATATTTTCAATTTTGGATTTCGCAAATTTTGTTAGTAGGGGTTTTTTGTGGTGGTAAAAATATTCCCTTTGCCCGTGGAGCTGGTCATAGCTTTAGTATTTATTTCTTGTTACAGATTTGAAAATGACTGAAAAGGCATTGAATGACTTAGAGATAGCTTGCGCATTAGAGGAGATTTTTGGATTACCTGATGACCCCGAAGTGTCAGATGATAATTTAGAATCTGATGAGGAAGATGTGCAATATAGTACAGCGAGACTTCAGAGGATTTTAGATGGCCTTGATGAGCCTCATGATGGAATTCTAGCACCCACACCCGATCCACCTGATAGCCCTATTAGTGATATAAGTAATAGGTCTGTTGTAAACCAACTTATTCAATCACCCCAACCAATCAGCAGTAACCGTCCTAGGCGGGCAAAAATAATTCAAAATTTATCCAGTTCTTCTGGCACCCAACAGACCTCACGAAGACAGCCACAATCACCAGTAGCCAATACTAACTCCGATTCGGAAACAGAAGATTCAGACGGTGAAGAGGAAACATGGAAAAAAACGATGTGGACAACTGATAGGCCAAGTCCTAGCGTTTACGATGAAATTCCGATGGAACCTATAATTATGTTTAGCAGCCGTACTAGGCCTGTAACTGTTTTCGAAAAATTCTTTACTGATGAAGTCTACGATTTGATAATATATCAAACAAACTTATATGCAGAGCAAAGGAAAGATGAAGAATGGACAGAATTAGATAAAAAAGAACTGAAGGCTTTTATAGGGATTTTTATAATAATGGGATACAATATTCTGCCTTCTATTGACCTTTATTGGTCTTCCGACCCTGGTTTCAGGGTAGACGAAATAGCAGAAACTATGACCATAAAGCGTTTCAAGAAGATATTGCGAAATCTGCACCTGAATGATAATGCACAAATACCAGACAAGACAAGCGAGGATTATGACAAACTTTACAAAATACGCCCATTATTGGATCTTATCAATCAGGCATCTCAGAAAAATGCCAAAGACTCTTCATCCCAAAGTATTGATGAATCGATGATTCTCTTCAAAGGAAAACAGTAACTTCTTCCATGAAACAGTATATGCCGCTGAAACCAATAAAAAGAGGCTACAAGGTATGGTGTCGCTGTGACAGTAAAACTGGGTACCTGTATGAATTCTACATATACACTGGAAAATCAGAAACCGGAATAGAGGAAGGACTAGGATCCAAAGTTGTGAAGAAGTTGACTGAAAAGCTGATAAATAAAGCACTGGAGGAATATCATATTATTGTTACATTTGACAATTTCTTCTGTGACTACACTCTAATGCAATATCTATATGAAAATGGCATTTATGCTACCGGAACCGTACGAAGACACAGAAAACATCTGCCTGTACTTGTCAAAACTAAACAGAAGCTTGCAAAAGGACAATATAAATGGAGAGTGAAGGGAAATGTATCTTTCTTAGTTTGGCAAGACACCAAAGAGGTTCTACTATTGAGTAATGCATTCCATCCAAAAGTTGGCAAAACCACTGTCTTACGGACTCAGAAAGATGGCACAAAACAAGAAATTAATTGCCCGTTAGCAATAAAGGAGTATAGTAAAAGGATGGGAGGCGTTGATCGCTTTGATCGCATAAAAGGTACCTATTCAGTTGGTAGAAGGAGTAGGAGATGGTGGGTCCGCATATTCTTTTTCCTTTTAGATGCAAGTATAACAAATGCATACTTGTTATATTGCCAAAATACGAATGCGACAAAACTAAGCCATCTTGAATTTCGAGTCTCTGTTGCTAGAGGACTGATCAGTGGGTTCTCGAGTAGAAAACGACGATCCGGTGGTCTAGTCAACTATATCTGCAGAAAAAAAATTGCTACGTCTGAGAACCGCCAAAAGGCTTTGCATGTTGTCGCCCAGGAAGTTCGTTTCACCAACGTTGGAGACCATATGCCCGTTGAATCGCCTACATATAAACGTTGCAGAATGTGTAGTACAAAAGAAAAAGACAAAAGATCGAAAGTTATATGTGAAAAATGCAACGTTCCGCTCTGCATAATACCATGTTTTACTGCATTTCATAGAATTTAAGTAAAGGGCCACGGGTAGCGGGAAAATATTTACCACCGTGTTTTTTTTTACTTTTTTAATTTTTTTTTGCATTTTGTGAAAAACTACAATAAATATGGTCTAAACCCATCAACAGTTTTACTTATCCACCCCTAGATGCTTATGCCTTATAAAGGAATAAAGTGTCGATCATTGGTGTCATCACCCTAACATGGCAAGTTAAGAAAAAGCTTGTAAAAATACATTACAACATGTTTAATTGATAACTTACCTACAACATACAAATCGAATTATTAATTTTGACATTTGAATTTTTTATGACATGCAATTAAGTATGATAAACCTAATTAAAATCTTCGATCAACATTAACACTTCGATCAACAATAACACCAGTGCTGCCAATTGCGGGGAAAATCCCCGATTTTCGGGGAATTGAGGGTTGACGCGGGGAGAGCGCGGGGAATGACAAAAATCGGGGAATTTCGGGGAACCAGGATATTTTTTTTATTTAATACAATACTAACGATTTTTGTAGGTATTTGATACTGAACACATCCTTGGTTGTCATTGAAAATACAAATTAACTCTACCCTTCATTTAAAAGTATTTTAATGTTTTCTTGACGCCTATGTACCGGTTGAAATTTTCAATAAAATTTAGGAAAACTTGTTAAAAAGTCCAGCGACTGTTAAAACACATGTAGGTAAGTTGCTTGTTTTGCGATAAAAACAGTGTTTTTACCACACTTTTATTAGCTTCACTTGTAACTAAGTCACAATGTAAGAAAATCTTGGAATTCAATTTTAACCTACTTCTGATTGTTGTATTGATTTTAAACTTTGCAAGTCTATATGAATCCGATGACAATACAATAATTTGCTACCTTCGAGCTGATCTGATGATGGAGTCAAGAGGTGGGCAATAGAACTCTTCAATGGCTGCTAGGAAACCCTTCGAGTTTAGGCTCATTTATTTTGTTCTGATGAGACCTATTCGCTACACTTAATGGTGAGGGTCTGATGATAGAGCAGGGAGGAAGCCAGTGGTTAGTCTGTTCCTATAAAAGTGTGTTTTTATAGTTTTTTAAACTACATATTTATTTTATTTATTCCAAAAATGTCATTTAAAGGAATTAGTGAGAAATTAATCAAAGAGAGCGGGGAATTTCGGGGAATTGGCAAAACTGATGCGGGGAATGGAGATTTTTTTATTGGCAGCACTGAATAACACCTAGTTCATTAAAATGTTATTTGTTAATGTTGTTTTTGTAATAAATTTGTAATAAATTGTCTTAATTAAATTATTGTCTCCTTACTGTTAAGGGCTTATTACACTTATCCTAGTTAGGATCCTAATTAAGCATACATTGCTTGTTTTGATTGCATCGCTTGCTAAAAATGAGCTCAAAGAAAGCAATGTATGCTGAATTAGGATCCTAACTAGGATAAGTGTAATAAGCCCTTTACATTTGCATGCTATTAGATATTGCTAAATTGGTCTTACACCACTCTAATGTACCCTATTTAACGCAAATAAATTATTTGATTTGATTTAAAATGGTTGTTATTTATTTACATGTTATTTTTTACTTAGAGGAAACAAATCATCAAATTTATTGGTTCCAAATAATCCCTGTTGCTAATTATCGTCACCAAAGAACAGATTGGTTTTTTTTCTAAGTTTTAGTCTGCACTAGCTTGGTAAATGAAGGTGTATTTCAAGAAATTATGTTTTTTAAGAATAAGTTTACTGTGGATAATATTTTTTAGGAAAATATTTTACTTTGTTACGTGTATCAAAAACAACAATATGACTAGAATATTATGTTCATCGAAGTTGAATTTAGAAATTTGTTGAAAATAAATACAACCAAAGTTATTTTGTATACTAAGTATTTTATTTTCATAGGTACCCCATACTTAATCTTATCGTTAGCAGTCGCCCCCACTTTCGGGTGGCCACCGGAGGCGAATGAAGTGGGACCGACTGGGAAATATTACCCCCCTCAGCCTCGGCTGCATGCGAAGCAATTCCCACAGCCGCTCTAGAAGTAGCCCTGGATTTAACACCCTTGGATCTGTTTATACAACAGGAAGCCTCCATGGCTGCTATAAGGCTAAAACACCTGTGTCTGTGGTACAATCGAGAGGGTCCTCACTCCACATTGTGGAATGATTTAGTGAAACATGAGTCACTAATCGCTGCCCCATGCGATAGGATACCCAAGCAGTACATTTTCGAAAAGAAATACCAAATACAGTTATTTGAAAATGACCGAGATCACTCTGGCATACATGAAGGCCGAATCTATACGGACGGCTCCAAGATGGGGACTGGAACTGGAGCTGGAGTATTCTCACAAGATCTGAATATCAAAATATCACTAGCGCTGGGCCAACACAGTTCGATATTTCAATGCGAATGTGTTGCAATAATAAACGCCGCTACCACGGCCCTGTCCAGAGGTATGAAGGAACTAAACATCCGCATACTGACCGACAGCATGGCCGTCCTAACAGCACTGGAGGCCAACACCATCAACTCCAGTATCGTCTACGAATGCCACAAAGTTTTGGATTGTTTAGCATTCAACAACGGAGTAATCCAACAATGGATTAAAGGGCATAGTGGATCACACGGGAATGACGCCGCCGATGAGCTGGCTAGAATGGGATCCTCTACAATAGTGGCAGGACCTACACCCATTCTGCCACTCCCATTCAGCCAACTGCGCTCATGGGTAAGGCAACGAACTTGTGCTGCACATAATACTCGTTGGGTAGCTCTAACAAGCTGTAGACAGTCTAAGATAGCGATGACTGCAGTCTCGCCGCGTTTGACCTGCAGGCTGCTCAGCCTCAATCGTCCAGACCTCCGGATAGTTGTTGGTACACTTACAGGTCACCTAACCTTAAACCGACAACTATTTATTATGAATGCGACAGACGGTCCTCTATGTAGAGGTTGCCTGAACGCAGAGGAAACTGCCGCCCACGTGATCCTGGAGTGCGTAGGTTTGGCCGCACAACGAACAGAAATGCTCAGAGGTGAGGTCGCTCCTAGAAGCCTGTGAACGCCCCAGGAGGCTTCTGCGCTTCTGGAAGGAGCTAGGATGGCTCGACTAGCCATGTTCACGCATAACGGACCAAATATGAGTCTAAATGCGGAAAAGTGTCAATACCAAATACCAAAATACCAAATACCCCCCTCAGCCAAGAGTAGGTATATTGGCTGTACAACAATCACACTTGGGGGCTTATCATTCTCAGTCGCTCCCACTTTCGGTGGCCAAGTGGGGGTAACTGGGAATAAAGGTTTTACTTGACCCGAGCTCGACTGTACTTCCCCAGGTGAACTTTGCACAAAGCACTGGTCACCTTTATTTTCAATTCCTCATTCTTAGCAACACTCCCATAATTATTTGAAACAATAACGTCATTAGTCACACAAATAGTCATTATCGGCAACATGCAATAATTAAATAGTAGATTGTACAACAAGTGCATAAAAGGTACCATTTTACCCGAGACGTATATATCCATCCGAGCCGTAGGCGAGGGTGGATAGTCAATTCGAGGGTAAAATGGGTTTTATGTACGAGTTATACACTCTGCTTTTCACTTCGAGTGTGAGAAAAATTTGATAAATAACAATATTGCAAAAAAGAAAAAATAAAGACTTCGCCATATTGGCGGGAAGACTTTCTTTTTTTTATACGTGGCAGTGGCAGCACAGTGATTTTAGCATAGATCGAACTCGTAGTCCATAATGCTCTTGAAATACTTATTTCTTAGAAAACTCATTAATTTTGCCTAAGTAGTTTTATTAATTTAGTAATTTAACATGGATTATGTACAAAATTTAAGAAACAGAATGAAATAACAGGTTTATATAACGAATGTGACTGTTTACCTGACGACCTTTGTCTTAGAATCTGACACTTGACGAAGATTTTACTTTATGCACTAGAGCATAAAAAGCGATTTTATGCAGCCTATACCCAACATAAACACGAACTTTACGAGCATGAGAAGTGAAAAATATTAATTATTTCCAAAACTACTTTGAAAACTTTTTAGTACCTTCTACTTTCATCTTTTCCACATTACTATTCTTCCAGCCTAAAATTAGAGTTCTGGCACAATGATCCGAAAATTGCAAATTTTTTCTCAAGAATAATATTTTTCAGATAATCACTCTAGCCTAGCACTTGCAGAAGAGGCAGTGTTCAAAATACTGAAAATGACCAACACACCAAGAACAACTGATTGCCTAGTTGAGGCAAAGAAGATTTGGTATTAAAACAATTATTATCATAGAGTGAAGAAGTTCAACATTATAATAAAAGTAGAGAAGATTTTTATATTAAAAGTCAAGACAAGAAGCAGAATGAAAACTCTTCCTAGTATATCAAGGACCTTTTTGTTAAAAAAGGTAAGTATATAATTTTGATGGTACTTTAATATCGCCTGAATTGTTTCTTAAATTTCTCATAGTGATAGTCATCAGTAGCTCGTTCGCCTTTAGCTTTCTTAACTATCTTTTCTACATTTGCATCAATCACACTAGCTTCATTTTTAACTTCCTCTACTTTGACAACTTTCTTTTTTTTATCAGTCTCCATATTAAATCTATTATGCTGAACAAAGTTTACTGCCATATTTGTTGGAACAAAGTGAGACGGTGCATCTTTTTTATTGTGTCTCTCCCATAATAATTTCATTTTGGCTTCTTCTGTCGCTTCAATATTTTTGATCTTAGCATCAATACCAAGGTCCACTTCTGGTATACCACTGAGCATTTGATTTGACAACATTTCTTCAGATCTGTGAGCTGATGATACACGTAAATGTTCAGGGAGCGAAAGTAATGCTGCTTCTTCTGGTGATAAATACTTTAACGAGTCGTTGTGGTCTGCATCCCTTTTATCTTCATTGTGTCCCTCTGTAAAATAGAAATAACATTTGTATATTTTGTGAAATTAAACTTCATAGTTACTAAAGCTTCATAGTTATTAAAGTTTTAATGAGTTAGCAGCCCAGTTAACAACCCAAAGCTACCCCAAGAGGCCTGATATCTCGAAATTGCATACCAGAATATGAAAAAAGATTCTGCAAAATATAAGTAGTGTACTCGATGGAGCACAAACTTAACTCGCGATCACTTTATAACCCATCCGCTTATATTCGCGAGACTGATTGCAGATATAAACATAACAAAAAAAAAAAAAAAGTTACTAAAGCTATGGTAAGGTGTACGCATCACTGCGCTGGGAGCTCTTTGGAACGGACAAGCTCAAAGAGGATCAAAAGAAGTTAACCATAAGTCAACTCAGCAGGTAAGGTACTGTAAGCGCATAGGTAGTTTCGAGGGTCCGACGCCGGTGGGGTAAATGATAACCCGCCTCCGCCCTGATTTTATCAGCTTTTAGGGGACTTGGGAACTGGGTGAAATGGTCCCGACCTAGGTGACTGTTCACCCGTCCGGCTTCGCTGGAGTCCCCCCTATAAATAATAATAATAATAATACTAAAGGTATGATTTTATTTACTTATGATTAACATTTTGTTTTGCAACAGTTACTAAACATTGTAGTTAACCCATGTTTTTCTAATGTTTGCAATGCAATTCCAGCATGGGTAGCATGATGAACTTGAGAAAGGTTTTGTCTCTATCCAAACATCAAAAATGACATTTCATCAAACGTAGAGAAACTTATTTGTTGGCTGTCAATTATAGACTCTCGAGGTATACAAAACTCTTCTCAGGTTTGTCATGCTATGCGTGCTGGAAATTGTCTTGGTGAACAAATGAGTGCACATCAGCTCAGGGAAAACACACAAGGCTCTCCTCATTTACACTGACGGCTCCAAGACCTCATCGGGCACAGGGTCGGGTGTCTTCTCAGAGGACCTCAACATACAAATTGCATCCCCCTTAGGCTCATACAACACGGTCTTTCAGGCCGAGTGCATGGGCATAATAATGGCGGCTCGGGCAATCGAAACAAGAGAGGTAAAAGACCGCGACATCTTAATTCTCTCCGACAGTAAATCCGTCCTACAAGCTCTCCAGGGAAGTCGCATCACTTCGAGCCTTTTACTTGAGTGTCACCACGCCTTAACACTAGAAGCGCGGCACATTCTGACACCCCCAGAAGCGCGGGTGGGTCAATATTGTCCATTTTATGTTTGCTACCGTAATATGAAGATATATAAGCAATTTATATAAGAAAATTGTAGCTATTGGTTTCCCGAACATAATAACATAAAAATAAATAAATAAATAAAATAAAATAAATCTTGAATTTATGATATAATTTAAAGAAATTGTACCAGTTTCTATTTGAACATCTGGGTGCATCGTCACAGATTACTAAACATTGTGCTTGAGAAGAACGTTTTTTTTTGTGCTTTTCTTCATTTACCTACTGTCAAAGTGATATCATCTTTTTTCAGTACCACTGTACAAGTTTTCTTTTGCTTGTTTGACGCAAGCTGGTATTTCCCGACGAGCTCTGTTTATTGTATCAACAAAGCTTGTTCCGTTTAATTTTAGAGTTTCGGCAAGGCAGACTGATGTGAAGAAGTTATCACAAGTGACATTTCTTCCTCTCT
Source organism: Crambus lathoniellus (assembly GCA_949710035.1). Classification (NCBI taxonomy): domain Eukaryota; kingdom Metazoa; phylum Arthropoda; class Insecta; order Lepidoptera; family Crambidae; genus Crambus; species Crambus lathoniellus. The sequence goes on from OX453312.1 coordinate 7,384,266, forward strand.
TCAGGTATGGCTGAATAATTTTTTATAGGTAATACGTAATCTACAAGACGTTCGTCATTTGATCTGATGTCGTCCTTGCCTAGGTACGGAAATGCGTTTATTATATATTTAGAGTCCTTATCTACAGCTAACCAGAATTTTTGTCCGTATTTGTCAGGTTTTGAACCCATAAACTGAGTAAATCTGCATCGACATTTTGAAGGGAAAAGTTGTTCATCAAATTGTTATGTAAGGTCCTGGCGTATAACAACTTTGAGCATTAGAAATCAAATTATACCATACTACAGATATCTATCCAAACTTGTCAGTTGTCAGTCTTTGTGTTCTTGTAGATCTCACGTCGAATCTCAAAAACTTCATAATCTCCCGAAACCTATCCCGAGACTAATCTATACTAATATTTTAAAGAGGAAAGATTTGATTGTTTGTTTGTTTTTTTGCATCGAATAGGCTCTCGAAAATTCTTTGACCATTAGAAAGCTACATTCTTTCCGAGTGACATAGGCTATATTTTATCCCGATGTTCCCACGGGAACGGGTACCTCGCGGGTGAAACCGCGAGGATCCGCTAGTGTTTTATATGGCGCCTTGGTGTACCTACATTGACCAATCAACGATGTTTTGATTATCTTTAAAGAAAGATAAACATAAACTCTACATCCATGACTGGGTCAAAATTGACCCAACCGCGCTTAGAGGTAAATTTAGATTTAAAAAAATGTTTATTGCGTTTACGTGGTTAAAATCTCGTATAAATAATAATCGTCATATTTTATGAAAAGTCGTAAAAATAGACGATTATACGCGTAATAATATATTAACTAGAGCAGGAAGAACATCGAAATGGGTCAAATTTGGGACGCCCGCGCTTCTAGTGTTAAATATAGTAGGTGCACTTAATACTATTACTATCCAATGGATCAAAGGTCACAGCGGATCACGTGGAAACGATGCAGCCGACGAACTGGCCAGACGCGCATCCGGCTCGACGCCTGTTGGCCCAGAGCCGATCGCGCCCATCCCGACGAGCTGGTATGCAAATAAGATCCGTGAACGCACTACAGAATTACACCAACAGAACTGGAGCTCGCTGGATTCGTGCAGACAGGCGAAGCTCGCACTGCCGCGCGTGGACGCGCGTTTATCCAGGGCCCTGATACAACTGTGCAGACCGCAACTTCGCCTGGTAACAGGTGCCATTACTGGTCATGGACAATTTAACAGACATCTTTTTAATTTAGGTGTCACCGACAGTCCCCTATGCAGAGGATGCATGGAGGAAGAAGAAACAGCTGCCCACGTACTGCTGGAATGCAGGGGGGTGGCCCCCTACCGGGCGAGGTACCTCGGCTCGCCGGGCAGCGTCCAGGAAGCGATCACTAATGTGAAAGCTCTTGGAGCGTTCCTGGCTGAGCTGGGCTGGCTGGAGTGATCTGGCCGCGCACCCTCCGGACGCAAAATAGGCGCAATAGACGTCGAGTTGCGGAAACCGCCCGTATTGTTAAGAAGAAGAAAGAAGAAGAAGAGTGCACATCCCAAGCTTATGGAACCTCTGAATCTATTAAGACATGAGACCGCACCGCACCGGTGTGTAAATGGCTCCTCGCATGGATCCCTCTCCACGCACCCATGCCAGGGTAGTAGCGAAGCTATTAAACTGTTGATGATATAAAACCAAAAAAGGCATATATCCTTAAAAGGCAGGTTGACTGGCAGAGATGATATCTTGTGTGTTAACTTTTATATCAAAGACATTGATATAAAAGATATGGCTTGTGATCAGACAAACCCTGCGTTGTGTTTATTTATTTGCAATAAAAGATAGAAGATTAATCTTGAATTCTGGTTAAAGTTTCAAAGGTTCTAAAATTAATGTGTATTAAATGCATACCTTTCCGTTTCGCCAATTGTTCATCAATGTATTTCATCATCTCCTCATCTTCATCACGTTTATTTGTTTCTGCCGAAAATTGTGTCCCTATCCCCGTGTCGTAAGCGTCATCCACTTGTTTCACTTTACCACTTTTCAATGCTTGCATATTCACCATGCCACCAGCTTTCACTTTATATGGATCTTTACATGTAACCTCATCATCAATCGTCGTTTTTTGACCCGTAGCCAATGCTATAACACTTACACCATTAGGCCTTTCTCGAAGCTTCTGTATCTCTTTCGTCTCTTCCAATTTAGCTATAATTTGTTCTTCGTCGTCCGAGTCTTCGTCCTTTATTCTTTTTCGAAGGTTCCTCTTTTTGGTGGGCTTGAATTTTACTTCTACCGTTTCGCTATCGTTGACTTCTTCCATGATTTTCTTGCATACACGTTCTCACCCTCACGGTCACCACAAAGAGCTACGTTTACGAATTTAGGAACGGCGTTTCATTGCAAGGAGCGAAAATATAAATAAATAAACCAAGAACAATTAATAAGTGTTGTATGAGGCGTGCGTGCGTGGGACACATAGAGAAAGATAAATATAGGTGGGACACGATGGCCGATCATGGTCGGCGACCATGACCAATACATCGTACACTTTTGAAAGAACCTTTTTAAACTTGTTCGTTCAAAAGTGTCAATGTACGATGTATTGGTCATGGTCGCCGACCATGGTCGGCCAACCTGTACTGGGGGCTTAACTAATGCAAGTCGCCACAAAGGTCACAAAATGCCCGTTTTGACACATATAATTTGTGGTTTTGACGGTTTTGACCTCTGAGTACTGAATTCAGCTCAGAGGTTTTGACTTGACACGCTTGACACATGCTAAGGCGTCCAACACACTGCCTCCGGTTTCCGCACTACCGGACGGAGATGCGGCGTGATTTTTCATACACTGCGGGTTTTGTATGCACATCAAGATTCTACAGCCATAGTTAAGAAGCGCACTACCACAAACCGGAGCGTCGTGCGGTGCAGTGTGGGATCCGCTTAAAGCACTGCTAACTAAAGTGACGTGAATATGCATGTAACCATACGAGTCTGTGATCGATTCTCGCGATTAATCGATTTAGGTTCTAAGTAATTAATCGATTATAGTAGGATTGCAACTTATGTGGATTAAGCTCAGAACAATAACTAAAGCTATAGAAACCGTGCTAATATAACAACAAAATACATTACTTCGTACTCTTTTATCTTATACAGTAGTACATGTGTAAGAAAGAGATAGTCTACAGTCTAATGTTTCATAATTTATAAGGTTGTCACAAGTTTTATTTACGCCAGTGATGCAACGTCATCGACATTAATATCGATAAATTAAAAATAGATTTTACATACATTCAATTTTTAATATCTCTATGTATGTCAATGACAATGTGTCGACGCACACGTAACTACCACAAACAACCACACCACATCGCAGCGATAAAATGTGGTGTCGATGCAGCTTTTCGCAGTTGCATTGTGGTTGTGGGACAAAATGTCAATGTGATTGCGTTGTCGCCAGTAGTTGTGATGTGGATACGTCGTATCGTATGCGGTGTGGCCGGCTGCTAGTTCACAGCGTCGTCGCTGGTAGTGATCGGTATTATTTACGCACGCGGTCGATAATGACGGCAAAATACGGGTAAATTGTACTAGGTATTCATTTCCAATACAAAATACACCCCGCCCACAGTTGTGTGGTTGTGGTACGTGTGAGTTGACCCAATGAATAATTAAGTATAGCACCTGCAATATTATAAATGCAGTACCACTTTCTTTTATAAAAATTTGCAAGCTTCAGTAATCTATACTAATATTATAATAAAGCTGAAGAGTTTGGTTGAACGTGCTAATCTCAGTAACTACTGCACAGACTTAGAAAATTCTTTCTACTGCCTATTAGAAAGTTACATCCTTTCCGAGTGACACAGGCTATCTTTTATCCCGGGGACGGGTACCACGCGGGTAAGACCGCGAGGATCTGCTAGTTGATAATATAATAAGTAAAAAAATTGCACATTGTAATGCTGGTTCCTTCGCCTACTTTTATTGCAAACATTAGAGTGAATTAGGCTGAAAACGAAATTAATCAATTAATTAAAATAAAGAAACCATTTTTTCTTTTAAACACATCTTTAATGTTCTCATTTGGCTCAAATGATTGTAGTCCAAAGTGTTACGCATAACGTGACTGTTCACTTTTGCTGTCCAGTTGATTTTTGAAATACGGCGTATACATTCATTAATAATAGTTTCATCTTTGGGAAATCTGAAAGAAGTAAAAATTGTTAACATCGATAAAGAATAATCACAGCACTATCATAACCTTAACAACTTTAACAGAAATGCAAGAAAATATAAAAAATAGACCAAAACTCACGTACATTTCTATTGATAATATTAATTTATTAAAATTTTCGGATAATACTGATGTTAAAATCTTAAAAATATTTGAATTTTGAAACAAAACTTACCGATGAAATGATTCAATCTCATCCGAATTTTCTTTCCGTGATATATTAGACTAACAGTCTAGAACAACACAAACCATCCTAGACACGGAATGCAAACTCTCTAGAGAGACTGTATGCACACTTTTCTGTTGTTTTATCACCGAATTCCTTGTAAATTAATAAATTTTCACTTTAGCTGCCAGCGAAGCTGTTCGACCATTGTAATACGTTCGTATTAAATTGGTCATCATACCTCAGAAGCTACGTTCTCAACAAAGACGTATTTTTATTTTGGTAGTATTATATTAGAATCAATTACAGTCGTCACAATTTAAGATGCCCGTTTTGACACATGCTAAAGTGACGTGAATAGGCATGTAACCGTACGAGTCTTTGATCGATTCTCGCGATTAATCGATTAAGGTTCTGAGTAATTAATCGATTATAGTAGGATTGCAACTTATGTGGATTAAGACTAAAGTTATTATTATAAAATGTTAAGCCCCCAGTACAGGGGGGCTACCGCGTTCCGCGTTCTATCATATGTTTTTTGGAACTTTGAGTCAATTTTATAAAAGAATAGCCACTATCAGTTCCTTGCTTTGTGACTTCGGGTCACTTCAGCCGCCTCTGTGGTCTAGTGGTTCATACCACCGATTTCAAACCCAGAGGTCCCGGGTTCGATTCCCAGTGGGGGTACATATTGTATTCGGTTTGGTCGGTGGTAGGACTTGTTCTTAGTCCGCCTGGCTAGCTACCACCATCTTATCTAAGTCTGACGTTATAACAATGGTGTATTCAGCATTATTGTGTTCCGGCAGTTAGAGATAAGATAGCCAGTTCCTCAGTTATTGAGGATTCCGGGAGTAGTGCGCTTCCACCTTCAGCCTTATCACCACTTATCATCAGGTGTGATGAAGGCTAAGTGCTACCCCGTTGTGAATAAAAAAAATATATAACGATAGCTAGCTAACAACGTTCAACAGAACAAAGCAACAAAAATCTATCAAAATAAGGAATTCAAATGACAGTTGAAGCATATCCATATTTTTTTGCCGGTAGCCCCCCAGGATGGCCGACCATGATGTGCCATCGTGTACAGGGGCGGTTTGCGTTGCTTGCAGACGGCAATCACACGCAAACCGCCCCTGTACACGATGGCCCATCATGGTCGCCGACCATGGTCGGCCAAAGCCCCCAGTACAGGTTGGCCGACTATGGTCGGCGACCATGACCAATACATCGTACATTAACACTTTTGAACGAACAAGTTTAAGAAGGTTCTTTCAAAAGTGTCAATGTACGATGTATTGGTCATGATCGCCGACCATGGTCGGCCATCATGTACTAGGGGCTTAACATGTACTGGTTAAAATTTACTGGTGGCCTACCACAAGCTCTTTAGCAGTTATTTTTAAGTTGAGAGAGGGAGACGCCGCTATACGGCGTGTAGAGCGGCGTCTCACTCTCTCAACTTAAAAATAACTGCTATAAGAGCTTGTGGTAGGCCACCTGTACTGCTTTAAATTTGTTCGTTCAAAAGCACAGATTACTAAATAGTTACTTTGTAACAGATAGTTCACTCCGCTAACTCATTTAAATAAATAGCAACTCTAACTATAACGCAATAAAGTAGAATTCAGCTTGTACGGCGCAGGCAAATTACGAACGGCCACTCGTTGTCGTTGCATCTCTTTCTATCGCATATATTCTAGCTCTTTTGCGGACCTAATTTCTATGCCATACGCCTGCCCGGCAGGCGCGCCGTCCGAACGTACCTAAACTGCGGAGTGACACCCCCCTGTCAAAAGTGTCAATGTACGATGTATTGGCCAGTGGTTGGGCCAACGTGAACAGGCCGCTTATGGTGAACGCACGCTTGTCCCATGCGAACGCATTGAACGAGCCGAATGAAACGTATTTTATGAATCTAAAAGTTGAACGTGACGATTCGACATGGTGAGGTGTGCAAGGTTGTCTTGGTTTTATCTAAAGATTTTTTTCATTCGGTCGTTCGAAACGTTCTTCTTGGATAGGTGTGCCGTTTTATCAAAATCATTGTTGCCAATTCATAATTTCACTAATGCTTTAAGCGCCAATCTAGTTTTCACACAAAAAAGATCAATTTTACAAATTATTCTATTAAAGTGGTTATAACGATTATTTCTATATAATTGAATGAAGCTGGAGAAATCCTGCGCACAACGGTTACAACACTAGTAATTAAAAAAATAATGACTGAGAACGTAACTGTTTTTCGAGACGTTTCGTAGTTAATCGAATCTGCGTTTACTTTAGAATAAACGCAAAAATAATACGCGGAATGTACTTTGCCTTAATTTAAGATGCGTTAAAAAATGTAACGTATTATTTTTAAACACCTTTGATAAGTAATCAGCATTTATTTGATTTTTTGGTTTTCGTAACAAGTTACATTCTAGGGTCATTACCATGTGTCAAAACGGGCATCTTAATTTGTGACGACTGTAGAACCATTTGACATTTATACTTTACGAGCTTGTGACAATGACAGAAACAATAGAAACTCACAAAGATTGTCTATTTCACTCTTACTCATGTATGCTGAATTACTTAAAGTGAGTACGATAGCTGATACACAGTTTTTATTTTAGTACGGTTTCTATAGCTTTAGTTATTGTTCTGAGGGATTAAGACTAAAGTTATTATTATAAAATGTTAAGCCCCCAGTACAGGGGGGCTACCGCGTAACTTTATGGATATGAACTTCATATGTTTTTTGAAACTTTGAGTTAATTTTATAAAAAAATAGCCACTATCAGTTCCTTGTTTTGTGACTTCGGGTATAACGATAGCTAGCTAACAACATTCAACAGAACAAAGCAGCAAAAATCTATCACAATAAGGAATTCAAATGACAGTTGAGGCCCATACCCATATCCATATTTTTTTGCCGGTAGCCCCCCAGGATGGCCGATCATGTTGGCCGACCATGATGAGCCATCGTGTACAGGGGCAGTTTGCGTTGCTCGCAGTCGGGAATCACACGCAAACCGGCCCTGTACACGATGGCCCATCATGGTCGGCCACCATGATCGGCCAACCTATACTGGGGGCTTTAAATTTGTTCGTTCAAAAGTGTCAATGTACAATGTATTGGCCAGTGGTTGGGCCAACGTGTACAGGCCGCTTATGGTGAACGCACGCTTGTCCCATGCGAACGCATTGAACGAGCCGAATGAAACGTATTTTATTAATCTAAAAAGTTGAACGTGACGATTCGACATGGTGAGATGTGCAAGGTTGTCTTGGTTTTATCTACAGATTTTTTTCATTCGGTTCGTTCGAAACGTTCTTCTTGGATAAGTGTGCCGTTTTATCGAAATCATTGTTGCTAATTCATAATTTCCCTAATGCTTTAAGCACCAATCTAGTTTTCACACAAAAAAGATCAATTTTACAAATTAATCTATTAAAATGGTTATAACGATTATTTCGATATAATTAAATGAAGCTGGAGAAATCCTGCGCACAACGGTTACAACACTAGTAATTAAAAAATAAAGACTGAGAACGTAACTGTTTTTCGAGACGTTTCGTAGTTAATCGAATCTGCGTTTACTTTGGAATAAACGCAAAAATAATACGCGAAATACACTTTGCCTCAATTTATGATGCGTTAAAAAATGTAACATATTATTTTCAAACACCTTTGATGAGTAATCAGCATTTATTTTGATTTTTTTGTTTTCGTAACAAGTTACATTCTAGGGTCATTAGCATGTGTCAAAACGGGCATCTTTTTTTTTTTATTGGCTCCACCCGGTTTGGGTATTAGCCATGACAAAGAACGGGCATCTTAATTTGTGACGATATATCTTATTTATGAGGTGGACCTCGCGTCACAGATCACTACAAAGATGTAGTATTAAACCATCTTTGGATCACTTTATATGTAGCAAGCTGCCTCGCGTGGGCAAAAGAAATTAGTGATGTGTCAACTCGAGTAACTAACTCGTGTTGAATTCGATGTAACTCGAGTTAAATGAGCGATTTTCTGAGGCCATTTAAAAAAAATGTTTCCAAAAGCTTTACTAGATGGCGTTGAACGAAGTATGTACATGTCTATGGTATGTTTTGGTATGAATCATATTTAAATTATTTACTTTTAAAAACCCAAAAGAAACTAAAACTAAATTATATAAGTACTGATAGGTACTACTGTGTGTGTGAATATCAAAATATCACTAGCGCTGGGCCAACACAGTTCGATATTTCAATGCCAATGTGTTGCAATAATAAACGCCGCTACCACGGCCCTGTCCAGAGGTATGAAGGAACTAAACATCCGCATACTGACTGACAGCATGGCCGTCCTAACAGCACTGGAGGCCAACACGATCAACTCCAGTATCGTCTACGAATGCCACAAAGTTTTGGATCGTTTAGCATCCAACAACGGAGTAATCCTACAATGGATTAAAGGGCATAGTGGATCACACGGGAATGACGCCGCCGATGAGCTGGCTAGAATGGGATCCTCCACAATAGTGGCAGGACCTACACCCATTCTGCCACTCCCATTCAGCCAACTGCGCTCATGGGTAAGGCAACGAACTCGTGCTGCACATAATACTCGTTGGGTAGCTCTAACAAGCTGTAGACAGTCTAAGATGGCGATGACTGCAGTCTCGCCGCGTTTGACCTGCAGGCTGCTCAGCCTTAATCGTCCAGATCTCCGGATAGTTGTTGGTACACTTACAGGTCACCTAACCTTAAACCGACAACTATTTATTATGAATGCGACGGACAGTCCTCTATGTAGAGGTTGCCTGAACGCAGAGGAAACAGCCGCCCACGTGATCCTGGAGTGCGTGGGTTTGGCCGCACAACGAACAGAAATTCTCACAGAGGTGGGGTCGCTCCTAGAAGCCTGTGAACGCCCCAGGAGGCTTCTGCGCTTCTGGAAGGAGCTAGGATGGCTCGACTAGCCATGTTCACGCATAACGGACCAAATATGAGTCTAAATGCGGAAAAGTGTCAATACCAAATACCAAATACCATACTACTGTGAGGAACAAAAACCAAATAGGTAAATTTAAAGATTGTAAAAAAATAACATCTGTCTGACGTTCCGTTTTACGTAAAAAAGTCGCGTCAAAGTAAAATTTATAACGTTCCGTTCCTTCTAACTGCATAGGTGAAGACAGCGCCACCTAGTGACTGAGCTTTCAGAAAATCGCCCATTTAAATTACCATTAAAGACAACAGAGGCGCCCTCTAGCCCAGTGTTGACAAGAGAAAAGCCAAGCAGTTTAACAATTGTCCATCAAAATATGGAAGGCTTTTCTAACAAAGATCTAGAATTAAGTTCGTTTTTAAATTGTAATAATGTTGATGTGTTATGTGTTACTGAGCATTGGTTTAAACCACATGAATTAATGTTAAACTTAGATAATTATAGTGTTGTAAGCTCGTTTAGTAGGCAATCTGCTATCAGGGGAGGGTCTCTTATAATGTTACATGATAATTTCCAATACAAAGAGCGCAAAGATGTTGTATCCCTCTCTATTGAACTAGTCATTGAACTATCCTGTGTGGAACTTGACCAACTAATTATAATATGTCTTTATAGACCGCCCAATAGTAATTATTCTGAGTTTGAGTCCACTATGGAGGAAGTGTTAAGAATAACTTGTAAAACCAATAAAAAAGTTGTCATATGTGGGGATTTCAATGTAGATATTTTAGATCGTAAATTGGCCACACTCTCAAGTAGATTTTTAAACTTGTTTAAATCATTTAATTTAATACACACTTTTAATGAGCCTACACAAATCACACCCACATCTGGCAGTTGCTTGGACAATATTTTTACAGACTGTTCGGTTATTATAGAAAAAAAGGTAATTGATGTCATAAAATCTGACCATAGTGGACAAATAGCCTCTATAGAGCACAATCATGTCTGTCCTAAACGTAAAATAATATGTAGGCCAATTACGATAAAGGGCATTGATAAATTTAGAAATCATGTAATTGATAAAATTGAAACTTTACCAGCTTCTATTATGGAACCTAACAATCTCTAATAATGATTTATTTAGTGTGGTGCAAAGCGAATTTAGTAAAACATTCAAACAAAAGGTGATCAACTGTAATACTAATAGGAAGAAGTTTAGTGATTGGGCCACGCCTGGGATTTATACAAGTAGAAGGAAATTATATGAACTTTATGCATTAAAGCGAACTTCATGTGACCCTAGTTTTATTGAATATGTCAAGAAATATTCTAAAACTTTTAGAAAAGTATGTGCGGCTGCCAAGTCCACATACATCGCTAATAAAATAAAAGTAGCTGATAATAAGATCAAGGCTACATGGAATATTATTAACCAAGAAACTGGTAAAACAAAAAATCATATAAATTCCTTCACTCTTAAAGCAAATAATAAAACATTTACATCTGACGATGAGGTTGCCCGAGTTTTTGAAGACTTTTTCTCTAGGGCACCCTTAGAAACTACGAGAAATTTAAATTCCTGTCCTAATATTGCGGCTGCCCTCTTGGTGTCAAGCGTTGATAAGTGTAACAAAGTATTTAATTTTCAACATATAAATGGCGATGATATTCTTAAAGCATTTAAAACAATAAATATAAAAAAATCGGAAGATTTATGGGGTATATCAACTAATGTTATTAAATCAATAATTGATCCAATAGCTCCTTATTTAGCTTTTATTCTTAATAAGTGTATTGACGAAGGAGTCTTCCCCGATTTAATGAAATATAAGTAAGTTAATTCCGCTTTTTAAATCTGGAGACAAGAGTGACCCCACTAACTTTAGGCCGATATAAATTTTACCAGCACTTAGTAAAATTTTTGAAAAGACATATACGCTCAATTAGTAGATTATTTGGTATTAAATCAAATCTTTCATAAGAATCAGTTCGGATTCTCTAAAGGTAAAAATACCACAGATGCTGGAATTGCACTTCTTAAACATATCCTTGACGCTTGGGAGGGTAGGCAGGACGTAATTGGTGTATTCTGTGACCTTTCCAAAGCTTTCGATTGCGTTGATCACCAAACTCTTTTAATGAAGTTAGAACATTATGGTGTCTCGAAAAAATCTGTTAACCTTTTGCGTTCATATTTGAGTAATAGAAATCAAAAAGTGATTGTTAATAATACTGCGTCCTCTGGAGCCCCCATTATAATGGGCGTGCCCCAAGGCTCAATATTGGGTCCTTTACTATTTTTAATCTACATTAACGATCTACCTTACTACGTGCATAATTTATGTGAGACAGTACTATTTGCAGATGATACTTCTCTAATTTTTAAAATTGACCGAGGGAATAATTGCTCTGACGAAGTAAATAGTGCTTTCGCAAAGGTCGCACATTGGTTTAACATTAATAACTTGTCTTTAAACCCTAAAAAAACAAATTGTGTCAAATTCTCACTACACAATGTAAGGAAAGTTGATTTAAGTATTAGTTTGAATGCAGATGCAGTCGAATAGTTGACAGCACGAAATTTCTTGGTATTACCTTAGATTCACGACTACAATGGGATCCACATATTGAGGCCTTGTCGAGTAGACTCAGTTCAGCTGCTTTTGCAGTAAAAAAGATAAGGCTATTAACTGATATTGAAACAGCAAGACTTGTTTACTTTAGTTATTTTCATAGTGTAATGTCCTATGGCGTGTTGTTGTGGGGCTCAGCAGCCAATATTGGAAATATTTTTGTACTTCAAAAAAGAGCGGTACGCGCCATTTACAGCCTCCGCCGCCGCGATTCATTAAAAGTTTTGTTTAAAGAAATTAATATACTAACCTTAGCAGGGCAATACATCTACGAGAATATATTATATGTTAGGAAACATCTTGACTCATTCACTAAAAATAGTGATATTCATAATTTTAACACAAGAAATAAAAATAAGCTTGCCGTTCCAAGATTTAGACTTGAAAAAAGTAGAGGCTCTTTTTTGGGAAAAGGCATAGCATTCTTTAATAAAGTTCCACAAGAAGTAATCGAGCTGCCTTTGAATAAATTTAAAAAACATGTTAAAAAGACGCTCTTAAGTAAAGGCTATTACAAAGTAGAAGATTATTTAAATGATCATAACGCATGGTTGTCATAATTATAGTAAGTAACACTAACAATGTATAAAAGGAAAATATTCCTATACTTAAGTATGTGAAAACTTTCCTTCAGCATTAGCTTTTTGTATAAATTTTATTATTGTACCATTTTGTCTAGCAACGACATAATTATTTTGTAAATGCGTTGCTTCTGTTAAAGCTGATGAGTTTTTTTCGCCTGTTTTTCTTGTCAGTTAAAAGATGTCCATAACAGGTGGTTGGTAAAAAAATGTTGGACGATTCATAAGCATTAATTTTATTTAATCTATATAAATAAAAATTTATTGACTTTGACTTTGACTTTAATCTAATTAATCAATCCACAATCTGAATCGTATTTTTTTTAAATATAATTATTGAAAGTCCATTTCGGTCCATCCAAAGATTTCTTACATTTTAGGTTTTTATATAAATGAATTATATTAAAACCACAAGCCCTTTCAGGCGGAAAGCTACTTTTAAGGCTCTTGGTTTTTTAATATTTTTCATAGTCCCCTAGGGGGCCTCCGCCCCACCGGCTAAATCATATGGATTTGAGCATTAGCTTCATTTGAAGTCCATTAAGGGCATTTTACTAAGCGCCACTAACATCTAGTTAACTAACTAATCTAACTGCTTTAAGATTTTAATACTAAAATTAAAAAACTTCGGAGGGCTCTCCATACATAGAACTGAAACTTAAAAATAAGTAGGTATGTTTTTAATAAACATATCCGTGTGGGGTGTCTATAGATAGGTCTTTAAAAATGACATAAAGGTTTCTCCAACCATTTTTTCTCAAATTCAATATTTTGAAAGATACAGCCTTCCAAAGTGGTAAAATGTACAACTTAGATCTTCTTATCATGAAGTTAACATCGGACCTTAACTTTAGGCGATAACATTGAGTGTAAAGCTCAAACTGCTGCCAAAAAGCTGGGAATCCTGAATAAGGTTAAGCAATACTTCACGCCGGGACAGCTTTTAACTCTTTACAAAGCGCATGTCCGGTGCATATATAGGTACTCCATGCATGGAGTATTGCTCTCACCTCTGGGATGGTTCAGCGAAATACCAGTTAGCAGCAATTGACTCAGTGGAACGCAGAGCGAGGAAACTAATCGGAGACGATAAGCTGGTTCAAACCAAGCTCCATAGTCTAACCCATCGACGTAAAGTGGCTTGCTTGTCGGTATTTTACAGGCTGTACTTCGGTGAGTGTGCTTCTGAGCTGCATGAGCTCATTCCACCATCCCCGTTCTACCACCGAGAATCTAGACGCACAGCGGGCTATCATCCTTACAGACTTGGTCAACATCCCGCGAATGCGTACCAAGCGCTTTGCTTCGTCCTTTGTGATGCGCACCGCCAAGGAATGGAATACCCTGCCTGCGTCTATAATTTTTTAAAGCTAGAGTGCATAGGCTGCTTCTGGGTAAGCTCGCTCTATCTTAGCCTCCTAAGGCCCAAGCCATTTTGACCAAATAAGGGCTTGCAGCCCAGATGCCTTTTTATAGGTTCACATGGTTCAGACCCAGAAGTTTCGATGTTCAAAAAAGTGTCTAAGGATCTCCCTGAGAACGTGGGATTTTTTTTGCATGTAAATGAATACCAGTAGAAGGTTTTACGTGACTAAAAAAGCCCAAATTCAGCATCCTTTATTTAGGCATATGGGCTTTAATGTATACCCAAACCAATTTTTGTAAAATTCGTATTTTTAGGCTAATTGAGTAACAGTTGACGCTTTAAGGTATATTTATATTACAGAAAAAAATTTACATAGATATTTGGAATATGGCATGCTTGTTATATTTTTTATGACCACAAAAGTAGCTACTGAATACTAGCAATGTCAAGAAAAATCAATTTGTATACAAAATGTTCATTGCTGTTTGTGTTAACTATATTAAAAGGTTCGTATGTTATATGCTTTATGAGTTCAATCAGTTCGTTCCACATTTAAAAGAGAATTAGAGCATAAATAGACCAGGGGGGCTACCGCGTAACTTTATGGGTATGAACTTCATACGTTTTTGGGAACTTTAAGTCAATTTTATAAAGAAAATAGCCGCTATCAGTTCTTCGTTTTGTGACGTCGGGTATAACGATAACTAGCTAGCAACGTTCAACAGAACAAAGCAGCAAAAATCTATCAGAATAAGGAATTCAAATGACAGTTGAAGCCCATACCCATATCCAGATTTCTTAGCCGGTAGCTCCCCAGTTTTTGTATCAAGTCCCAAAAAACACCTAAAAACACGACAACAGCCTTTATGCCTTTTAAAATCAATATGGTAGTTTTGAAAAAGATATTTTTTTTTAATTAATATGTATAATGTCATGTAAAATTTATTAGTTATTTTGAAATGTATAATCCATCTAATATTCATGAATATTAAATGAAAAATGATAAACTGCTGTGCCCAAACCGGGTTCATGTATGGTACTAGTATAATTTATTATAAGACCTTTGTATACCACATAATGATAGCAATAAATGATTTATGATTTATGATCTTTACCTCTTGAGAAGAAACCGCTCAAAATTCATGTGTTTTTAAAACAAATCCAATTGATTCGTTGTTACTACTCACATACCTTTTAAAATCTAAGTTTATGTAAATTCCCGCATACCTTCTAATAGGTACTTGGATTTTGCAAGGATATTATAAATGCGTATTCATTATTTTCGTGTAAATTTTTATGATATTGTAATTATTATATATCTGTTAGTATACAGAGTATGACACTTTAAAAACAAGCCTTAAGATCATGCTAATAATAAACATGGATATACTTACCACGTCTACTACGTCTGGCCATCTTGAATGAGATTTCGCCAAAACTGTCAGATTTTTTTTCTATTGGCACACCTGCTTAACCCTAATAATATCCATTAGGTGTTCAGAAACTTTTTTTTCACTTTTGGCGCGTCGTTTAAAAAGTTATGGCGCATACAAATCGAATGCCTTTTAAAAGGTGGTTGGCTCATAATATTGGATAACATCTTGGGTCCGTACCACTATACACTTGTATACCTTTTAAAAGGCAATTGGGCCTTACGAGGTTAGGCTTCTTCTCAACCCGAAGGTTCAGTGTGATGCCAAGAGCAAGCCCGATATACATTTAAAAAAAAAACCCCACGACGCTCGACTTAATACTCAGAGTATTAAGTCAAACTTCATGGTCCACCCTCTAACTTTTGAAATAAAAGAGTGAAAAATCTAGAAAAAATATATGCTGTAGATCTTAATAAAAACTTTCAACGAAAATTAGTTTAAACGAGATATAGGTAGTACTTATGTACTTTTTGAGATATAACACATTTTCAAAAACCGCAAATGTAACTTTGTCATTCATACAAACTCAATGAAAAACATAACAATATATTTTACTGACGAAAAATTATGTGGAATTTTGGCTAGGTTTAGCACATAAACTTACAGTGCCACAAGCTTTCCTGTTCCGGTGACAGCCGTGACAGAGGAGCCACTTGCAATACCAAATTAGCTGTCAAAATGGACTGTTGTATGAAAACTGTTTTAGTTCCAAAGATAATCACCGGAACAGAAAAGCTTGCTGCACTATATTAAATATATATAGTATAAATTTTATACTAGGGGTAAAGTATAATAAGTTTATGGTTTATTATTAGGTACGTTAAGTGGGTACGGAACCCTACATGGGCGAGTCGCACTTGGCCGATTTTTATGATTTTTATGATGGTCACACTGATAGTCAAGTGTCAAGTCAAGCGAAAAGTGAGCGAAAAATAAACAAGTGATAACTTTGTTGATAAGAAGTTCAAAGTCAAACTTTCAATCTTGCTTGTTGGTTGGTGTCTTTTCGGAATTTAATCGTTTGGAGTGCTACTGCTAGTCCGACGTTGCTGCTGCCGGGGCATTGTTGTAAAATGGCCAACGTAGTCCTGTTGCAGTCTCCACCACCAAAGTTAGAAGAGGTCCAAAAAACAATATTTAGCAAGGGCGCAACAGACTTTCTGGAAACTTTACATAAAAAATTCAGCTCCAAAGTTGAGAATCTGTATAGAGAGAGACAGCGCCGTAATGTTGACATACAAGTGAACGGTAATTTGCAGTTTTGTGGTTCTGCTGAAAGGGATGATAAATCTTGGACCATTGCGCCTTTACCTTCCAGGCTTCTGTGAGTATTTTTTTAACTATATCTATTTTCATAATAAAAAATAAAATTAGTATTTTTAAACAACTGAACCGATTAAGTATGTAAGTAATTTTAATTTTACCAATATTAAACTAAAATAAAATGAGTGAAATAGGCTATAATCTGTCTTAGATATTCCAACGAGAATAATTATTGTTTATCACAATTCTACTCCTAACTGTTATGCCCTTGTTCTTCTTATCAAATCGATAGCAAACTAAAACCTAAACGGTGTCAGACCAAAATTCGGCGTTATGCCCTGGACATAAGACTTAGTACCTTACTTAATAAAAAGTTCCATTGTTTAAAATATCTTTGTTTTTTACTCAATCACATGCCTAGAAGCCTTCTGTTGGAGTTAAAAATATAATTAGGATAATGTACTGTTTGATGATGATACTTTAGGTCAATACAAATAATGTCATTAGCAGAAACTGGTGTAGAATAACCCTAAGAAATTGAAACATAGCTGCATCTATTGATATTTTAATCCTTAACCCTTTAACGGGCAGTTTTTTTTTTTCATTATAATAAAAAAAATACATTTGGCGCCATTCTGTCAACTTCAGTCCTGTTTCGTTTGGGCATTACGCCCGTTCAGGGACTAATAAAAAATTTATAAGAGCTATCATAATAGATAATAAGCAAGCAGTTTCAATAAAATCGATATGTGATGTGGTTACAGCCGCTATACTAATTTTGGTATCCCCTATAAAGGGTTAGGGTTTCTTTCCCAAAGACAATAACTGCATGTCGTCGATGAAGTGACAATACCTCCTATCTGTGGATAATGATATTTTAGAGGAGATAGGAGATATTGCCATAAAACATAATATAAATATTTACTAGTGCATATAGCAGCTATTTTCTGAGGTTAAATAGCTCTTATAAAGGCGAATTCAGATTGAAAAAAAATCTTAGTCTACGCGAAATTTTATTTTAAGTCTTTTAAATTTAGAAAGAAGATATCATCAAAACTGTTAGGAGGTATTGTCACTTCAACGACGATGTTTTGCTTTTGCTCACAGCAAACAACTTCAAAACCACCACAAAATAGGGACTGTTTGTATTACTATGTTGTACTCTTCTAATATAAGTATTGTAATATTTACCTAAGGAATCGTCATTTAGACCTTGGTGATGTCTCCGCATCAAACACTGCACATTTTGTGTCAGCGTTGAATGAAGACGTGCAAGGTGTACAAGTGGACTTCGACGATGGCCACTGTCCCACCTGGAAGAACCAGCTGTTAGCGTTCCAGAATATTTTTTTAGCAGTCAATGGCAAACTCACTGGAGCACCAATGAACATTGCAATGTGTCCTATATTGATGCTGCGGCCACGTGCTTGGAATATAATTGAGCACAATATCTTGGTAATTATTCAATGGTTTAGAAAATTTATACTTTAACACTGTTTGCATTGTTTTTTGATCATTTTAAAATAAGCCACCCACACATATTATAAAAGAGGGAATTAGTAATTTTGAATTTTTGATTGTTTGTAATGGATAAACACAAAAACTACTGGACCTATTTTGAAAACTCAAAAAAAAAAGAAAATATCATTCCCATGGAATAACGTCGTGTAGTCTACGCGGGCAAAGCCGTGGGCGGATGGCTAGTAATATTTATTATTAAGGCGGTAATTGGCGTCCACTAGCGCCGCCAATTTATTTATTTTTATTATACATAAGTAGGTAAACCAGATCAATATTAAAAAAAAGGAAACAACCATGGCCTCTTAAATTGTCTCCTGATATTTTACGTTTAGTATAATAAAAATAAATGAATTGGCGGCGCTAGTGGACGGCAATTAGCGCCTTTAGACCCAAACATTGGATGCAGCAAATTAATGCCAACCAACAGTTGTACACAACAGTACGGGCCTAAACTGCGTCACGCGGACGCCCGCGCGGTTCCATACAAAGGTGCTACGTCGCGGGCCCCGTCGCGGGCACCCGTCGCGGGCACCCGTCGCGGGCACCCGTCGCGGGCACCCGTCGCGGGGAGGCGGGCCTCGCGCCCGCGCCTTTTGGCCCGTTTCCCCGCGACGGTCGTCCGCGCGGGTGCCCGCGACGGGGCCCGCCAGCGGGTCAGCGGTATCACGCACGGGCTTGTTCAGTCAATAGCGCTATGTGATGCGGTTCCACGGAGCCCGCGCGCGTGTCCACGGACGGAGACACGCGACGTGTGCCCGTCGCGGGCGCCCAGTTTATTAGGCCCTACAAGTTACTCACGTAGGTAATCAATCATACTTATTTTGGACCAGCCTTTCAGGCTTCGCCGGCCGCTATCTTCGCCGGCCGGCGCGTGAATTACACGACGCGGCGACGACGTTATCCCGCGGGAATTTTTTGGCGTGACATTTTTTCAACATAAAAAGTAGCCAATGTCACTCTTCAGCTATGTCCTCCAAACTATCCACCCATTTATACCGAAAATCACGTCGATCCGTAGCTCCGTTTTGACGTGAAAGACGGAGAAACACACAAAACAAACACACTTTCACATTTTTTATATATATGGATGTCCATCTATTTGTTTAACGTTTTAGATTGATGGGGAAGAAGCGATAGGACCTCTTGTTGACTTCGGCATCCTGATGTATCATAATGCAAGGCAATTGTATGAAGCAAACAGCGGGCCTTACTTTTACCTGTCCAAAATAGAGGGGGCTTCCGAGGCTGAGCTGTGGAATGAGATATTCGTTTGGACGCAGCTCCAGTTAGGATTGCCACAGGGAACGATAAAGGCTTGTGTGCTGATTGAGAATATTGTTTCCTGCTTCGAACTTGATGAGATTTTGTTCGCGTTGAAAGAACATTCTTTGGGACTCAACTGTGGTGTGTGGGATTACTGCGCTTCTATCATTGCAAAGTTTGGTAAGTACCTAGAAGTGTTTTTTATGTGTACTTTTTACTAAATATTACTAACCGTCTCGTCGCACACGAGCCACACGCGCTAGGGTTACCATACGTCCGGATTAGTCCGGACATGTCCGGATTTATAGACGTTTGTCCGGACTTTGTCCGACTTGTTAATTTGTCCGGATTTTTATGCTTTAGATGGAATATGAGTAAAATCATATCGAAACAAATCAGTCTTTCAATCTTTATTAAATCCTCGCTTATGTAACAAAACGCTCATCTTAAAATAGCCCCGAGCGAGTATATCACTGTACTTTATCACTGTTAGTAAGTGGGTGGGTAAGTACCTAATGTTTGCATTTTGTGACTAAAATGTCCGGACTTTTTTTGAACTGTCCGGCTTTTTGTCAGGACTTTTCAAATTACTAAATGGTAACCCTACACGCGACAGCCACAAACGCTGTCACTTAAAGCTAAAGTGACGACTAGCGGCGGTGGCGGGCGGGAGTCAACCGCGTGCGGCGAGTTCATATAATACATATTAGAGATGAAACGGATATCCGGTAACTATCCGGTACTTATACGGCCTATCCGGCCTTATTTTCACTATCCGGCCGGATACCGGATAGTAATTCAGTATCTGGCGGATTCCGGATAGTAAAATTCAAAAATTTATTATTCTTTTGCACAAGCCAAATCATACCACCCACAATAACTTATGGACACCGTTTATTTTTTAACACAGAACAAACATATTATGTTCATCAGTTCATCACATAAAAAATGTACCCCGGGTGGGAATTTAACCCTCGCTCGACCCTTGCTCAGTAGAAACGGTCAATATAACTGCATCATCAGCCCCCTTATTCCCAAACATTCGGAAACGTTTCCGAAAGTGGAATTTACCTATGTATTTCAGCTGTCATTCAATTCAGAATAGACATTAGGCACATAACGTTTATGAATAAGGGGGCTGGCTTGTCAATCATATTGTTCTCTTAGGCATAGTAAAACAATATAAGTAAGCGGACTGGAGCCCTGAGCGAGCGATAATAGGCTAAACACGTAGGGCTGTCGCTTAGAGTTTATTCAATCGTCAAAAATGCATAGGTAGTCAATCTCTATACAAAACAGTTTTCCCCTGTAGGGTGGGCGTCAGGAATCTATAATACAAAGTAACACAACAAGGTAACACTTAGCCTTCATCGCACCTGATGTTAAGTGGTGAAAAGGCTGAAGGTGGAGGAAGCGCACTACCTCAATCACTGAGGAACTGGCTATCTTATCTCTAACTGCCGGAACACAATAATGCTGAAAACATCATTGTTATGGCGTCAGACTTAGATAAGATGGTGGTAGCTAGCCAGGCAGACTAAGACCAAGTCCTATCACCAATAAATAAATAAATAAATAAATATTAAATAGTAACTTCTTACATTCACACCAATTATCTAAGCCCATTTTAATTTCATTAAGAAACGGTATCATGGAAAACTTGATAACGGATAAATGTTACACGTAAATACTTTTTGTTTGTAAATACATAATTAATATACATAGTAAACACCAAGACCAAGACAAATAGACATGTTCATGCACACAAATATTTGTCTTGTTCGGGAATCGAACCCGAGACCACTGGCGCAGAAGATGGGTAGCCTACCCCTGCGCCAAATCGGTTGTCAAAAACCGAATACAATATGTATCTACCTACGCCCACTGCGAATCGAACCCGGGGCCTCTGGGTCTGAAATCGGTGGTGTGAATCACTAGACCGCAGAGGCGGTTAAAAATTTATATTATGTACGTATCTACGTATGATAATTATAGTAGGTAGATTGTACTCACCGTTCTTGTTCGTTAGGTAATGCGAAGAAAGATAGTTCTGGATTAGACAACCCGCTACTGAGACATCCGTATACACTACAATATTTTTTACTTCTACTCGAATTTTTAGCCATCGTAGGTACGCGCACGAATTATTACAAATACAAATTTATTAGAGGGAGGCAGCGCAGCGGCGCGGAGCGTGCTTGTGGTGTGCACGGACAGTTTTACCTTAATAATATTATGCGCGGTCGCGGGCGACCGGCCGGCGGCGGCGCCGCGCGGGCGGCGGGCGGCGGGCGCTGCCACGCACGCCTGTCGCCCCGTTATCACCGATAAATTTTGTCAGTGTGTGCGTGCGACGACGCATGACGACGCATACGTACGGGCGCGCTCACATACAAACCATTTGGGGTGCCCGTCCAGGCAGACAACGTACTTATATTGTTTTACTATGTCTTAGGTCACCGTAGAGGGTTCTTGCTGCCAGACAGGAATAAGTATGTGACAATGGACCGCCCGTTCCTGAGGAACTACATGCGTCTGGTGGTGAGCACGTGCCACGCGCGCGGCGCACCGGCCACGGGCGGGATGGCTGCGGCCATGCTGAAGCCTGGCAGCGATGGCACTGACGACGAGTGAGTCCGTCATCCTCATATTAATATCCCCACAGCTGGAGCACAGGCTAAGTATGTCAATGGACCGCCCGTTCCTGAGAAACTGCATGCGTCTGTTCGTGAGCATCATGGGTAGGATGGCTGCGGCCATGCTGAAGCCTGGCAGCGATGGCACTGACAACGAGTAAGTCCGTCATCCTCATATTAATATACCCTCAGTTGGAGCACAGGCTAAGTATGTCAATGGACCGCCCGTTCCTGAGGCACTACATGCGTCTGGTCGTGAGCACGTGCAGGATGGCTGCGGCCATGCTGAAGCCTGGCAGCGATGGCACTGACGACGAGTGAGTCCGTCATCCTCATATTAATATCCCCACAGCTGGAGCACAGGCTAAGTATGTCAATGGACCGCCCGTTCCTGAGGAACTGCATGCGTCTGTTCGTGAGCATGGGTAGGATGGCTGCGGCCATGCTGAAGCCAGGCAGCGATGGCACTGACGACGAGTGAGTCCGTCATCCTCATATTAATATCCCCACAGCTGGAGCACAGGCTAAGTATGTCAATGGACCGCCCGTTCCTGAGGAACTGCATGCGTCTGTTCGTGAGCATGGGTAGGATGGCTGCGGCCATGCTGAAGCCTGGCAGCGATGGCACTGACCACGAGTGAGTCCGTCATCCTCATATTAATATCCCCACAGCTGGAGCACAGGCTAAGTATGTCAATGGACCGTCCGTTCCTGAGGAACTGCATGCGTCTGTTCGTGAGCATGGGTAGGATGGCTGCGGCCATGCTGAAGCCTGGCAGCGATGGCACTGACGACGAGTGAGTCCGTCATCCTCATATTAATATCCCCTCAGTTGGAGCACAGGCTAAGTATGTCAATGGACCGCCCGTTGCTGAGTAACTACGTACGTCTGGTCGTGGGCACGTGCGGGATGGCTGCAGCCATGCTGAAGCCTGGCAGCGATAGCACCGAGGACGAGTGAGTCCGTCATCCTCATATTAATATCCCCTTAGTTGGAGCACAGGCTAAGTATGTCAATGGACCGTCCGTTCCTGAGGAACTGCATGCGTCTGGTCATGGGCACGTGCGGGATGGCTGCGGCCATGCTGAAGCCTGGCAGCGATGGCACTGACGACGAGTGAGTCCGTCATCCTCATATTAATATCCCCTCAGTTGGAGCACAGGCTAAGTATGTCAATGGACCGCCCGTTGCTGAGTAACTACGTACGTCTGGTCGTGGGCACGTGCGGGATGGCTGCAGCCATGCTGAAGCCTGGCAGCGATAGCACCGAGGACGAGTGAGTCCGTCATCCTCATATTAATATCCCCTCAGTTGGAGCACAGGCTAAGTATGTCAATGGACCGCCCGTTGCTGAGTAACTACGTACGTCTGGTCGTGGGCACGTGCGGGATGGCTGCAGCCATGCTGAAGCCTGGCAGCGATAGCACCGAGGACGAGTGAGTCCGTCATCCTCATATTAATATCCCCTTAGTTGGAGCACAGGCTAAGTATGTCAATGGACCGTCCGTTCCTGAGGAACTGCATGCGTCTGGTCATGGGCACGTGCGGGATGGCTGCGGCCATGCTGAAGCCTGACAGCGATGGCACTGACGACGAGTAAAGGCTGATTTACATTGATCCAGTAGATCGATCTAGTGTCGGCACTGGATTGGCACTGGATCAATTTAAACATGTTCAATACAGTACAGCGTCCAGTAAAACATGTTTACGTTGATCCAGTGCCAATCCAGTGACGCTGGATCGAGCTACTGGATCAATGGAAATCAGCCTTGAGTCCGTCATCAGCATATTAATATCAGGCTAAGTATGTGACAATGGACCGACCGTCCGTTCCTTCCTCAGGCACTACATGTGTCTGGTACTCGTCGTGAGCACTTGCCACTTAGGCCATTGGTGGAAGCACTTCCCAGAGTAAGAAAATTATTAAAAAAATATCTGTGAGAGCACCACACCATTAAAGACTAAATTCTACCTGAAGTAATCTTAACGTGCCTTCTGAAGCACAGTAAAAATCGAAATCATACCTTTTACGATCACAGGGGGCCAAGTCTGCTAACGTTAAGTCACAATCGTGTCTCAATTGTAGTTCAATTGTAATAGTGCTTTTTTACACACACTGTTACAAGAATTATGACAATATGATGTGAATATGTGATGTAAATGTAGTGTGTGGTGTGACCATCAGTAGTATGGTGAAAAAAGTAAACATTTCTTGTAACTAGTGTGTAAAAAAGCACTACAATTGAACTACAATTGAAACACGATTGAGACACGATTATGACTTAACGTTAGCAGAATTGGCCCCCTGGACGAACCTCAATTCAATCCACTGCGCTAACATTTTAAAAATACACTTTAATTTTTATTATCTATACTTACTAATAAAAATTTAATATTATAAAAAGGAAAGATTTGTTTGTTTGTTTGCATCGAATAGGCTCCGAAACTACTGGACCGATTTCGAAAATTCTTTGACAATTAGAAAGCTACCATCTTCCCGAGTGACATGACATAGGCTATATTTTATCCCGATATTCCCACGGGAACGAGTACCACACGGGTGAAACCGCGAGGATCCGCTAGTTTTTATAGATAGATGATTCGTTATCCTGTAGGTACTCATCCAGATTTTATTCGTCTATTTCAGATCGAAAAAGATAATCAGTAAAATTCTTGATGCAAAGATGAAGGAAATAGAAACGGGTGCCGATGGCTTTTTGGTATACGACCTAAGAGTGGTGCCGCATATTAACAGGGTAAGACGTAAATGTTATTTCTACGCAACACAAAAAAAAGATTCGAAGGAAGGACAATTATTTATAAGAATCGATTTTATTTGTGGAAGTTCTATTTTTGCCCGGCAGCCTGTCTTTCCGTAGTCTTTTTTTTGCCTGACTCTCAAAATCGTACGAAGTTAAATGTATAAACTGGTTTTTCTTTACGGCAAAAAGTGACCACACACGGCTCGCTAACCTCAAGGTGTAAAGTCTATTCGCTTAGATAGTGTCGCCCTTTGATCGCGCCGCCTTGGCACGTGCCGCTGCTTTTTAAAGGATGCCGCCGCATAAACAAAAGAAGCCGCGTGCGGCGTACACCCGAAAATGGAATTGGATTTTGGGACTCGGCATTTATTACACGTAAGGACGGACACGAACGGACTTTACACGTAAAGTCCGTTCGGTTAGATAGTGTCGGTACACCCTCACGGCATTGTGGCTCTTGCTATAAAATGCAGATATAAAATAATACACTCAAGTTGAGTACCAAAGTCAATTTTAATGAAAATTTGGATATGTTTATATAAAAGGAAGTTAAATAAGTGATTTACAAATAATAATAATTATTATAAATTTTTTATATGATTATTATGATTACTTATCATCGCTCGAATTGTCACAAGTCATAACCGTCGTTACCACCTGTATTTATAATAAACATAGATTATTTAAGAAAATATAATTTAATAAATGCCGAGTCCCAAAATCCAATTCCATTTTCGGGTGTACGCCGCACGCGGCTTTTTTGTTTATGCGGCGGCATCCTTTGAAAAGCAGCGGCACGTGCCAAGGCGGCGCGATCAAAGGGCGACACTATCTAAGCGAATGGACTTTACCTTAAGTGCCTTTTCACATGTTACCTACAGGTAAGCACGGTCGCCGTGGACTGTCACCCAGCCAGGGTCGTATTTTGATATTTGGCGCCCTGGGCCAGTTACGTGGGCCGCCCCATACATTCAAGAAAAAAAAAAGTTTAATAACTAAAAAAAAACACTCAATAGAATAAACATCGCACGCGCTCTAAGATGAAACAAAAAATAAAAAAACAACTTATCATTGTTGTTGTTTTTTTTTACTTATAATATGAGATTTAGGTGTTGTTGACAATAAGTTAGGTTTTTGAACTTCTTCAGACAGATGAGAAATAAAACTTAAGTAAAAAACATAACAAGCGGGCACACAAAGCTGAGCGGGGCGGCCCGAGCCGCCCTGAAAACTTTTTGAATTTAATCAGACAAATGAGAAATAAAATATAGGTAAAGATCATAACAGGCGAGCACACAAAGCTGAGCGGAGCGGCCTGAGGCGCCCTGGTAAACTTTTTGAATTTTGTCCGACAAATGAGAAATAAAATAAAAATAAAGATCATAATAGGCGGGCACCCAAAGCTGAGCGGGGCGGCCCGAGCCACCCTGGTAAACTTTTTGAATTTTATCAGACAAATGGTAAATAAAATTTAAGTAAAGATTATAACAGGTGGGCACGCAAAGCTAAGCGGGGCGGCCCGAGCCACCATAGTAAACTCTTTGAATTTTATTAGACAACTGGAAATAAGTTATATTTAATGATCACAACAAGCGCGCACCCAACCGCCCTGGTAAACTTTTTGAATTTCTTCAGACAAATAAGAAATAAAATATAGTTAAAGATCATAACAGGAGGCACCTAATGCTGAGTGGGGAGGCTCGAGCCATACTGGTTAATTTTTTTAATTTCATCAGACAAATTAGAAATAAAATATAGGTAAAGATCATAACAGGCGGCACCAAAAAACTTTTTGAGTTTAATCAGACAAATGAGAATTATAATAAAGGTAAAGATCATAACAGGCGGGAACCCAAAGCTGAGGGGGTGGTCCGAGCCACCCTTGTAAGCTTTTTAAATTTCATCAGACAAATTAAAAATAAAATATAGGTAAAGATCATAACAGACAGACAATCCAATTAGGTAAGTCCAACTTCGAGAAAGAGATCTCTCGTCAAATCCAGCTCGGATGGGCAGTGTTTGGGAAGCTCCGGCATGCATATTCGCTGGGCTTAAAAATGTCAAATGACGCCCATGTCCATATCTATATTTTTTTGCCGGTAGCACAGAATAATATAAAGGTACAGAAGGCTCACTTCCGAAACAGTAACTACAAATTATCAATCTTTTTCCACGCGAAAATCAGGTCTAAAACGCCTACCCGTTCATAACAAGTGAAAACGAACCGTAGTAATAGAACTATTACGTATAGCGTAATAGTTCTATTACTCGGATACGCTTATCCCAAATTGGTTTTGGGTACTTTTTGTTGCCTCACTAGGGTCACTCGAATGCAATGTAACGCCGAAATTCTGTGTTTAAATTAATGTTTTGAGTAACTAAAAAGAATAACCACCGTGTCAATACTATACAATGCTAGATGATCAGCGCATATGATTTTTGAATATAGAAAGTGGATATTTTGTAATTTAGTATTTTAAAGTGCTACTCGAACGTAATATAAGTTAATGAAATTTTTTATTATACGTTCATTTAAAATTATGACATTTTTAAAAGAAATATAAAATTATGAAATTTTAAATCTGGTCTCTTTCTATCTTTGTTAAGAGAACCGAAGGCCGTACAATAAAGATTTAATATTACCAATTTTCAATGGGCCAAACACGTGTGTTTTGGCGAGAAAATAAACTAATTTCTTCTTGTGTTGTGTACCTACTACGTCGCGTCGGGTGCACAACTGAGAGCGCGCGTGACATCCGCCTGATATTCTATCCTTCGAAGGCGCCAGCGCGTAGGTGAATAAGTCAACTGAATTGCGGAGTGAGCCACGCCTTCAGTAGCCTACCTGGTAAACTTTTTTTAATTTCATCAGACAAATGAAAAACAAAATAAAGGTGTAGATCATAATAGGCGGTCACCAGAAGCTGAGCGGGGCGGCCCGAGACGCCCTGGTAAGCTTTTTGAATTACATCAGTCAAATGAGAAATATAATAAAGGTAAAGATCATAACAATCGGCACCAAAAGCTGAGTGGGGCGGCCCAAACCGCCCTGATAAACTTTTGAATTTCATTAGAGATATTAACGAGAAATAAGTAAAATTTATGCCCAGCAGTGGGCGTCCTTCGGCTGACATGATGAAGTAAAATTTAAGTAAAGATACAGGTGGCCGTGCAGAGCTGAGCGGGGCGGCCCGAGCTGCACTGGTAAACTTTTTGAATTTCATCAGACAAAGCATAAGACAAATAAGAAATAAAATATAGGTAAAAATCATAACAATGATTATTTATTACTGGATTTTTGAGTTTAAGATGTTGTTGACAATAATTTATTAGTACTTAAGCTTTTTGATTTTCTTCCGACATCCGATGACAAATGGGCGCGCTAAGCTGAGCGGGGCGGCTTGCGCCGCCCCTAGCAGCCTGCCGCCCTGGGCCATGGCCCCCTTGGCCCTTAGGTAAATACGCCTCTGCACCCAGCCAGCCATACATTTCGCACGACGACCGGGCCGAAACCGTGTAGGTACATGTGAAAAAACTGCCTTTTCACATGTACACTTTTGACCTCATTTTACGACTACGAAAATTATTTTTCAAGAAACAACACTTTAGTAGTACCTACTTATTACTTACACACTTGTCTTATTTTATTAGGGCTCGGAATAATCATTCTGTATCTAATCTAATTTTCGATTTATTAGACGCGAATGTCTACTTCTACTACTTTCGCACTAGTTTCAATTCGTTTCTTTTAGTGACAAAGAAATGGATTGCGTTAATGAATTCACTTTATCCGAGTATTTATTTTTTACAACAACGTTACGTTGTACAGTAAGTAGGTACAAAAGAGTGTCAAAACCTTCGGTTTCTCTTACAATAACAAATTCTAAAAAAAGTGTTTTGTACTTAGTAAAATTCATTTTCGTAAAGGTCAAGTGATTGCTGTACAAAAACCATGGTTAGTCTAATCATAATCACAGAATAAATACTAGGTAAGTACCAGTATTCCACCTTCATAAAAAAGGTCTTAATGGTAGTAAGTAACGCATGGCTTGAATCGTTGCCTCGATCTCGGTATAAACTTGAAAGGATTTATAATATGTATATTTATTTGACGACCTCTGTGGCCGAGTGGTGTACGCACCGGTTTCCAAGGTGCCGGTTTCTCTTTCCGGGTTCGATTCCCAGTCAGTTAAATATTGAAAAGGAACTTTTCAATATTTCTTCGGGACTGGGTGTATGGGTAATACCCGTATTTGTTTCCAATTTCCATGGTGCTACAGTTTGTTTGGTAAGGGAACAATGTATGTGATGTGATGGTTTCCAATAAGTACCTACTTAATTACACAGGATAAATTTTAATAAAAGCACAAATTTTTAAGATTGACTCAGAATCGGTAAGTGAACAAATTTCTCCTAAAAACATGGGTCGAAATACGACAAAAGGGTAGTTTTCAAAAAATTGCCGCTTTCACCTGCCAGACTTTCAAACCTTGTTTTAGTTTGATTTTGAGTGTTAAAGTAACGCAACTCCTAAAGATAGGTTAGGGTACATCAGTTGCATCGACGCAAATTGATGGAGAACTGGAATTAAAGTTTGTAACTCCATTTTATAATAAACCTGCGTGTCCAAAACACGAGTGTGTGAGAAATTTATACATGGAATATTGCACAGGCAGGTGAATTAGAATCTTACCTGCTAGAAAACCAGACTATTCCTTGTTCCCTTTTAGTGAAAAGTACTTGTTTTATATAACAAATTCAATAAATTATCATAAAAATTACATTCAACATTTTTTTTACTTTTTGTCAAAAGCGGCAATTTTTTGAAAACTACCCAAAAAATTTTGGATTCCATACTAGATCGATCACGTGATCAGTCCGATTTGTATGAAGAGTCAAAACATTTTTTTCATATTTCAACACGTGAAAACCAATAACAGATTCACACACATAGCCAGACAGACAGATATTTCAGGAGATTACCAAGTTCAATCAAGTTACTCGAATATATAGGTCTAAAATGTAGGTAACATTTTTAGAAAAAAACATCACTTTAGGTTCTAATCACTATTCTGTTTATTTGTTTAATAATCATAATTACTTATTGTTTATCGTGTCGTGCGTGAGTAACAAAGTGCGATAAGCTTAAACAATCTTAACACATTTATTTTGTCTACGTGATGGGAGTAACGACTCTATGTTTATATTTAGTTTTACTAAGCCTGACTCACGTTTATTTTTATAATTAATTAATCACTTTCTTACAATAACATCAATTATCTGGATCGAAGTAAGTAGATAACGGTGACGGTCAAACAAAACTTGCTAAGTACCTACTTTACCTTTTTTCATGTATGAAATAATAGAAAACACCAAAACCACGACAAGAGTACGGCAGCGACATTTACTGTGTAAAGCAGCCATTACACCACATACACAGTCAATCTGTATCGCGATCACAGTCATCATCATGTCAGCCGAACGACGCCCACTGCTGGGCATAGGCCTCCCCCAAGGATCTCCACAACGATCGGTCCTGCGCTGCCCGCATCCAGCGGCTTCCCGCGACCTTGACCAGATCGTCGGTCCACCTTGTAGGGGGCCTGCCCACGGAACGTCGTCCGGTACGCGGTCGCCATTCGAGAACCTTTCCGCCCCAACGGCCATCAGTTCTCCGCGCTATGTGTCCCGCCCACTGCCACTTCAACGATGCAATCCTTCGAGCGATGTCGGTCGTTTTAGTTCTCCTGCGGATCTCATCATTTCTGATACGATCGAGCAGGGAAATACCAAGCATCGCTCTCTCCATTGCTCGCTGGGTGACTTTGAGCCTTCTTATGAGACCCATAGTAAAAGACCACGTCTCACTTCCATAGGTCATTACTGGCAACACACACTGGTCAAAGACTTTCGTCTTGAGACATTGAGGTATTTCGGACGCGAATATATGCCGGAGCTTCCCAAACGCTGCCCATCCGAGCTGGATTCGACGAGAGATCTCTTTCTCAAAGTTGGACTTACCTAACTGGACCGTCTGTCCTAGGTAAACATAGTGGTCAACAACTTCGAGTGTAATGTTCCCAACATTAACTGGAGCGGGTGCAACATGGGCATTGAACATGATTTTCGTCTTGTCCATGTTCATCTTAAGACCCACTCTTTGCGAAGCATTACCGAGATCTTCGAGCATTGTGTTCAGGTCTTCCAAGGTCTCAGCCATAAGAACTACATCATCGGCAAACCGTAGGTGCGTTAGGTACTCGCCATTAATGTTGATGCCGCATCCTTTCCAATCCAGCAGCTTAAAAATATCCTCCAACGCAGCTGTGAACAGTTTGGGAGAGATGACATCTCCCTGTCTCACACCTCGCTGTAGTTGGATAGGATTAGAGCTCTGGTTCTGTAATCGGACCGACATGGTGGCGTTTTGGTATAAGTACCTCAGCACCTCGATGTACCTGTAGTCTATTTGGCTCCTCTGGAGAGACTGCAGCACCGCCCAAGTCTCAATCGAATCAAAGGCTTTCTCATAGTCCACGAACGCCAAGCAAAGTGGCAAATTATACTCTTCGGTCTTCTGTATAACTTGCCGCAGCGTATGAATGTGGTCTATGGTACTGTAGCCTTTCCGGAACCCGGCTTGTTCGGGAGGTTGGAAGTCGTCGAACCTGCGAGCGAGACGATTCGTAATGACTCTCGAAAACAACTTATAGATATGGCTCAGAAGCGAGATGGGTCTATAGTTCTTCAAGAGAGTTTTATCACCCTTCTTGAAAAACAGCATCACATCGCTTCTGCCCCATGCCTTTGGCGTTTTGCCCTCAAGGATGACTGAGTTGAAAAGCTTCTGGAGGACCTTAAGTATCGGCTTACCGCCCGCTCTCAGAAGCTCTGTTGTGATTCCGTCATCGCCCGCCGCCTTGTTGTTTTTAAGCTGCTTGAGAGCCATTCTAATCTCGTACAGGCTGACGTCCAGGATATCTTCGGTATGGTGTCGGGTAAGCTTGGCTCTAGGGTCTGTAGCCTTGCTTTCAACAGGTGTTTGTGTGGAATATAGCTGTCCATAGAAACTCTCAATCTCCCTCAGGATTTCAGGTGTTGACGAAACGATGCTACCTTCCTCAGTTTTCAGCCTCGTCAATTGACTTTGCCCGATAGACAGATCTCTCGCGAACACTTTGGAGCCTTTGTTACGCTCAATGGCTTCTTTAATACGCTCGGTATTAAATTGGCGAAGGTCGCGTGTCAAAGACTTAGATATCTGTCTATTGAGCTGTCGATAACGATGGGCATCCGCTGAGTTCTGCAGCTTCATTTCGTGTCTCTGATCCATGAGTAGGAGAGTCTGACTGGAGAGTTTCTTCAATTTGGGACGGCGGGTTTTATAGTACTTAGACCCTACCGTGCGGACAGTATCCACCACCATGTTGTATAGATCGTCCACGTCCATGCTGTTCTCAAGGGCTTCGAAGCGGTTTTGAAGCTCGAGCTGAAAGCACTCGGGGTTTTGAATTTGAGCTGGTATTGGTCGGAGCGTGGATTTTATCAGTCGCGATCTTTCGAGCTTGACATCGATATTCAATGTGCTTCTCACCATACGGTGATCGCTTCCTGTCTTAACAGCGTTGATCACACTGACATCATTGAATATGTGCTTCTTCGTCGACATGATAAAATCGATCTCGTTTTTGACTTTACCGTCCGGACTGATCCAGGTCCATTTGCGGCTTACGGGCTTCCTAAAGAAGGAGTTCATCATATAGAGGTTCTCCCTCTCCATGAAGTCTGCCAGCATCTGGCCTCTATCGTTCCGTTGCCCAAATCCAAATTGCCCCACTCTCAGCTCATCACCGCAACGTTGCCCCAACTTTGCATTGGAATCCCCCATCACAACCGTGTAGTGGGTTTTATAGCTATGCATGGCTTTAGCGATCTCCTCATACATAGCCTCCACTTCGACATCGTCGTGTTTCGAGGTCGGAGCGTAAACCTGGATAACATTCAGCGAATATCGTTTCGATAATCTGAGTATCAGGTACGCTACCCTGCTCGAGACACTTCCGATGGTGATCACGTTGTTGACAAGGGATTTATGGACGATGAACCCGACACCACCAAGGGACTGTTGGTCGCCCTCCCGGTGGTAAAGTAAGTTACCGGATTGCAGGGTTATCGAGTCCTCCCCCTCTCTTCGGACTTCAGATAACCCAATGATATCCCAATGTAACTTACTTATTGCCTCTTCCAACTCTACGAACTTCTCGTCGAGCCTCAATGTGCGCGTGTTGTAGGTTGCCAGGTCGAGTCGTCGGTGTTGGTAGCCGGAGCCTACCCGGGGATTCTTAGCACCCCCTGCCCCGCCGTTACCATAGCCGCTACCGTAGCTAGGAATAGCGGGGCCGCCGGGGACTGGGGGCCGATGTATTTCTTGTGTAAGCATTCAGGGGGGGTTTGCCATAATCGCCACGCTTGGCAGGCGGGTTGGCGATCGCAGTATAGCCTGTTGAAGCCTGGAGACGCTGCTGCCCATCTCCTGATGGCAGTTTTCCCTTTGTCGCCTCTTACGACACCCACGGGAAGAGAGGGGGTAGTGCTATTCTATTTACGTGCCGGCACTACACGGCACTGTATCACAGTATGTACTGTATATATAATAATCATAATAAATGCATGTAGTAAAAAGCTGTTATTTTAATGTTACAAACAGACACTCCAATTTTATTTATTTGTATAGATACTAAAGTTTCGATTGTACTGCTCTACCTACTTCAGATTTTATCTATAAATACAAATAAATAAAATTGGAGTGTCTGTTTGTAATATTAAAATAACCGCTTTTTACTACATGCATATGATTATATATACGGTAGGTACATATACCAAAATAACATTTTTTTACAATTTTTGTCTGTCTGTCTGTTTGTTCCGGCTAATCTCTGAAACGGCTGGACCGATTTTGACGGGACTTTCATTGACAGGTAGCTGATGTAATAAGGAATAACTTTGGCTACTTTTTATCCCGATATTCCCACGGGAACGAGAACCAAGCGCGTGAAACCGCGGGCGGCCGCTAGTCTAATATATAAAATTAAAACGAAATGGCCTAACCTATTTTTGTTTTTTTTTGTGTTGGTATATTCGGTAGGTCATCCATCACAAATCTTTATTTACAGTGTACAATGTAGGCCTACTCTAATTCAACAAAAAATGAAACTTCGTTAGCCCCATCACTTTCACTTGATTCTGTCATGCCCGGAGAGTGAGAGGGACGGTATAACAAAATTTCGTTTTTCTTTGAATTAGAGTAGGAAGATTTTTTCCCATCCAGTCACACTGGTACTCGTTGGGAATTATTTTCTTTTAATGTTGTCCCAACAAGTAACATTGTGACTGAATGGGATTGTTTTTCTTTCAAACTTGTCCCAACGAGTCACAGTGTGACAAATTTGATATACCTACATACTAATATTTTCGATCCACGTACAAGACAAATATTTGTGTGCATGAACATGTCTACTTGTCTTGCTCTGGGTGTTTTTTATACATGTATATTAAGTATGTATTAAAAAAAAAGTATACAAGTATATATATTTATCCGTTATCTAGTTTCCATAACACAGTTTCTTAATGATAACTACTTATGAGCTAGATAATTGGTGTGATTGTGAAATAGTAGTTTATGTGACTGTCGCATAAGGAGGGGTATTAAAACACGAGTGGGAGTTTAAAAAACGAGCCTTGGCGAGTTTTTTAAATAGTATTCCACGAGTGTTTTAATACCGAGTTATGTGCAGTCTCATACACCGTTCATCTCATTATCTACACTCATTACATTTATTATTTATTTCAAAAATAAAGCAAATCAATGTGAATTGGTGCCTAACCCCACTCATAGGAGTCTATACGGTCTATCCTACTAATATTATAAATCTGAAAGTTTAGATGTTTGGATGTTTAGATGTTTGGATGTTTGTTACTCAATCACGCCAAAACGGCTGAACGGATTTGGCTAAAATTTGGGACATAGATATTTTGTAGCCTGGAGAGGAACATAGGCTACTTTTTATCCCGGAAAAGTATCACAATCCCGCGCGATAACGTCGTGTAGTCCACGCGGGCGAAGCCGCGGGCGGAAAGCTAGTTCCTTCTAAATTCAAAATTCTAATTTTAAAAACGTTTCTGATTGTTGCCGGCTAAAGAAGAGCTTGAAAGAGTTGGAAGTCAGGGCCGGTAAATCCTACGGTTGCCATGGAGACTGTAAATTTAAGAAATATAAGTGTTTTATAATGAGTGACAGCTGTATCCGGGTGTTGCATAATGGTCATTATGAAACACCCGGATACAGCAGCTTTATTTTTTAAAGTTGACTATAGCATAAAGTGTATCAGTATACGTTCAGGCATGAGTTCATAATTCGAATATTATAACATGAGTGTAGATAAAAGTATTTATTTATTATTTGGAAATCTGATTATTGGGCTAGATGTTGTGAGATTTTTATTATTTATTCATTTAATTTACATCTTTTCTAGCTATGGAAGAACTACGGTGCAACGCCCAACCAAATATCGAGGACGTTCGAAGTTAATATATTACCGAGCGATCTCCTCACTATACCCAGCGGCGGGGTTACCTTACAAGGCTTGAAACACAATGTGGCGGTGTCCATACAGTTTGTGTACCACTGGTTGGCGGGTATAGGCCACTTCTTCTACAATGGCAATGTGGAGGATTCAGCCACTGCTGAGATATCGCGGTGGCAGGTGTGGCAGTGGATTCGATTCTCGGTACGTCACTCTTGATTTTATTATTTTTTTACATAACGTAGCCGTGTCCATACGGTTTGAGTGCCACTGGCTGGCTGGTATTGGCCATTTCTTCTTTAATGTGGAGGATTCTGCTACTGCTGAGATATCGCGGTGGCAGGTGTGGCAGTGGATTCGATTCTCGGTACGTCACTCTTGATTTTATTGATATTTGAACATAACGTAGCCAAGTCCATAAAGTTTGAGTTCCACTGGCTGGCATGTATACCTAGGCCATCTTCTATAATAGCAATGTGGAGGATTCAGCCACTGCTGAGATATCGCGGTGGCAGGTGTGGCAGTGGATTCGATTCTCGGTACGCCACTCTTGATTTTATTGATATTTGAACATAACGTAGCCGAGTCCATACAGTTTGAGTGCCACTGGCTGGCGGGTATAGGCCACTTCTTCTACAATGGCAATGTGGAGGATTCAGCCACTGCTGAGATATCGCGGTGGCAGGTGTGGCAATGGATTCGATTCTCGGTATGTCACTCTTGATTTTATTGAATTTTAAACATAACGTAGCCGTGTCCATACAGTTTGAGTGCCATTGGTTGGCGCGTATAGGCCACTTCTTCTACAATGTGGAGGATTCAGCCACTGCTGAGATATCGCGGTGGCAGGTGTGGCAGTGGATTCGGTTCTCTTCTCGGTACGTCACTTTTGATTTTATTGATATTTGAACATAACGTAGCCGAGTCCATACAGTTTGAGTGCCACTGGCTGGCTGGTATAGGCCACTTCTTCTACAATGGCAATGTGTAAGATTCAGCCACTGCTGAGATATCGCGGTGGCAGGTGTGGCAGTGGATTCGGTTCTCGGTACGCCACTCTTGATTTTATTGATATTTGAACATAACGCAGCCGTGTCCATACAGTTTGATTGCCACTGGCTGGCTGGTATAGGCCAATTCTACAATGGCAATGTGAAGGATTCAGCCACTGCTGAGATATCGCGGTCGCAGGTGTGGCAGTGGATTCGATTCTCGGTACGTCACTCTTGATTTTATTGATATTTGAACATAACGTAACCGAGTCCATACAGTTTGATTGCCACTGGCTGGCTGGTATAGGCCAATTCTGCAATGGCAATGTAAAGAATTCAGCCACTGCTGAGATATCGCGGTCGCAGGTGTGGCAGTGGATTCGATTCTCGGTACGCCACTCTTGATTTTATTGATATTTGAACATAACGTAGCCGAGTCCATACAGTTTGAGTGCCACTGGCTGGCTGGTATAGGCCACTTCTTCTACAATGGCAATGTGTAAGATTCAGCCACTGCTGAGATATCGCGGTGGCAGGTGTGGCAGTGGATTCGGTTCTCGGTACGTCACTCTTGATTTTATTGATATTTGAACATAACGTAACCGAGTCCATACAGTTTGAGTGCCACTGGCTGGCTGGTATAGGCCACTTCTTCTACAATGGCAATGTGTAAGATTCAGCCACTGCTGAGATATCGCGGCCGCAGGTGTGGCAGTGGATTCGATTCTCGGTACGCCACTCTTGATTTTATTGATATTTGAACATAACGTAGCCGAGTCCATACAGTTTGAGTGCCAATGGCTGGCTGGTATAGGCCACTTCTTCTACAATGGCAATGTGTAGGATTCAGCTACTGCTGAGATATCGCGGTGGCAGGTGTGGCAGTGGATTCGGTTCTCGGTACGTCACTTTTGATTTTATTGATATTTGAACATAACGCAGCCGTGTCCATACAGTTTGATTGCCACTGGCTGGCTGGTATAGGCCACTTCTTCTACAATGTGGAGGATTCAGCCACTGCTGAGATATCGCGGTGCCAGAGGGCCTACTCTGAAACGCAAAACCCGAAACTTCGGTATATCCGTCCCTCTCACGCTCTAGTCAGGACAGAATCGAGTGAAAGGGGCGGGGCTAACCGAAGTTTCGGATTAGCGTTTCAGAGTACGGTCCCAGGGACCGTGGCAGTGGATTCGATTCTCGGTACGTCACTCTTGATTTTATTGATTTTAAATACAACGCAACGTAGTAGCCGTGTCCATACAGTTTGAGTGCCACTGGCTGGACCTTAGTTTTCGTTGAATTGGCAGCGCCTTTTGGGTTATGTCGCCGAACAAAAGTCCCTCGTCTGCGCAAGCCTTTATACTGATTATGATCTAACTATCGGCCGATACTATTGGAGATACTATTGTCAAAGAATACTATAATATTACTAACGTACTATTGTGCAGTAATGCTAACCACCTGTTGCACCAAAGTTTTTTTACATTATACTTTTACTTTTACAGGGTTTATGGTTTAAAAATGTATGGGATTTGACAGTTTTGACAGCAAAATTCAGTTGCTTTTTACGAATTCGTAAAATGAATATTTTGGTGCAACCGGCTGTAAGATTGTTAACTGAATAATTTTTACAATCACAGACTCCACTCGAAGACGACCCGAAGCAGCGCGTCACAGTAAAACTAGTAGAAAAAACAGTGTCGAGTTTCTCCGTGCACGCGCACAAGAACCTGTGCCGGTCGCAGGCGGAGCGCAAGCGGCTCACGGCCGCGCGCTACATGTGCGCCGAGCTGTTCCTGAGCCGGACCCCGCCGGAGTTCATCACTACGCACTTGAATGATAATCATAAGTTCAGGACTTTGCACAACAAGGCCTTGTTGAGCAATCTATAAAAGTGTAATTTTATCGTAATATTTTATTGTTTAAATTAAAGACAGTCGCTTATTTCCAACATTAGCACGGATAAGAAAAATGAGGTAGGTAGGTATACCTACCTACTTATACCCTTTTTGTAAATCACACGTGTTACTTTGTTTTGTGTTTAACATACTTTTTACTCAATATATTTGAATTTTCTTATGTAATTACGTTACTAGTATGCATTACGGTGTAATAAAATTCATTATGAAGTAATCCGGCTCGAAGGACCAATGCGTAAAGTCGAATGGCGTCGTTATTAAAAGTATGCTGTGTATAAAAATGCTGGTTTATTACAGCGTTTGTAGTCCAAGAAATAAACAGCGTATAAAATAATCAAGTTTCTCCGCGCACGCGCACAAGAACCTGTGCCGGTCGCAGGCGGAGCGCAAGCGGCTCACGGCCGCGCGCTACATGTGCGCCGAGCTGTTCCTGAGTCGGGCCCCGCCGGAGTTCATCACTACGCACCTAAATGATAATCATAAGTTCAGGACTTTGCACAACAAGGCCTTGTTGAGCAATCTATAAAAGTGTAATTTTATCGACATTTTTTATTGTTTAAATTAAAGACAGTTGCTTTTCTCCAACTTTAGCACGGATAAGAAAAATGAGGTAGGTAGGTATACCTACCTACTTATACCCTTTTTGTAAATCACACGTGTTACTTTGTTTTGTGTTTAAACATACTTTTTACTCTAATATATTTGAATTTTCTTATGTAATTACGTTTCTAGTATGCATTACGATGTTATCAAATTTATTATGAAGTAATCCGGCTCGAAGGACCAATGCGTAAAGTCGAGTGGCGTCGTTGTTAAAAGTATGCTGTGTATAAAAATGCTGGTTTATTACAGCGGTTGTAGTCCACGAAATACTGAAATAAACAGTGTATAAGTGTCGAGTTTCTCTGCGCACGCGCACAAGAACCTGTGCCGGTCGCAGGCGGCTCACGGCCGCGCGCTACCCCGCCGGAGTTCATTACTACGCACTTGAATGATAATCATAAGTTCAGGACTTTGCACAACAAGGCCTTGTTGAGCAATCTATAATTTTAATTTTTAAAATTAAAAACAGACAACAACCTTTTTTCAACTTTATCACAGATGGTAAAAGTTTTTTTTTTATTGCAGCTTATGTTAGAAAATTAGTCCCTATTCCTTGTGCATAAGCATCATTTTGATTTGCATGAAAATGAGCTGTCATAGGACCCATGCTACATTGTTTGTATCATGAAATGTACGCATTTATTAGATACATGCGAGACCAGCCTAGTTTTTAAGTTTATATAGATTGTAATTATAAGCCAAAGTTTTAGAATAAAGTACATGAATTATATTCTTTTTTTCTACATTTAAGTAGATATGTAAGGTGTTTATTTTATCCATGACATGTTAATGATATATTTTTGATATTATTATAAAATGAGGAAATTATAAGTAATTCAATTATCATTCTGTGATATTCCATTCTTATGGTTGACTGTTATGTAAAGATTTTATATGGTGTTTCTTATAAATATATAAATAGTTATCATTTCTTAGTTTTCTTATTTTTTTAGAACCGATACCAAAACATTTTTCAGAGAAAACAGCCAATTAGATTTTTAATAAAAAAAAATTGTCGAACCTATTTTTGTGGCTGGATGTAAAAAACAATAATTTAGTTCATCATAAAGACGCACTTCATGGTAACAGGTACTAAAGATGAAAATAAAACAAATTCTCTCCTTTTCATAACATTTATAATTATCTCAAAAATATTGAATAATCAAAAGATTTAATTATCGATAACATTAGGTGCACACAGCACAAAGCCAAGTGCAATATAAACTTGCATTATTTTATAAATCTTAGTCAAGCATATTATTATACTATTTCATAATTCAAAAAGTATTTGGAGCTGATTTTCATCACAGACCACAATGAAGAGGTTAGAAGCTCCACATGCTACGCATTTAGCATTGAACGAAGTGTGGAATTAAAAACAGATACGTTGCTATGACAACGTCGAAAACGTGGACCTTTGGTGATTTAAGCAAAGGGAGCTACCACTCGCACTCTCTTACTACTTCTAACCTATATCCTGTGTTATGTGTGATTTTCCCAAAACATTAGATCAGCGGTTGGCAACGCGCAGCCCGTGGTACGGTCGGCCAAGAAAGTGGTCTATCACCTTAAGGTTGAAAATCATTAGCGTGTCATAGAACAACAGGTTTGATTTTCCCATGGAAAAATATTCTTAGGTAAAAAACACGAATCAATTTGTCAAAACTGGTAGACCACTTTCTTGGCCGACCGTACTCTTCCTTGCCACTGCAAGTGCAAGACGCAACTGACTACTAGTTGCGCCAAAGTAGTGCAACTATACTTTGTTCAATAACTCATTCGTGCAAAGCAAGAAAATCAGCATTGAGACATTTTTTATACAGCTTATGCTAGAAAATTAAATCCTATTGTTTACACAGAAATAACATTTGCTGCAACATTGCTTCGCAAGAAAATGATCTGTCATAGGACCTATACTACAATGAACAAAGTATAGCAATGACGAGGGTTCTCACGAGGTAAGGGCCCCCGACCACGGCGACTGTCGCGCGTTTACGAGATGCGCGAGCATCGCTACTAAAACTAAGAAAAGTTAAGAGACGCGTGACAGCATCGCTACTAACGCGCGACAGTATCGCTACTATTGCGCAACAGCATGACTACTAACGCGCTACAGCATCGCTACAAGAAGTCGCCGTTAGCGAGGGCTCTAAGCTGTGAGCAGCTAATGGACCAGTGTCTTTAAAGCCATCATTGGCAACACGACGCGTATACAAGTAGCGGCACGTAAGTCTAGCGCTCTCTGAAATCTGGAGGGGATGCGCAGAAGTCAAAAATAAGGTATTTTGGGCCTTGCGCCATACCATAAACATGCGCAGCTTTCCCCTT
Source organism: Crambus lathoniellus (assembly GCA_949710035.1). Classification (NCBI taxonomy): domain Eukaryota; kingdom Metazoa; phylum Arthropoda; class Insecta; order Lepidoptera; family Crambidae; genus Crambus; species Crambus lathoniellus. The sequence continues at coordinate 7,425,472 of OX453312.1, forward strand.
CACGTCACGGTTAGCGCTAGACTTACGTGCCGCTAATTGTACCTTTTGCCGACCGCTGCATTAGATGTTCTATTCTCCTGCCCTAGTTTAATTCAGTTCTGATGAGTCATCAAATTACTTTAAAACAGCCTTTTTTATGAGAAAATAAGCAAGAAATAGTCATGTTTATATTTGTCTTTTTGATATTTTAGGAATGTAATTGAAACTGGTAAAGTCGACAGCATTGATTGCGCTATTAAAATAGTTCTTATAATGGAAGCAATAAGATCGCACTAACGCCTCCTATCGTATTAGGCAACATTTGACGTGCAAAATGTTGCACATGTTGCTCAACAATATCGTGTTGAGGGACTTTTGTTAAGGCGCGACATGTTGCGCGCGAGATGGCAACGTCGCGCGATGCTATGCAACGTTGCCCAACATGCTGAGCGTCACGTGTTGCGCGTCAAATGTATTTAAATGGCTTAAATGTCGATATGTTGACTATAATGTGCTGTTGAACTTTCGTTTACAAAAGCGAGTTAAACTTATTTGTAAAAATGGTGATGCAATAACATTTGTGCGGTAATGATTTTCATAAAATTACAGTAAAACTTAAAAACAATAATACAGATCACACCTCGAGTATCTTATACATAACACCACGTCAACTTAAACTTAGATGTACCCGATTACAAGTTGTGAAAATATAAGCAGTAATATTAGCCTAAAAGGGAGTGATTCTAGCTATTTCGATATTCGAAAAATTTCCCTTAAAAACATAAGTCAAAATGTAAAAAGTTTTTTTTTTCGAATGTATGCCCCGTCTCTATCATAGTATCATTCACTATAGAATGGACAAAGACAAAGCACAGAATCCGATTCGATATCCGACGGTTTGTGGCGACGGCAAATTAATTACTGCTTATTTTCTTTTACCAAATAAACGGAACCTTTCGCGTGAGATAAGCTATTCTTTAAGTCAGCGAAACTACAAATTGACCATGAAATAAAATTTAACATTAGCACGACTCCAGTACACCAATCATAAATAAATTCGCCATTAGGGTCACGCGCCAAGACATTTTAACTAGTGTTACAAGTCGAATTTTAATTACTGTTTTTTTTAGTTTGCAGTTTCCTATATCTAGCACAATACATATTCGATTCCGGTTATTTGATAACGACACAAAACAATAATATATAATTACAATACAGAATAAAATACACATAATTACTCAACATTGTTTCCAAAACAATAATATTGTAAGCAGTATCCCACCCACACCATATCAAATTAGTACAATTGAGTTTAAACTTAATGCAAAAGGGGTTAAGGTTTCAAATCACATGGATACATTCTTCAATATTTTTATGAAAATGAGGGAAAAAGATGCCTCATATTGCTTGCACTGTCACACTCAGTGCCATTTATGACCGCTTAAAACAAGTGTTACTGGTATGTTTCACTTCATAACAAATACAGCTAATAAAGTAAAACTTATCACAAATCAATTAATAATAAATCTTTGTACTGTTAGTCATTTCCGACACCAATATTAGACCTGCACGCGTAGCATCACACACCCGAGAAGAGTTTTGCTACCTCGTAAGTCTATAATTGACAGCCGTACAATAGATTTGTCTACGATGAAATGTAATTTCTGACATTTTGATATAAACTAAACCTTTCTCGAGTTCACCATGCTACCTGTGCTGGAATGCACACCACAAGAAATTGTGTACTCTAAGCGGACTGGCAATGTTATTTAGTCTCGTTTACATATCACTAAGATATGAGACAGCCACTCGCTCTGTTGTGGACGTGAGACAGCAAAATTAGCTCGTGTTGGACACGCTTAGCCTATTTACAAGTCTTCATGTTAAAGCAAAGCCAACATTAGACTTTGTTAATTATTTAAGTACAATTTTATTATTATCTTCTTAGTAATAAAATAATCATGAACTTTATTGTCATTGATAAGAAGATTGATAAAAGCTTTGCCATTTTTTAAGCCAGTAATAACTGTGGACATGAATATCAAATATTATCTTGTATTGTATATTTTTTATTGTTATCAGATTATGAATAATTTTCAGCAATTCCCAATTAATATAATTGTATAAGCCGTTAAAATAAAAAAGAAACTTTTCTCTTTGATATGTATCACTAATATTAATTATTCAATATAGCTGTCAATGTGGTAATATAAGTTTTAGTAGTAAACTATCAGCCTCAAACGTTCGACAGTTCCAACTTTTACTTTATATATTTTGCACTGTCCATTATTTTTAGTGTACAGTTTACTGAACAAGGATCGAAGGATCGGTATTACACTACAACGTATTTCGGTTAGTCGAAGGGTCAATCACTTCACAGACATTGTATTGTTAGGTACTTATTTGCAGATTTAGCTCTCCACTTTTATTTCGGTCTTTAATAATGAACTTATGAAGGGTAAAGGAAGGTTCACTACACAGACATTGGACTGTTACGTCAATTAGTAGATTTTGCAATCCATCATATTCCGGTTTTAAATTCGAGGGGTTAAGATTCACATCACAAACATTTCACTTTTACATAGTGGGGTATAAAATGTATCTACATTTGCCCCACAATTTAGTATTCGCACAATATTTCGGTCTTTTAAATTGATTCAATTCAAGTAGGGTAAGGCTGAGAGCATATTATAGTCACGACAGTTTTAAAACAGACTTTGCTCACATAGACAAGTTTACCTTAAAACTAAAACGAAACTATTTTGCCTTGGACATGGCGCACATCTAACGCAATTGATTTGTCTACTATGACGAGACACACAGTATCAAAATGGACTTCGAGACTCGAAGTCGATACTGTTTTGTCGTTAATGTACGCGCTCGCATACATACAAAAGGGAAGCCGACAATCGTTAGTTAGACTTGTCGCAGTGCAGTTTTTGGAGATATTAGACAATAAATTATGTCTATGAGACGTTTCGTTTGAAGTTTGCTCGTCTTCGTATGTTTTGTGATTCGATCAACAATAACACCTGATTATAGACTTATAACCTAGAAATCCTAGAATTATAACTTAGGTCTAGCTAGATACATAGTTGTTGGAGTGACAAACATGGCAGAGCGATATACGCCCATTTGAGCGTATATTTATAAGTAGTTCCTGTCATTTATGACGCAAGATCCTAACATTATTAACCTTTTTTCTCCGTTTAAAGGTGCCAATTAAAGGTTTGATTTAGTTTGTGAGCCTTCATCTAGTACCTACTATTGTTGATCGAAGGTTTTGGTGAAGCAATAGTCTGTCTTAAAACTATCTTGACTGAAGTCATTGCTCAGCCTTAAGGTCACCAACCAAAGTATGAGCAGCCAAATATGGACTTAATACCGTTCACTGTAAATGCACTTTACAGTAACAATATACAATAGCAGACAGCGCGCGGACAGCGAGCCTGCCGCAAGCTAAAGTGCATCTACAGAGCACGACATTAAGTTCATATTTGACTGCTCATACATTGGTTGGACCCAAAAAGCTTTGACTAAATACTGAGGTAACTGGAGTTTTCACCCTGAATACAAAAATGTGTGCCCAGCAAATTTGACATTAAGTACGTAGTGGCTGTCAGTTGTCTCATATGACCATACATATTTTTTCAAAGTGTAGGCGAGACGGAAGACAACCACAGTGCCACAAAAAAAAAGTGTTAGTACTGCACTCTCCAATTACCTCAGTATATAGTCTAAGCTTTTTGGTTGGAGCGGTGCGGTATTAGGGCCGATTTCACCAATGATATTTAAACGCGATTAACGCTAAACGTGTTTAAAACGTATTTCTGTCCCTGTCACATTCAAACAGATGACAGAGACAGAACTATGTATTAAACCACAGCCATCTCTATCGTCTTCTACAAGCCATGCGCATAGAGTTGGCAACGTAGTTTTAAGTGAACCGATTTGACACCGTTTGCACTGTTTGACAGGTAAACAGCGAGTAAACCTCGAGTACTGAATCCTATGGAGATGGCATATCTTCTATACATCTATACAAATAAATAAAATTGGAGTGTCTGTTTGTAACATTAAATAACCGCTTTTTACTACGTGCATATGATTAAATATACGGTACAAATACTAAAATGACACGTTTTACAATTTTTGTCTGTCTGTGTGTTTGTTCCGGTTAATCTCTGAAACGGCTGGACCGATTTTGACGGACCGATTAATACGACAATTAGAAGTAGTTTAAAATTGAATTTTAAGATTTTCTTACATTGTGACTTAGTTACACTTTTTCGTAGGTATGCCACCTCCATAGGATTTAGTACTCAGAGGAGTAAACCGGTTCACAGCAATGTTGCCGTTCCGTATCATAGCATGGCTTGTAGAAGACGATAGAGACGGCTGTGATTAAACACGTTTAGCGTTAATCACGTTTAAATATCAGTGATGAAAGTCGCCTTTAGTGGGCTAAAGTAGTCTTTAATTGGAGGTGTTAAGGTCCATATTCACGTTCGCGTTCGGCGTGGTTCGCTAAGAGAGCGAGCAGCGGCTGTTCTGTTCGCCGCCGACGCGCTGGCGGGCGAGCGCGCGGGCCAGCGCCGTGTCGCGCAAGTGCGCCGCGCTGCTGGCGTCTTGTAACGATAGCGCTAACGCGTGCGCTAGCGCTTCGTCTTCCGTCTGGAACAGACAATAGTAGATTTCATTACAAGTGCGGAAAGCCTGTCATTGCAAAGAGTTCCGACAAATGTCTACCCGAGCCGAGGCGCAGCCGAAGGTGAGGGTTGACAGTCGGAACAAGTTGCAATGACGGTTCCGCACGTGTACTGAACAACTATTTTTAATACAGTTGCGAAAAAATTAAGCAATTTAATAAAATAATAAAACACAATAAACTCGACTAACTAATCGTAAAAGAATAAGCAGACTTTTTTTTGTTTTCTTCACCCATTCTGGGTTGGCAAAGGAAACTATGATCATACAGCCAAGGCTTCAGTAGAATTTTTTTATTGATATGAAATGAAAATTAAATTAAATGAGATGAAATGAAATGCAACCTAACAAAAGCAATCCGAATCCTACAGGAGCGCCTTTCCTTATTTCTCTCTTTTACCACATCGTTTTCCATTAAAGCCACATTATTGCACTAATTCCACCATACTAAGTACCTACCACAATAAAAACCAGAAAAAACTAATTTAGAAAATTAAGAAATAAGGTCCCTCATTTTCTTTTCACTTACTTGCGCAAACTCCTATAAACAGATACTATGGTAATAGTCTACTATGGTAATAGTGCGTAGTAATGCACGTCATACCATATTTAGTAATCTGTGGTCAAGGTCATACAGCCAATTTTATGTATTTTTTATATTCATAAATTATATGGCCGATACTAATATTAATTTAATGTATAATTAAAATTACTTTTAAATCTGATATTGAAACAAACTAGTACCTAGCTTCTTTTTAGAAATATTTGCATGAATCATAAAAACTTCTATGATTTTTTTTAGTAAAAACTTCGTGGTTGGTTTTTTCTTTTTAATAGACAATATTTTGACAGTTGGGAAAGAAAACGCACGAGTTCGGGAAAGGTAAAGAAAAAGTTCGAGTGTGTAATAGCCCACATCCCGAACGCTATACGTCCCTGCAATACGCCACTTTTTGAGCAACTGTATTAAAAATATTTTTTCACTTCTCATGCTCGTAAAGTTCGTGTTTATGTTGGGTATAGGCTGCATAAAATCGCTTTTTATGCTCTAGTGCATAAAGTAAAATCTTCGTCTAAGTCAGACTTTAAGACAAAGGTTGTCAGCTAAACAGTCACACACGCAATTAAACTTCGTTAAATAAACTTGTTATTTCATTCTGTTTCTTCAATTTTGTAAATATAACTAATCCATATTAAATTACTAAATTAGTAAAACTAGGCAAAACTAATGAGTCTTCTAAGAAATAAGTATTTCAAAAGCATTATGGACTACGATCTATGCTAAAGTCACTGCGCTGCACTGCCACGTATAAAAAAAAGAAAAAGAGAGTCTTCCCGCCAATATGGCGAAGTCTTTATTTTTCTTTTTTGCAGTAGTTATTACTATTTATTTTCTTCACATTCGAAGTGAAAAGCAGAGTGTATAAATCATACATAAAACCACGTTTTATGCACTTGTTGTACAATCTACTATATATTGCACTAGCTTTCCACCCGCAGCATCGCCAGACGTCTGTCACTCGATCACTGACCTCTATAATACAAGTACGCTGGACTTCATACTATCAATTTCAAAATGAAGCCATTTGATTTTCGCCATTTTGGCGCTGATAGCAGCGTGAACGTCCATAGAACTAATAATAGAGATGAAAACATAGCTCAAATTACACTTACTTAAATATATTATTTTATGAATGAAAACGTTTATTTTACATATAAAATAGTATTTACTAGCGGCCGCCCGCGGTTTCACCCGCGTGGTTCCCGTTCCCGTGGGAATATCGGGATAAAAAGTACATATAAACCTTCCTCTTGAATCACTCTATCTATTAAAAAAAAACGCATCAAAATCCGTTGCGTAGTTTCAAAGATTTAAGCATACAAAGGGACATAGGGAAAGAGAAAGCGACTTTGTTTTATACTATGTAGTGATTAGCTTCAGACAAGCTTTTCAATCATTTTTAACCATGAATTTCACTTACTTGTAGAAGGTTATCCCGCTGCCTTTTTGATAGCCAGTTCTACAAAATACGCATACTCTCATGAAAATATGTTCAGATCACGTAGTATACATAAAATACACAAAGTAAAGTCTTATTCCACGGTTTTCACATACATTATCAGAGAATTACTCAAAACAACGATCAGCCATTTGCAATTTTAGTACCCGAGACGCTCGAGCGGGGCGCTTTGAATCGGCACAAAAAATAACTGTCATTTCGTATACAACATTTAGTCCAGCGTACTTGTATTATAAAGGTCAGTGCACTCGATGTATTTGCGCACAAATCTCACCCTCACCGCCGCGCCGGCGGTGAAAATCCATAGAAATTAGATCCGCAAAAGAGCTAGAATATATGCGATAGAAAGAGATGCAACGAGCGGCCGTTCGTAATTTGCACCGTACAAGCTGAATTCCACTTTATTGCGTCATAGTTAGAGTTGCTATTTATTTAAATGACTTAGCGGAGTGCAGTATCTGTTACTAGTAACTATTTACTAATTTGTGGCATCGTCGAGACGTTAACCCGCGGTAATGTGATATTTTTCCGGGATAAAAATCACGTCGATCACTTGCTAAGACGAACAAACAAACAAACAAACACACTTTCACATTTATAATATAAGTATGGATAATACCGAACAGGGTGTTAGGGGCACCGATGCAAAAACTAACCATGGCTTCAGGCCATCATGCTGAACAACGTACAGCAAGAATTTTTTGTCGGAAATGAAAAAAATATTTCGACTCTCCATACAAAATGTCCCGATTAGTTGCTAAATTTGTATGAGAAGTCGATTATTTTTTTTCATTTTCGACAAAAAATTCTTGCTGTACGTTGTTCAGCATGATGGCCTACAGCCATGGTTAGTTTTTGCATCGGTGCCCCTAACACCCTGTATATTATGCAAGATTAGTTTTTATTTATTTATTTATTTTTATTTTTATTTTATTATTAAGGAACAACAAACAGCCTACTTAAACTTCTTAGGCACTAGTATTAGTAAAGCTTAAATTAATTTGGCCAAAAGTGTTATTCACAAATAGCACAATTTTGATAATGCCATCGTTAAAATACAAATAACTAGGTATAAAAAAAAGAGAACAACTAAACAAAATGAGCATAATATTAACTTAAAACAAATTATTATTAGAATACAATGATAGATTAACCTACCTAAAATTATTATTTAATTTTATTTAATAAGTAAGTATAATAAAAAATATGAAAATGCCTCATGCCAAAACTAAGTTTAGCTTCACCGTTACTAGTTTAACTAGTTTAAGTTTCACCGTCAAGCTTCATCCGCCGGAAATATTTTCGGTTATAGAAAACTATTTTTCATTCACATTTAGAAACATAAAAAGACCTTAGGCCCATAACATAGATATTATCACATCACACAAAACTTTTTAGTAAAAATTACATTTTCATGCCAAGCTTTTTTGCTGACTGTACTTAAATATTGTATTGTCATCTAAACCAAACCTGTATCCAAAGTTTCAGCTCCATCGGACACTGGGAAGGGGGTCTAATTAAGCTTGCAAGATTTGTCCCCCAGTAACTAACAAACTAACTAACAAACTAACTAACTAACATGGCAAGTTAGTTAGTTAGTTTGTTCAACCTCTAACATTATCTAAATTAAACTATTAGTCAGTTTAAGTAGGTACTCACCATATTTCCTTGTACTTCGCTAAATGTAGACACGGTGACCATGGGAGGTGCGACTTTGTTTTCGGCTGCTTTCATTCTAGCCATAGCTGCGTTTCTGTAAACGATAAACATTTTATTTGTTATTTTAACTTTTTTAAAGAAAGTAGTTATATTCAAAACAGGTAAAATTGTAAATAAAACAGGGAGAAAAAACAACCCTTGAAGATTTTTTTGGGAACCGATGGCGTAGTTTCTACAAGGTAAATCACAATCTAATTTGAATAAACAAATTTGACTAGGACTATAAAATGTATGAAAACTACAGGAAAGAGGCGGGGTTTTGTGGCTGTTAGCCAAGGTTGTACCCAGGGGGGGGGGGGGGGTCCAGGAGGTCTGGTCAGGAGGTCATGGCGTTGCCATGACATTGTTTTTGTGTGTTTAGTTGTCAATTATATATTATTATTATATTATTATTTTATCTGTTTCGGTCCATTTTATACCTAAGAAATTAATTTGTTATTAAATTGTTTAAAAAATATAAGATTTTAAACTTTCGCGTTCCATTATAATTATAAACAAGAGTAACGGGACTCAACGCGACACTGTCGACACTGTCGCGTTGAGTCCCGTTACTCTTGTTTAAAAAACCTGTTATTTTTAGGTTTTTATCTTTACTTTAAAAGTAATAAACATTATGACTGTGGACTGCCTGCCTTTTTAATTGGCTGCCCCGCCACAGTATCTGTGTCCCAAATTTCAGCCAAATCCGTTCAGCCGTTTTGGCATGATTGAGCAACAAACATCTAACCCCCCCCCCCCCCAACGGACCCCCCCGACAAAAAATCCTGGGTACGTGCTTGTTGTTAGCCCAGGGCACTGTGTCTGTGTGCAACAATTTGGGTCGACCAGAGACGGTGAGCTCAATGAAGCCATTGATACGTTATAATATTACAAATACGAGAGTAAAACTCCGGCGTGACAGTTTCGCGTAGTTATGGAGAAATTCAACTCCAAAATTAGGCGGATTTCGAACTTAGGAAATTTTTCTCGTACCTGACGCGTTGGTAGCTCCCAGAACTTATATATTTTATTAGACAATTAGGTTCTCTATTACCAATAAAAAAAACAGTTCATGCTATACCCAAAAAAAAAACGGTTTCGAAAACCGCCTAACTTTGGAGTTAAATTTCTCCTTATCTACGCGAAACTGTCACGTCGGAATTTTACTCTTGTATTTGTAATATTATAACGTATCTATTACTTCGTTTATCTCATCGTGTCTGGTCGACCCAAATTATTCTACACAGTGCAGGAAAAAAAGTTAAAGTTAAAGGAAAAAAATAGGCATGATGACTGATTTTGATAAAGTACTCCAAAATGTTTGTACACGTCTATTTTATACGAAACTAGCGGCCGCCCGCGGTTTCACCCGCGTGGTTCCCGTTCCCGTGGGAATATCGGGATAAAAAGTAGGGTAAAACCGCCTTGTATCGGCCACGTCGTGGTATCGGCCACTTCCTAGGAATTTGATCATAAACTATTAAATATTCGATCTACTTGCACAAATTCTGCTCTATAATGAACATTATATTGTTGTCTTTAAATGAATTAAATGATGCGGCGATCAAAGTTCATTTGACAGTTCAGTAGCATTGGATCTTGTAACCTGCGCAGTCGTGTCGAAATTCACGCCATTTTCTAGTCAAAATTGACGAGTTCGAGGTTATGGGGGAAAGGGTTTGCAACTTATCTAGGAGGTTTAAATCGTTGATTCTTGCTTGTGAAGGTTAAAGAGATTATAAAGCAACATTATTGATTAATATTTTTGTGTTTTTTTGAGAATTTTAATAAAAAATCCAATGGCCGGATTTAGGGTTGATTATTTCATAAAAAAGCCTGATATCGGCCGTTAAAAATGGTGATGGCCGATACAAGGCGAGTCAAAATCCTGATATCGGCCACTAAACATTAAGTCATGGGCGATACAAATGTTACTTCGTACAAATCTAGGTACACTAGATTAGATAATTAATTTAGATAATTATAAGACTATTGTGTGCGATAATTTAATGACAGTGTCACCTACGTTTCTAGTTACGTGAAATGTTTTTAGAAAATTTATTTAAAAAATTACGATTTTTTGTTTAGTTACTTTTATGTGGAAGTATTATTTATTTATTATTTATTATTTATTTTAAGGCCTATGCCCAGCAGTGGGCGTCGTTCGGCTGACATGATGATGATGATGATGTGGAAGTATCATTGTTGATGTGCGAACTGTAATATTAAATTTATAATAACTTGTTAATAGTATTTGATTTATAGACTTTCCTTTAAGACATATTAAAGTTTGTAAAATAATCTTAAATCTCTAAAATAAAAATTCCGACTTCAAAATTTATTTGTTACTATTATTTAAGAATATCTTTATGCAAGAAAAAAACAAAAAGAAAGAAATTTATTCTAAACACGTTAAATTGCCTACCCCTTAAGTTTGGATTGTTAAAAAAATTCATGGTATATGTACCTATGTTTTTTATATTATATCTCTATGTATATATTTGTATACTTATCTTTATCTTTCATTATTAATTCGAAGTATATTTGTATTGTCCATAATGTTAGCCTAGGCCGATACAAGGCAAACAGGTGGGCGATTTTTGGGCGCAAGTGGCCGATATTAGGGAAATTGGGTGTGTACAAAGAAAAACATCAATATAAAAAAATGTTATCCAAATTTCAAATATTTTATTAGTTCATAGGAAAGTCAAATAACAACAGTTTATTAAAAAATATCTCCTAGAAAGCTAGGCTAATAAATGTGGGAATAGGAAGCAAATCAATGTGAAATATTGTTGACGTGGCCGATACAAGGTGGTTTTACCCTACATATAAACCTTCCTCTTGAATCACTCTATCTATTAAAAAAAAACGCATCAAAATCCGTTGCGTAGTTTCAAAGATTTAAGCATACAAAGGGACATAGGGACAGAGAAAGCGACTTTGTTTTATACTATGTAGTGATAACTCATATTTTTGTTTAAATTAAAGGGTTTTTAAGTAATTTTCCACCAAAACGCTAAAAGTGTCATGGCGTCTGCCTGTGACGTCACCCTTTCGTAAATAAATAGGTAGGTAAATATTTATAGTGACTTTTGTGCTAAGATATATTGTTTGCTTTGTTGATTCGTTTACAATATTTTGTGCATTGGCAGCACTGGCAATATTTACGAAAGCGCGACGTCACGCTCTTCTGATTGGTGTTCTATCTTACATGGCGGATTGTTAGAATTTGCATTTTTATTTTTACAAAAATAACAATGAACTCGCATGTAATTTAAAAACGAGTGCTTATATAATAATCGGTATATTCTGTAAAATTAAATTATATCGTTATTTCGGTGATCCGTATTGTATGTCATCATGCCTATTGCTGATCATGTTGACTCACGCTGCCTGTCGCCTCTTGGCGGCGAGCTTCCCCCCGCAGGCGTGGTCGGTGGCGTGGCGGTGGCGCAGGCAGAAGTTGAGCGCGCACTCGCCACATACGAGAGGGACCATCTCTTTCGTCTTGCAGCCTTTGAAGGAACACCGGTTTGTGAACACCTGCAACGAATTAGTTATACCAGTAGGGTTAACATGACGGCAACGAGATAGCACGAGATTGTTTGTCGCGCGCCTTCCAACCAATCAGCAGTCACGCGCGCTATCTACGAGCGATCTGAGTGGTCGAAAGTAATGCGACAAACTATCTCGTGCTGCCATGTTAGTCCTACAGGGGCCTGTTTCATAAAAATTACAATTGTCAGTGACAGGTGACAGGCGAACAGTCGACAATTGTACGTTTCATAAAACATTTGGTCTGACAGAGATATTTGGTAAGACTTGTCGTGATCGTGACAATGGTTTTATGAAACAGTGACAAAAAAGTGACAATTTACCACTGTATTCTTGTATACAAGCACAGATAATATAATACTATACTAGTAATACAAGTAAAAGTGTGTCAAGTTTTATGAAACGACTATTGTCATGACAATCCGACATATGTCATGACTTTTGACAAATTGTCGACTTGTCAAGCTTTATGAAACAGGCCCCAGTGTATAAGAAAAATAAGCAATAATATTTTAGGATGTCATTCTACCCATGAAACTGCGAAACTTTCCCTTAGAAACATAGGTCATGGTCACATAGGTTTGTTCTATGGAACATGACGTCATGGGACAAAACAACACCCCTTTTTGTTTCATTGAACTACGTACTAACTCTTCAACCGAGTCTACCGCCATAGAACAAAATGTGATTGGAATCATATATTTTCCCAAAATCTTCCATGACAAGCTACATAAATGACACTGATCTTAACAGTAACAAGGTCATAGTTTCCTTGTTACATAAAACAATTTGTGAAATACAAGTAGGTACATAAGAATATGTAGTAGTAAATGAAATAAGTTTTTGTAAAGATTTCATTTTTATGACAACCTTTTTTGCTGACTGATGGGAAACTACCAGTTGGGATTTTAAAATGGCTGATGGATGATGAATAGAATAGAACGCTTGTTATATGCGTGCGCGCGAGTGCGAGTAAGTGCGCGCGACTGGGGCGTTTATGGCGTTAGTAACAGTACATATTTTTGTTTTTAGGTTATTGAAAAGATTAGTATTCAATTTTTACCACTCTACCTTATTTCTTCTCTCCCTGGCCGGGTCGGACGTGCACTGGTTGTCTATATGCGCGCCTACGGCGACGTCAGGCGGCTCGCCGCGGCGGCCCGGCACCGGCGCGCCGCACAGCGGGCACACGGGCACTTGCACGTCGCGCGTACTAGGCGCGGGGCACTCGTGTTTCACGTATGCGAAGTGCTCAGAGCTGCGAATATATACATAAATAGATATAAATATTAGACACCATCATCATACACACTATGCAACCAAAATTAAGAAGCTTAGGCCTGAGTTCAAACACACTCGGTCAGTTGGTTGGCTAATGGACATGATTGGTATTTGTATGAGTAACCAACTGTTACTGTTACTGATTGACGATGACGACCTTACATTACAATTTATGACCTAAGGCACTTGTGTTATGGTAATGGGAAATAACATTGAGAATAACCACCTACTCCCAGATATAAGAAATTTTCATAGGAAAGTTTTCTACATTGACCTGTAGGGCTAACATGGCAGCAACGAGATAGCACAAGATAGTTTGTTGCATTACTTTCGACCAATCAGATCGCTCGTAGATAGCGCGCGTGACTGCTGATTGGTGGGAAGGCGCGCGACAAACTATCTCGTTGCTGTCATGTTAGCCCTACTGGCTAGAAACAGAATCCAGGACGTCAGAGATACCGGAACTTTGAGAACTGATGCATATGCAACCACCAAGGTCGTCACACATATAAATTTGCACTACTAGAAAATACTAGTCGTGTGTACAGGCAAAACTTGAAGGCCAAACCACATCAAACCAAATTATAATAAAAACTGGTAAGCTTTTGTTGACGACTGATTTGGCGCAGGGGTAGGCTACCCACCTTCTGCGCCAGTGGTCTCGGGTTCGATTCCCGAACAAGACAAATATTTGTATGCATGAACATGTCTATTTGTCTTGGTCTGGGTGTTTTCTATGTATATTAAGTATGTATTTACAAACAAAAAGTATTTAAGTATATATTTATCCGTTATCAAGTTTTCCATGATACAGAATTCTTAATGAAATTAAAATGGACTTTGATAATTGGTGTGAATGTAAGAAGTTATTTATTTATTTATTTATTTTGTTTACACAACGGGTAGGCACTTAGCCTTCATTGCACCTGATGTTAAGTGAAGATAATGCTAAAGGTGGTAACTCTCGGAATCCTCAACCACTGAGGAACTGGTTATCTTATCTCTAACTGCTGGAACGCAGTAATGCTGCAAACATAGATTAGATATGATGCGATGGTGGTAGCTAGCCAGGCGATCTTAGAACAAGTCCTACCACCAACCAAACTGAATACAATATGTACCCCCCCACTGGGAATCAAACCCGGGACCTCTGGGTGTGATATTGGTGGTGTGTACCACTAGACCACAGAGGTGGTCATAAAAGTTTGTATGTTTCTTCATTTCTTACTCATCACAAAAGTTGGTCAATGGATTTAGATGAAATCCTACTAATATATAATATTATAAATGTGAAAGTTTAGATGTTTGGATGTTTGTATGTTTGTTAGTCAATCACGCCAAAACGGATGAACGGATTTGGCTGAAATTAGGTACAAAGACGCTTTGTAGCCTGAAGAGGAACATAGGCTACATTTTATCGCGGAAAAATATCACATTCCCGCGGGATAACGTCGTGAAGTCCACGCGGGCGAAGCCGCGGAAAACTAGTGTTACATATAGCAGAGCTATACCATGACCCAGAATAGGATAGCCTAAGATACTTCCTATTCCAAAATTCCTACAAGAATGTAATGGTAACCAAACTAATGCTAAGCAATATAAAACCAAAAATTAAAAAATAAATTGGTAATTCCATTGCTTATTTATTTGTCCTTCTCTAACTAAAGGGCCTCACAGACTAACAGTCTGCCAGTTAGCCGAGATCCATGTTATTATTTATAGGGGGGACGCCAGCGAAGCCGGACGGGTGATCAGTCACCTAGGCCGGGACCATTTCACCCAGTTCCCCAAAAAGAGAGAGATCCATGTTAATCAGACATGATATTTAGTTTTTGTATGTAAAACTGTGAGTGTGTGGGCGATTAAATATCTATATGAAACAAAATGTAATAAATTGCTTGCACCATTTAATACCATGTAAGGTAGATGACAAAGCTAAAACCTGGTGTATGGTTACAATATATAATTACTGTTTCTATAAATGTACAGAATGTTCTAGCTAGATGTTAGTCATCACTTTATGTTTGCAATAAAATAATAATATAACTTACCAGAAAACCTCTTTACATGCTCCGCATTTCATAGGCAAGAAATCTGAAACAAAAGACCAAGTAAGTACAGTAGGTAAACATATTAGGGACAGACAGTTTACTTACTAAAAGTAATGAAAGGTGATGTTCAGTTATATAGCTAATCTAAATTTATTTTGAGGTCGAATAGTTTAGATTTAAATTTCGAAACATTTAGTAGTATAATAAGATTTTGGCCAAGGTCAGAGGCACTGAAACTGTTAAATTAAAACTTACCTAGCTTGTTACAGGAACTGTATGAGCAATTTTTTCCTATGTGTGGGAACTCCATTCTGATATTTTACTCAGGGACGCTCTCGGAGTAATGTATCTTGATTATGACGTCAACGATAAACCGTGATCTCTTATATATCACCAAACACATAAATTATTGCAAAAATAAGTTCGTCATTTCATTTGCCATGAATGAAACGCAAAATTGTGTTTGACGTTGACCACACGTTGACTGACGTTTTGTTTTTTTTTTTTTGGTTCATTTTTTCCTGCTTCGTGCAGAAAAGGCAAAGGCTCATTTGCGCCATACAGCCATGACTTCAGTTTATTTTCAGAAGATATTTTGCACAGCTTATGTTTTCAGTCTTCATTCTTATATATCTTCTATAGTGCTTCTTATAAAATTGTATAGAGCAGGATAACATTTAAAATTTTTTGCATAGTACAATAGTCATCTTTTTATAAGTACTGGCAAACACTTTAAGTCATACTGCCAGTTTTTAGTTTAAAATTGTTTCTTCACAATTTAATGACTTTTAACCTTCGATCAACAATAACACGTGTACATACTACTGTTGATCGAAGCTTTTAACTATTTGACCGATTCAAGAACGTATTTTATTAAACGACCCACATAAAGCTAGAAACACATTTCTCTGGCGCAGCGCAGCGTCGACCCGGGTGTGCACACCTCTGAGTACTGACAGAGGTGCACACTTTACTAGTGTGGCGCAGCGCGTTCTGACGAAATTTTTGATCAGTGTCAATCGTCAGCACTGTAACTATCGTTCCAGTTACAAAAAAGTCACGATGAAAAATCACTGTGACTTCGTCACGTCGATAAAAAAGCTACAAGGATTATTTGGAACTGTCATTGTATGTTGGAACATTGGAACGACGTCATGACAAATTAAGTTACAGTGCCACAAACTTTGCTGTGCCGGTGGCCAAAATGTGAAACTAACGTGATTTTTTTTAATGTCATTTTGCTGTCAAGTTGATGTTCAACATCATGAAGTTTGACTTAATACTCTGAGGTAACTGGAGCTCTCACCCTGAATAAAAAAGTGTCGCCACCAAATTTGACATTTATGTATGTAGTGGCTGTCAGCTGTCTCATATGACCATACGTATTTTTTTAAAGTGTAGGTGAGACGGAAGACAGCCACTGTGTTATTTGTGGTATTCAAAAAATTGTTCGTACTGCACGCTCCAGTTACCTCAGTATTAAGTCGAACTTCATGCTCAACATGGTCCAACCATAGCGCTGCTGACGGCTGAAGTTCTTAGAAGTCAGGGCCGGTTAAATTACTACAAAAAAAAGAAAAACGTACGTAGCGCCGCTGTCACCGGAACAGAAAAGGTTGTGGCACTGTAGGTACCTACTATTACAACACAAGGCAGACAAACAATTTAGCTTATCACAATATACTTCACACTTTACACAGGCTTAGGACTGTCGCATATTTTTGAAACTACGCGGCGTGTTTATTATTTTGATCAACTATTTACATTAGTTTGATTTTTTATTATTTTACGTTATTTACATCTTTTTAGTTTTTTGTGTTTTTTTTATTTATTATAATACATTATTTACACTTTTTTGTTTTTATATTATTTACACCGCCTTTTTCTAATATTTATATTCTTTACAGTAATTTGCATTAAAAATAATAGCAAATAGCAAAATAGCGCGAAAAAGTAACAACGTTATTTTGGAACGTCGTTAGTTGCGAAAAAGTCACTGTGACTTTCTTAGGCGGTTGATCACGGTGATTTTTTCACCGTGACGTATCACCCAAGTCTACCTACAATCGAGTCGTTGCCGAGCTAACATAACATCTGCATTACCTATGTTTTCTTCTAATTTTGAAAACAATTTCTGTTCTTACTTGAACATATTAAATCCAAAAAAAAATATGTTGATGATTACGATGATAAGGTGATGATGAATGAATACGAGATGCAATTTATATCTATACTAATATTATAAATACACTTTGTTTGTTTGTAATAGATAAACTCAAAAAATACTGAACCGATTTTAGAAATATTTAGTGTAATTTATTTTCAAATCAGAATTATACATTATTTTTGTTATAAAATTAAAAAGTATAGTGTAGGGCAGAGGTACCCTTTGTGGCAACTTTAAGGAATTTTTGAGTTTTAAGCACTAAGTACTAAATGGTCTTAGGTATTTAAGACACAAATTATATCTTAAATTAAAGATAATTTATCTAGCTTTAAAGGTACATTTTTAATTTTTTTTAAAAGTTAAATACTTAGTTTTTTGTATATAATACAAAATGTCTGAGAGGTGCCAAATGTACCGGTTTTGGCCACTTACTGATAGTTAAACTTTTGTAAGTATTGCGAAAAATCTAAACCAAACCCAGGTAAAATCAATATATTCTAATGCGCTAGAAACCAGTCAATTGCAAAACAACAATTTAGTTGTAAAAAACAAAGATTTATAAAGTATTTCAACCAAAACAAATTTCTTAAAATTGTCATACAAAACATTTTTGCAAACAGTAAATGGAATTTATTGAAAAAAAAAATTATGACATAAGGAATTCTAACGGTTGTTATTATTACCTTAAAATACCTTATTTTAATTGCCTTTAGCAAAAATTACGAAAAGTTGTTTAGAAAACTTTTAGAGCAAAAAGTGGCCAAAACCGGTACAGTGGCCAAAACCGGTACAGTGGCCAAAACCGGTACGCCTGCCCTACTTAAAACACTTTAATACTGTTTTAAACATGATAATGAATTGGTGACTCTTCTAAACAAAAAAATATTTTTTTTTGAAGATACAATGCTAGAAAGTGGAGGGGGGTCTGGCCATGGCCCGCTATTATTTCTCGGCTGCTTGGGCTCCTATGCAACGAGTGAGATAGAAAATGGCTTTGGTCTGGCCTTGGTCTGGCCATGGCCCGCTATTATTTCTCGGCTGCTTGCAAGTGCAACGAGTGAGATAGAAGATGGCTTTGGTCTGGCGCAATCGGAGCCGAGCGGCTGCGCTGCGCTGCGCCAGAGAAATGTGTTTCTAGCCATACTAAATTACTAAATGTATGAAACCGATCGCGCTGCGCTGCGCCAGCGAAATGTGTTTCTAGCTTTCACACTGTTTAAAGGCTGATTTTACATTGATCCAGTAGTTCGATCAAAGATATTTATTATCTTTGAGCTCGATCCAGCGTCACTGGATTGGGCGTTTTCACATTGGACGATAACGGTAACGACACGATATCGGCACGATATCGTCGGACTGGCAGTTTCATACAATCACTACTAAATGCTTTCACACTGTGTCGTTACCGTCAACGATATCGTCTGTCGTGCCGATATCGGTGACGACACAAGTGCGGAAGATGCGAAGCCGGTTATTAACGAAAGTAACCAAGGGTAATTAACAGTTTTATTTACTGCATTTTTGGGTTTTTACGCTAAAAGCCACCGCTAGGTAGCGCTTGTTTCTTGATTTGCTAGGTGTGAGTTCCGCGACGATTATGCCTGCTTGTTGATTGGTGGAGAGGAGAGAGGAGGTGGATCTCCTCCCGCCTCACCTCTCCCTTCTATTTCGAGTATGTAATATCGACAATGACCGAACGATAGTAATAATTTTTAAGTGACTACAAAACTGAACTGATTTAAATGCGGTTTTCAGGAAAGTATTTGTTACATTTAGGATAAAGTTTTAGTATTTTAACCGACTTCAAAAAAGGAGGTTTTCAGTTTGACCCGTATGTATGTATGAAGGTTTGTCCGCGAGATGCGGTTTTCAGAAAAGTATTTGTAACATTTAGGAGAAGGTTTTGGTATTACAACCGACTTTGAAAAAGGAGGTTCTCAGTTTGACCCTTTATGTACATTATGTATGTTTGTCCGTGAATATCTCACGTTTGGCTGAATCGATTTTGATACGTTTTACATCAGATGAGTATTTGTGATTGATGCGGTTTATGTGTACATTCCTAACATACTATAGGCACAGTTTAAGCAATCTTTCTATACAGTTGGACGACGCCCTTGAAGTTGGGCGATGCCGACGCCTGTATAGGTATTTACGTAAGTACGTAAGGGTTGTCACTTTAAAATGTGACCGTGGACCTTTTACGACCCCGGGTGGATACATTGGTATTGCGATATTAAATTAATAACATAATTTAATAATGCAAATGCAATGTCAAAATTATTAAAAAATTCAAGACGGCGGCCGACTTTTTTGTTTGTAGGCTGATTTCGATGAAACTCGATTTATGGTACTATTTTGACAAGAAAACAGCAACGCAATGTTAAAAGTATAAAAAAATCCAAGATGGCGGCCAACTTTCTTGTTAGCACGCCGATTTCAATGAAACGCAGTTTCTGGTACTATTTTGACAAGAAAACAGCAACGCAATGTTAAAAAAAATAAAAATTCAAGATGGCGGCCAACTTTTTTGTTTGCTGGCTGATTTCGGTGAAATTCTGTTTCTGGTACTATTTTGACAAGAAAACAGCAACGAAATGTTAAACATGATAAAAATCCAAGATGGCAACCGACTTTTTTGTTTGTGGGCCGATTTTAATAAAACTCAGTTTCAGGTTCTATTTTGACAAGAAAACAGCAACGCAATGTTAAAAATATAAAAATCAAGATGGCGGCCAACTTTTTTGTTTGCAGGCCGATTTCAATAAAACTCAGTTTGTGGTTCTATTTTGACAAGAAAACAGCAATGCAATGTTAAAAATATTAAAAATCCAAGATGGCGGCCACCTTTTTTGTTTGTGAGCCGATTTTGATGAAACTTGGTTTTTAGTACAATTTTGACAAGAAAACAACAACACAATGTTAAAAGTATTAAAAAATCCAAGATGGCGGCCAACTTTTTTGTTAGCACGCCGATTTCAATGAAACGCAGTTTCTGGTACTATTTTGATATGAAAACAGCAACGCAATGTTAAAAATATAAAAATTCAAGATGGCGGCCAACTTTTTTGTTTGCTAGCTGATTTCGGTGAAATTCAGTTTCTGGTACTATTTTGACAAGAAAACAGCAACGAAATGTTAAACATGATAAAAATCCAAGATGGCAACCGACTTTTTTGTTTGTGGGCCGATTTTGATAAAACTCAGTTTCTGGTACTATTTTGACAAGAAAACAGCAACGAAATGTTAAACATGATAAAAATCCAAGATGGCAACCGACTTTTTTGTTTGTGGGCCGATTTTGATAAAACTCAGTTTCTGGTTCTATTTTGACAAGAAAACAGCAACGCAATGTTAAAAATATAAAAATCAAGACGGCGGCCAACTTTTTTGTTTGCAGGCCGATTTCAATAAAACTCAGTTTGTGGTTCTATTTTGACAAGAAAACAGCAATGCAATGTTAAAAATATTAAAAATCCAAGATGGCGGCCACCTTTTTTGTTTGTGAGCCGATTTTGATGAAACTTGGTTTTTAGTACAATTTTGACAAGAAAACAACAACACAATGTTAAAAGTATTAAAAAACCCAAGATGGCGGCCAACTTTTTTGTTAGCACGCCGATTTCAATGAAACGCAGTTTCTGGTACTATTTTGACAAGAAAACAGCAACGCAATGTTAAAAATATAAAAATTCAAGATGGCGGCCAAATTTTTTGTTTAAAGTAGTACCAGAAACTGAATTTAATCGAAATCGGCCAGCAAACAAAAAATTTGTCCGCCATCTTGGATTTTATATTTTTAACATTGCGTTGCTGTTTTCTTGTCAAAATAGTACCAGAAACTGAGTTTCATCGAAATCGGCCTGCTAACAAAAAAGTTGGCCGCCATCTTGGATTTTTTAATACTTTTAACATTGTGTTGTTGTTTTCTTGTCAAAATTGTACTAAAAACCAAGTTTCATCAAAATCGGCTTACAAACAAAAAAGTTGGCCGTCATCTTGGATTTTTAATATTTTTAGCATTGCGTTGCTGTTTTCTTGTCAAAATAGTACTAGAAACTGAGTTTCATCGAAATCGGCCTGCTAACAAAAAATTTGTCTGCCATCTTGATTTTTTTTTATACTTTCAATATTGCGTTGCTGTTTTCTGGTCAAAATAGAACCACAAACTGAGTTTCATTGAAATCAGCCTGCAAACAAAAAAGTCAGCCGCCATCTTGTATTTTTTTATACTTTTAACATTGTGTTGTTGTTTTCTTGTCAAAATTGTACTAAAAACCAAGTTTCATCAAAATCCGCTCACAAACAAAATAGTTGGCCGCCATCTTGGATTTTGGAAATTTGCCTTTTTTTTAATAAGCGATATGAAGATTTGTACTCACTCACACTACATGTCGTATGCAACATAATATTAATTTAAAAATAAATTATAACGATAAAGTCGTGATAGCCCTGGAAGACTTGTCCCGAGTTACTATGAACGGCGTTGTATGTAACTCGGGACAACCACTCCCCCGTCTCACCCCGCAAGCCCCGCACGATTGACCTGTCTAGACGTCTCCGTCGGCCTACTGTATGAAAAGTTGCTTATTCTGTGCTATAGGTATAAAATAAAACACTATCACGGATTTTTTCACGCAATTTATTTAACAACTTGGTTGTTGTTAAATAAATTGCGTAAAAAATCCGTGAAAGTGTTTTATTTATATGGACAGTTCGCGCAGAAATCTAAGATGTGTTTATACTATAGGTACTATTTACCAAGATAATAGGTAGGTACACGAAAATTGCCTGCATGATGCACTAAAAAGAATGACAAAAAATATTTTTATAAAAAATAAAAGTGCCTTCAAAAAAATGCCGCCAAAAAGTCAGAAATAATACCTCTAACTCTAATACTGTATTCACAACAAATAACTTAAGTAGGTAAGTACTTTGAAGTGCCCGACGTCTTGAAAGTACTTACTTACGTTATTTGGTGTTAATTCAGTATAGAGGTATTATTTATTTGTTACTTTTTGGTGGCATTTTTTTAAAGGCGCTTTTTTATATTGGTAAGTAATATTATGTGCATGTAAAAATAATGTGCCTTATTGGTGTGGATCTATAATTGGTTTACTGTAGCTATTAATAGTTTCATAATTGGTATTTTAACTGTTGATCCACCAAATAAATAAAATGTCCTCGAAAGTGTCCTGGCTCATTCGAAAAAAATTATAAAACATTTTACTTCGCGCACACAGTTTATCGAAGAGAAGGTAATATGTTCCCTCTAAATATCGCACTTGAAGAATAGGATCAACCCAAAATGTTCTTTGACGATATCGTTTTTTTCGCCGTAAATATAAAAGATAAAGCAAACGTAATTTGTTTACTGCTGCCTAGTATAATAACTAATATAAAACTTGGAGCCGCGCGGTTACTTTAGCTGGCGTAATGCGACTAACCGCATAGCAAGCTGCTGGTTATCGTTTCACACACCGATATCGTTCCGATATCGTGACGATATCGTGCCGATATCGTGCCGATATCGGCGGACGATATCGGGACGATATCGGTGTAATATCGTGTCGTTACCGTTATCGTCCAATGTGAAAACGCCCATTGCCGCGATTGGCACTGGATGGGCGATTGTGCACTACACTGAATTTTACCGTCCAGCGGCAGTCCGATTTTTTACGGTCCGATATGGCAGGCCATAAAATGTATATGTGCGCGCGCTTGTGCACTACACGGAATTTTACCGTCCGACATTTTACTTTTCTCCATCCCGGTTCCCGGTCCGTTTTTTTCCGTTCCGTCCGAGATAACAGCAATGAAAAACGTATGGGCGCTTGTGCACTACACCGAATTTTATCGTCCGGAAAAAAACGGATGGTTGTATTTTAATCATAAATTGTTTATAATACATAGCAAGAATTTATTTATTTCGTGTAGTTTAGGCTTTAAAACATTGAAACTGTGATATTGAACTGAAAACGTGATATTCATGAGCGGGCGGGGCGGGGGAGGGGGTAATCACTGCGCTGCCCCGGCGAATAAAAGACGGACAAGTGCACATTTTCATGCCACGCCCCAGTCCGTAAGGGCGTTTGTGCACTACACTGAATTTTACCGATCCGGCGGTCCGGTTTTTTACGGACCAATATGGCAGCTATGAAAAACATATGGGCGCTTGTGCACCACACTGAATTTTACCGTCAATAATTTGGAAAGCTATTTAAACGGATACAGTATTAACCCTTATCAATCTAAATACGTTAGTTGCTTTAAGCATTTCATGCACATTATTTTACTTTTACACCATATAATTTAAATGAATATCATATGAGTTATCGCAAATAAATTAACGCACGCCAAAATAAATTCAAGCGCCTTTCTCGATTGACGATCGATTTGGCGCAGGAGTAGGCTACCCACCTTCTGCGCCAGTGGTCTCGGGTTCGATTCCCGAACAAGACAAATATTTGTGTGCATGAACATGTCTATTTGTCTTGGTCTGGGTGTTACTATGTATAATATGTATGTATTTACAAACAAAAAGTATTTAAGTATATATTATCCGTTATCAAGTTTCCCATGATACAGTTTCTTAATGAAATTAAAATGGGCTTAGATAATTGGTGTGAATGTAAGAAGTTATTTATTTTTTATTATTAATATTATTTCTCACCAATAACACGTAATATAATATCTAGAACCAAAAATATGGTTTTGGAAATTTTTGTTTGTCTGTCTGTCTGTTGTCCGTGTTTCACGCAAAAACTACTAAACGGATTTTGATGAAACTTTTTTTTGTTATATAGCTAGCTGTAGACATTCGATAGTAGTTAAAAAATAATTTTCATCCTGCCTCAATGAGCGATTTTCTGAGAGGCCATTTAAAAAAAAAAGCTTTCAAAAGCTTCACTAGATGGCGTTGAACAAAGTATGTACATGTCTATGGTATATTTTGGTATGAATCATTTTTACATTAATTACTTTTTAAAAACCCAAAGGAAACTAATAATAAATTAAATAAGTATTGATAGGTACTACTGTGAAGAACAGAAACGAAATAGGTAAATTTAAAGATTAAGGCCCGATTTCACCAATGATATTTAAACGCGATTAACGCTAAACGTGTTTAAAACGTATTTCTGTCCCTGTCACATTCAAACAGATGACAGAGACAGTACTATGTATTAAACACGTTTAGCGTTAATCACGTTTAAATATCAGTGATGAAAGTCGCCCTAAGGTAAATAAATAACATCTGTCTGACGTTCCGTTTTACGTAACAAAAGTCGCGTCAAAGTATATAGCGTTCCGTTCCTTCTAACTGCATAGGTGGGACAGCGCCATCTAGTGAGCGAGCTTTCAGAAAATCGCCCATTAATGTGATTTCGGTAAATGACCCTGTCAGGTACCTCAGGTACCTTTCACTGATAAGAGGATGAACCCAAAATTCTTTCTGTCTTCTACGTCTTCGTACATAAAGCAATAAAGCAAGTAATTGCCGACGTTCCAAGGAACTCATTATTCCTCTCGTTTAAAACGCGTCCGTAGAGTGTAGTTTCAAAGAGATCACTGCGCTGCCCCGGCCAGTAAAAAACCGGACAAGTGCACAAGCCAATCATCCGTGTTTTTCATGCCACGCCGGTCCGTAAAAACGCGGACCGCCCCGGATCGGTAAAATTCAGTGTAGTGCACAAACGCCCTAAAAAAACGGACCGCCGCCGGACGGTAAAATTCAGTGTAGTGCACAAATGCCCGATCAATGTAAACACATTGAGTTATAATGTACTAACGTACTGTAAACATGTTTTACTGGACGCTGTACTGGATTGAAACATGTTTACATTGATCCAGTGCCAATCCAGTGACACTGGATCAATGTAAATCCATTGTAAATCATGGTAAATCAGCCTTAACACTTACGTGGTAGGACTTGTTCTTCGTCCGCCAGTCTATATAATTTGTGCGTCCGCCTGGGTGGCTAGCTATAAGTTGCTAAGTACCACCATCTTATCTAATGCCGGCTCCAAACTATCGTCCAACACTCCAACTGTTCGTCCAACCTTCCACGTGTGGAGACATTGAGTTATAATGTACTGTGGAGAGCATAAACTTATCACTACATAGTATAAAACAAAGTCGCTTTCTCTGTCCCTATGTCCCTTTGTATGCTTAAATCTTTGAAACTACGCAACGGATTTTGATGCGTTTTTTTTAATAGATAGAGTGATTCAAGAGGAAGGTTTATATGTACTTTTTATCCCGATATTCCCACGGGAACGGGAACCACGCGGGTGAAACCGCGGGCGGCCGCTAGTTATAGTATAAATAAGTTTATGGTGGAGAGGTAGTTCGTGAATGTGTGACGATGTTGGAACGTGTTGGGGCGAGATCGGTCCGAATGGCGGTAAATCGTAAGCCCCCAGTACAGGATGGCCGACCATGGTCGGCGACCAAGACCAATACATCGTACATTGACACTTTTGAAAGAACCTTTTTAAACTTGTTCGTTCAAAAGTGTCAATGTACGATGTATTGGTCATGCTCGCCGACCATGATCGGCCATCGTGTACTGGGGGCAGTACCCGGATCAAAGGAGTTGGCCGACTCGCACAAACAGACAGACCCTCCACACGTCACTTCACTCAGGCGATTCAGACGTGTGACGCGCAGCGTCCCGTTCTTAATTACGATACCGTACTCTTGTTTTTGGAGTTATTTGAAGCAGAACCGGTACTAAGGAATCCAAAGCATCGCCGCCATAAGGATAAAATAGCATTTAGCATTACACGATGCTTGGTTGAGAATTTCGAAGTCTATCGATAAATGATGTAGGTATCATAGGTATTCAGCCGGCCTAGCATGAGCGGCTTATAACGCGCGATATGATATGGTACGGCAAGTTGTCTTGCTTACCCCACTAAGGTGTAAGCAAGACGGCATGCCGTACCATATCATATCGCGCGTTATAAGCCGCTCATGCTAGACCGGCTGGTATTAATTTGACAGGTGACAAAATGCACCTATGAAATTAATTCTACCTACCCTACTGTATTGGAATAATAATGAATTACGCACCTTCCTTTCATAGATAATTAACCTTTCGCTATTGAAAATTGAAAATAAAGTACCTATTTAGAAAAAATCGACTCATCTTCAGGTTTTTTAATTTTACGTCGGTTATGAACTTGCAAAACATTATTATATGCACTGAAAAGGTACAGCGCAGAAGCACCTATCACTTCATTCAACGTCCTCCATAGCACCTCCATAGTGAATGAGGTTGGCCATAGATTGGACGATGTGTGGAGAGTCTGTTTTGTTTGATCGATCTCCAAACTATCGTCCAACACTCCAACTGTGAAGGATGTTGGAGTGTTGGAATGTTGGACGATAGTTTAGAGCCGGCATAAGTCTGACGCCATAACAATGATGATTTCGACATTGTTGTGCTCCGGCAGTTAGAGATAAGTAAGATGCCTTTTCCTCAGTGATTGACGATTCCGGGAGTAGTGCACTTCCACTTCAGCCTTAACACCACTTAACATCAGCCGGCCTAGCATGAGCGGCTTTTATCACGCGATATGATATAGCACGTCATGCTGTCTTGCTTACACCTTAGTGGGGTAATAAAGATGGTCATGCTAGGCTAGGCAGGCAGGTGTGATGAAGGCTAAGTGCTACCCCGTTGTAGATAAAAAAAGTAAAAAAAAACATGTAGTACACATACTTAAAACATTTATTTATTTATTTTCCTTCTTATTAGATTCCTTAAAAGTACAGCACATAAAACATATATAAAATATTTTATTTGCTATAGGAACCTGCCTAGGGTCCAAGTCACTTTTTAAAATGTTATAGGTCTTTGTTAAGCCTACAATTTTTTTTATGTGGACTCCCTTATTAGGAAGCTCCTGGTCTTTTATAATCATATCATCTTGATCTTGATCAGTGAATGCTCCATCAGCATGTATGCTGTCTACATTTTGACATTTGGTCATAAGTTTTCTGAGCTCCACTTCTTGTCCATCACTTATTATTGATCCTTTATAAACTAGAGAACAGTAAGACAACAATTCAGATGTAGAATTAAACAATCTCTTATCAAATTTTTTAAAAGATACAGGCATATAGCACTCAACTAATTCGGTTGGCCAATTACTTATTTCACTCCACACCTGGTAAATAAAGTTAACCCACGTTATGAATATGTTTGAAACAGTGGTTACACTTACATTATAAAATTTACTTAGTTCAAAATTACACTTATTTTGCCTTAGTTTTATTAGTGTCAAAAAGAACTGGTTTTCTGTTGCCAAGTTAAGTACATTGTTACCATAGTATTTTATTTTATGCACCAATGGATGCAGAGAAGCATATGCACACTGAAGTTTTTTATATGAATCAAAACCACTGTAAAATAAAATAGCTTTATCATCATCTTCAAATCTGTATATTGATCCAAACATATGTTCACGGTTAATTTGAGTGCTTTTAGATGAAAATGTATATTCTCGGTCAATTTGAGTGCTTTTAGATGAAAACATATATTCTCGGTCAATTTGAGTACTTTTAGACGAAAATATATACTCTTGGTCAATTTGAGTGCTTTTAGATGACAATTGTTTTGTACCAGTATCAATCCAATGTTTTATTTCATTGCATGCTATTTCTAATGTTGAGTCATAAGTACGTTTTAGTGGCTTAACTTGGCTGGTTGAAGGCTTTGGTATATCATCGAGAGTTAAAGGATCTATTTCCAATTCAATTCTATCCCATTGTGTCTCATCTTCACTGCTGGAAGGCTGTAGCTTATTCTGAATATGTTTCTTCTGGCTCCTTTTCACTAAACGCTGCTTTCGCACACGAGAAAGTGGGGTTTCATGTTTTGTTTTTTCGAAATTGAAGATAGATGGTATAGCCGTCTTCCTTAGGAACTTTGCTGTTGGTTTGTACCCTGTAATACAAAGAGTTAAATTACTGTTCACAACTTACTAGAAAGATGGACATGAATGTGGATGGATGGACAGGGAGCGGAAGACCGCTTGATGAATGAGAAAGTAATTAATGAGGAGATGACGGGTAACAGAGTGGAGCGGAAGAAAAAGACCCCAATCTCAAAAATAAATAAATTCTTTATTGTTCACTTCACAAATCAGTACAAACTATACAAGGTAGGGTAATTATGTAGATTTTAAAAAGAAGTTGTAACCTAAATTTGTGAAGGACTGGTGCCTGAGATGGGTCTATTTTTATAAAAAAAACAGACCCCTCCCGCGGAAAGGATACATATTTATTGTATTTTTTTTATAATATTACGCGTTGCCAGTGATACAGTACCTACTAAAAATAATTGAGGTAAGGAGAGGATGATGATGAAATTATTGCTCACACAGGAAGGGAAGATAAAGGACCAGACATAATAATAACTGATATTTACCTGTGTAAATACTCTCGCCATAATAGTCTTCTTCTTTAAAATGAGCTGCACATAGTCGTGCGTATCGAGATGCTACAAAGTTTTTCCCTAATGCAGATTCCCAGTCTTTTCTGCGTGTAGGGTCTTTGGGGAATACATGACCACCCTTATTTTTACAGTTTGGGGCACTACACATCTGAGGCATTATTAGAGATCAGAACTCAAAATCAGCATTCAATAAGCAAGAATACTGAATAATATCAAAACAAAACGTAGTGATTAAATGCTCAGTGATCAACACAAACAATATTGAGCACTTCATTGATTGAGTTTAGTTTATTTTTCTGGCTTGCAGTTGCACTAGTGTTGCCGCTCGCTCACAAATTATATGATCCACAACAATACAAACAAAACAAATCAAGCATTTCGTTCAAATACTATATTAGTCATAGAATAATATTATATTACTCACAATAAATAATAAGTTACTCTATTTTAAGCACAGAACACAATTACTCCTAGCGGAGAAGAAGGTCAACTTCATATAAAAAATATAGGAACGATTTTTAGTTTGGAAGTGCTGCCATCTTAAGTCGGCCCAAGGTAAACTGTTTGAAGCGGGAAATTTGAAACACCTGCAACTCACTTGGGTTTTGATTTTTGATAGGCACATCCAAACCAGGCGAGCAGCCTCGAGCGAGAGTTCATCCTCTCTAGTCGAGACCACTCACCCGGTCTGGATGTGCCATAAACGGAATCTATTTATCGGGGAATTAAAAATAAAACTTTTGTTTCTAGCCAATATTTCATCATAATTTTATTAATTTTTGTATACATAATGTTTTCTGTTTAACAACAAGTGTTTTCTATGTACCTCTAATACAAAATATTAATACATTATAAAAATATACTCACGCGTTGCAATGTGACAAACACATGAACAAATTCAATTATACATGGTCTCTTTTTAACCGTACAGTTTGTATTTAACTATGCATTTGAAATATGAAAATGAAATGCCTTTAACAAACTGAACCCAGATGCTCTGACTTCACAGTCAATATCTCATGCTAGATCATATAAAGGAACCAGATGTGAAGGCCCAGGTTGAGATTCTAATGAAATTAGCGATGCAGCTTTGGTCTGAAACAAAATGATGGTTCAATTAAAATGTTTTTACATGTACTTTATTCACTTGCAATTAATAAATAAGTATAGGTATTTGTTTAGCTTACATCTGAAGGAACAGCTGTTCTGAGAAGATTTTTCTTAGATGAATCAGTAAAATCCTCATCCCTGAAGTGTTTCTGGCACAACATTCTGTGTTCATTGTGAAATTTTGTTTGCATTGCAATAGAGCTGTACTCTTTTTCAGGGAATATGTATTGCGC
The DNA here is from genome assembly GCA_949710035.1 of Crambus lathoniellus. Classification (NCBI taxonomy): domain Eukaryota; kingdom Metazoa; phylum Arthropoda; class Insecta; order Lepidoptera; family Crambidae; genus Crambus; species Crambus lathoniellus. The sequence continues at coordinate 7,455,741 of OX453312.1, forward strand.
ACAATGTTAACAGCTGAAAAACATAATATCTGAGAAATATAATTATACAACTTATACAATAATAGTAGGTAGTAGGGATTACTGGTGATGTAGACTGGTGAGAAACTTGAACACCTATTATTAATTAATTTGAGTATTGTCAGTAGCGTTGTAATTGTAAGTAGTAAAATTAAAGGCAAATAGCGGGACTCTAATAGCTGTAGGGGTACAAAAAAAACTTTTATTATTCTCAGTAGATTGTTGTAGAATTGAAGATCTATCCAACAAAAAGTACTAAAATTGTCATTAATTCATTAAATCACCTAAGAACATAGGAAAAGTCGAATCTTCAGGAATTATGTTTTCGAAAACTATAAGCGTTCTAAGCCTGAAACTTTGCAGGAAGTCTTCTTAGACCTTTTACCATAAAATTACCAGCATCCAAATCGTGGGACGATACCCGATAGGTACCTATACTAAATTTTTACCCAAATAACATCTATTAAACAGAATTAGCAGGCCGGCTCTCTTCTAATACATACCGAACAAGGTTTCTTTTAAATGGTTTCAGAAACCGAAACAATTTGACGTTGTCTTGGCACTCTTGCTTGGCCAAATGAGCAACCGCACTTGATGAAGCATTTCCTCCTTTGCTCTGCATCCGCCATGGTATGGTAGAACCGTGGATTGCAGGTCACATCACAGGCACCAAATAGAGAGGGTCAAAGTCTCAGAGTCAATAAACTCACGAAAAGATGTACAGCAAACAAAGGTGGTTTAGTTAAGAGTCACTGTCTCACGATGCGAATCACAAACTTTTGTAACACATAGAACTGAAACTCAACGTTTTGGTGGTAAATTACTTACAAATAAATGAAATTAGGGATTAGTTAGGGGCTGGGTTTAACTTTTTTTCAGGATCCAAAGTGGGTAGGTAGGTAGGTACGTAGGTACTAGTCGGTCACGTGGTATAACAGTATTGCCATAACTGATAAATTGGAGTATTTATTTATATAGCAACATTAAAAATTCAGCCCTTGTAGGTATCTCAAGGCTTCCATACAAAGTTGACACCGGCTGATTTTAAGATCTCGTCGCGCAGTGTGAGCGAGACAGGGACCGTACTCTGAAACGCACATCCGAAACTTCGGTTAGCCCCGTCCCTTTCACTCGATTCTGTCATGACTCGAGCGTGCGAGGGACGGGTATAACGAAGTTTCGGGTTTTGCGTTTCAGAGTAGGCCCTCAGGGCCGACCCGCCCACAAATTATATAGACTAGTACAGATAGGAATCACAAATTATATAGACTACCCGCCCACATGCGCCAACTGCGCGCTACCGCACGCCGCCAGCGACCGGCGGTGCCGGGTATTTCTGCGCGAGGCGAAGCGCATGGGGGCCAGCGTCCCCCCTCCCAGGCCGAGAGGGGTGGAGCGCCCCCCCAGCTGCCCCCGCCCCCAGGCGACCACAACCGCACCACCAAGCGCTGACATGCGCGACACACTGGCTGGCGCTACCCTAGCGCCGCCCGCAAACCCACCCACCGAGCGTGGGGCGCCCACTCCTGCCGCCCGCAGGCGCCCCCGCGGTGGCCGCCGCCGCCGCCAGCGCACCATGTCGCAGGCGGGCCCCGCCCCCGCCGCGGCTTCAACACCGACGGCACAGTCGGTTTTTCCGACTGGGGGGTCACAAGTACCCCCGACCGCTCCGAGAGCCCCACAACACGCGCCGAAACTGACGAGCGCGAGACCGCCAGATGCCCCCCTGCCGCAGCCCCTACTTTCCTTCAAGGGACAATCACAACCACCAATCGCAACCAACTACACAATCCCCCAGCAACAGCAGCAGAGGACAATTGGGACCAGCACCGCGCACCAGGGCCAACAACAGGGCCCACATGGTCCACTCAACCAGCCGCAGAACATTCAAATGCTACTCAACATACTGGTAGCGCTGTTGGTGAGCATTCAACAGGGGATGGACCCCCTTCAAGCCATCTCACAGGAGATAACCAAACTCGCCTCTGTCCTCCACCCAGTACACTACGCATAATGTACTGGAACCCGGGAGGCATAAGCAACAAGGTCGCCCAGCTCCGCCTCCTCACCCAGTCGCAGGACATCCATATCGTCCTCCTGGGTGAAACGATGCTTACATCCAAGACCTCACTGAAACTGCCGAATTACCAGGCGTACAGGCGAGACGAGATGACGCCACAGGGCCGCGCGTACAGGGGCACGGCGGTCCTAGTGAGGAGAGATGTCATCCACGACGAGATGCCCTGGCCTGACTTCAACAGCCTCAGGTCCATCGGTGTGAGGGTGAACGCCGGTGGCTCGGAGGTCAAGGTATACGCCGCCTACCGACCTCCACAAACGGGGATACACCCGCCTGACTTCGCAGCAGTGTTCACCGACGAGACCCCCACCGTGATGGCAGGGGACCTGAACGCGAAACACCCAGCGTGGGGATCCCGCACTACCTCAACAGACGGCCGCCGACTGCTGGAGGTGACCGCAGAGAAGGATATCGAAGTGCTGGGACCAGATTCGCCCACACACTTCCCGCCCAACGATACCGCCCAACCCAGCACCATCGACCTAGTGCTCACCAAGGGCGTCGCCAACCCCATCAGTGTGGAGGTACTTTACGAGGTTGACACACCACACCTGCCTATCCTAATAACCATGGCCACCTCGCCCGACGTCGTGGCCCCCATGCGGCCTAGATTGAAAACCGACTGGGAGGCCTACAAGTTATCGATGGCGGACGTCTGCCTGCCTGGCCCTCTTACAACCAGAGAGCAGATAGATGCCGCCATCGAAACTTTTATTACAAAGATGCAGGAGGCAAAGGCCTCCCACACCAAACCTCAGCCACCATCAAAACGTCGTGATGCCCTACCCCGCCATCTACAAGACATGCTGGGCGAGAAGAAGAGGCTCAGGTGCCTGTGGAGCCAGACTAGGTGTCCACGGCTAAAAACGAGCCTCAACAAGGCCACAACGGAACTCCGAGATGCGGTGAGTGCCTGGCGAGGGTCGACGTGGGAGGCCACCATCGACCGAGCAGCCGAGCACCTCCCGAGCCTCCAACAACTTAACAGGTGTTTAACAAAGACCCCACAGCCCACGTACCCATTGTTAGACGCCAACGGCCAGAGGAGATACGCAGCCCTTGACCGGGCCCGTATCCTAGCCGAGCACCTGGCCGTCCAATTCTCGCCGCATCCAGCAGCACCGGCAGCGGCCGAGCACCACACGGCGGTGGAGCGTGAAGTGGCAGTGTACCTGGCCACCACCCCACCACCACTAACAGGCGACGCATACATCTCTCCAGCAGAGGTAAGAAAAGCGGCCCTCCACCTAAACCCCAAGAAGGCCCCAGGGCCCGATAACCTGCCACCAATGGCTCTATCGGCGCTCCCTAGAAAAGGATGGGCAACGCTTGCCCGCATATTCAATGCGGCACTACGGGCCAACTATTTCCCTGCCGCTTGGAAGAAAGGCCGGGTCATCACCATACCCAAGCCCGGTAAGGACCGTCGCCAGGCCGCCAACCACCGCCCCATCACCCTACTCGACCACGTAGCCAAGCTGTTTGAGCGCCTCCTGCTGCGACGCCTCCGTCTTCCATCTCCTTGAGGGACGATCAGTTTGGATTCCGCAGCGGTCACTCTACCACGCTCCAGCTGGCACGCGTGCTCCATCACATGGCCGACCAACTAAACCAGGGTAGTTGCACCGTGGCCGCCTTCTTGGATATCGAGAAGGCCTTTGACCGAGTTTGGCACCCCGGTCTTATTTTCAAGATGGCCAAAAACACCGAAGTGCACCCAGCCCTTGTCCACCTGCTGGCCTCATTCCTTGAAGGACGTCTCTTCAACGTGGCGGTGGAAAGAGAGGAGTCCGAGCTGCGACCCATACGAGCGGGGGTTCCACAAGGCAGCTGTTTATCAGCCACCTTGTACGCCGTGTACACCAACGATATGCCCTCTGTAAACAACAGCGAGAGTGAGATGGAGCCACGGGTCGAGCTGGCGCTATTTGCGGACGACAGCGCCTTTTTCACTTCCTCCCCGTGGCCCAGTGCTGCAGCGGCGCGGATGCAAAAACAGCTGGACCTCCTCCCGCCCTGGCTTGAAAAATGGAGGATTGCGGTGAACGTAGGGAAAACCACCGCAATACTCGTTGGGAGGCAGCGTAAAATGCCACCCAAGCTAGACCTGGTGGCCTACCACAAGCTCTTATAGCAGTTATTTTTAAGTTGAGAGAGTGAGACGCCGCTCTACACGCCGTATAGCGGCGTCTCACTCTCTCAACTTAAAAATAACTGCTATAAGAGCTTGTGGTAGGCCACCTGAAGGGCGAGACCATACAATGGCGGCCGTCCATCAAATACCTAGGCTGCCACATTGATCGCCGCCTGACTATGGCCGCCCAATTAGAGCACATCACATCGTCAGCCCGCGCCGCGCGGGCCACCCTCCGCCCTGTCTTGAACTCTAGACTGCCGCTGCGGGCGAAGCTCGCAATCTACAAATCCCACGTCCGTTCTCGGCTCACATATGCTGCACCGGCGTGGTACTCGCTCTGCTCGCAGACGCGGAAACAGCGACTACAAACCCAGCAAAATTTAGCGCTCCGCATCATCACTCAAGCGGGGCGCTACGTCCGCAACGAGGTCATTGCGCGGGACCTCAACATCGAGCCGCTACAGGACTTCGTGGGCCGACTGGCGCGTCGAATGTTCGACTGCGCCGACCACGGCCCCCATCAGCACCTGCAGGGCATCGCGCCCGCAAGACCTCTGCCGCCGATCCCAGAAGATCCAACTCCCACCGCAAACGCCAACATCAACACCAGAGCTAAGAAGTGGGCGCTGCCCCGTGACAGTATGCCCCCGCCATCTCCCTAGCCCTTTCTGTTCACTCCCACTTCCCACCCTATACCCCCACCTAAATTATAGCCCTTACCCCGTTTGCGCGCCCGCTCGCAGGCGCTAGCTGGGCCTCCCCCAATGGGGTCTCACCCGGCTGGCTGACCGCGCCGAGGGCCGCAAACATCCAGGGGGGCACACCTCTCGTCAGAAGACGGCCGCGTAAGCGGCACCAAGCACCGTGGGGCAGCAGCCCCACGAGATGAAGCCCGGGGAAGGAGCAGAAGCTCGAACCCGCACCCGCCATCATCGGCGGAAGGAATCCAGAGAGAGAAATTGTTCGTGATTTTTTTTATTTTGATTTTTGTTTGACATTGACATATGACAGCAGCATGTGACATATGAATCGGTGCTGCCAAGGTACAAAAAGTTTAGGGCTGCCGTTTTATTAACTTTAACTAGCCAACCATTTTTTTGAAAAAACTAATTGCAGGCATAACCTCCTAAGGCCCAGTCCAGCCCCAGCCCTCCTAAGGGCTTGCAGCCCAGATGCCTTTTTATAGGTTCACATGGTTCAGACCCAGAAGTTTCGATGTTCAAAAAAGTGTCTTAGGATCTCCTTTGCATATAAATGAATACCAGTAGAAGGTTTTACGTGACTAAAAAAGCCCAAATACAGCATCCTTTATTTAGGCATATGGGCTTTAATGTATACCCAAACCAATTTTGTAAAATTCGTATTTTTAGGCTAATTAAGTAACAGTTGACGCTTCAAGGTATATTTATATTACAGAAAGAAAATTACATAGATATTTGGAATATGGCATGCTTGCTATATTTTTTATGACCACAAAAGTAGCTACTGAATACTAGCAATGTCAAGAAAAATCAATTTGTATACAATATGTTCATTGCTGTTTGTGTTAACTATATTAAAAGGTTCGTATGTTATATGCTTTATGAGTTCAATCAGTTCGTTCCACATTTAAAAGAGAATTAGAGCATAAATAGACCAGTTTTTGTATCAAGTCCCAAAAATCACCTAAAAACACGACAACAGCCTTTATGCCTTTTAAAATCAATATGGTAGTTTTGAAAAAGATATTTTTTTTAATAAATATGTATAATGTAATGTAAAATTTATTAGTTATTTTAAAATGTATAATACATCTAATATTCATGAATATTAAATAAAAAAAATTAACTGCTGTCCCCAAACCGGGTTCATGTATGGTACTAGTATAATTTATTATAAGACCTTTGTATAGTACATAATGATAGCAATAAATGATTTATGATTTATGATCTTTACCTCTTGAGAAAAAACCGCTCTAAATTCATGTTTTTTTTTAACAAATCCAATTGATTAGTTGTTACTACTTACATACCTTTTAAAATCTAAGTTTAAGTATGTAAATTTCCGCATACCTTCTAATAGGTACTTGGATTTTGCAAGGATATTATAAATGCGTATTCATTTTTTTCGTGTAAATTTTTATGATATTGTTATTATTATATATCTGTTAGTATACAGAGTATGACACTTTAAAAACAAGCCTTAAGATCATGCTAATAAACATGGATATTTTTACCACGTCTACTACGTCTGGCCATCTTGAATGAGATTTCGCCAGAACTATCAGATTTTTTTATTCTATTGCTTAACCCTAATAATATCCATTAGATGTTCAGAAACTTTTTTTCACTTTTGGCGCGTCGTTTAAAAAGTTATGGCGCATACAAATCGAATGCCTTTTAAAAGGTGGTTGGGTGTTTACCTCATAATATTGGATAACATCTTGGGTCCGTACCACTATACACTTGTATACCTTTTAAAAGGCAGTTGGGCCTTACGAGGTTAAAAAAAATATATTTATACATGGAAAGGTTCCCTATTTTGTTTACCCAAAGGGTCCCAGCCTTCATACAAAAATGGAACATAAATTGATGAACTGAGGGCCCAAGCTAAGCCTATATAAATCTGTAACGGTGTCTTATAGACAATTGAAAACTTCTGTAAAGATTTCACGAATTCTTTACTATATTCGGATTCAAAAATTATTAACAATCAATGCTTAATTACTTTGACAGGTGACAGCAAATTTTTGACAATTGATGAACTGAGGGCCTGACTCATTTGGTCATAGCAGTTTTAATTGACTATTAGAAATTACATGGAGCTTTGCTTAGGAATCAAACATTTTTTTACTAAATCCCCTGATAGGTCTCACTCAAGCTGTTTCTTGCGATGGCCCTCCATCCTTTGATACGTGATTTTGACCACCATGCTGACAGTTGACAGTGACAGATCGAGATTGGCCACATTTATCAGAACTCATCGATGAGTAATCGATTACAAATAATCTGCTGAACGCACACAAAAATGCGATGACTGACAGCGTTTTACAGCAATCGGACGCCATTTTTTCCATCGCATTTGATTTTTGCAAGTTGCTGTCAAACGTAGTGATTTTGTGTTTGTTGCTGTCATTCGTCATGTCAAAACCAGAAAAACGCTAAAGTGCGTTCAGCAGAATCTATCGAAAATAGTAATTAAACAAGTAATCGATGACTTAGCGATTAGTCAGTCAGGCTAAATGCAGCTATTGTGAGTGTTGCTAGACCGTGGGAAATTCCCCACGCCCCCGCCGCGCCATGGGCAATTTTGGGCTTTTTTTAAAAAAAGGGAAAAAAGGGCGGAATGCTCTTGGTACCGGTAAAATATGGGCAGTTTTGGAAAAGGATTATTATTCTTATCCAAAATTTCCCATTATTTAGAGTGCCATAGGATAAACTAATTTGTTTTACAAGAGAAATAAAATTGTTAATTTATGTAAGTTTACAATTTACATAAATTAACAGTTTTTTTTTCTGTTGTTCTTGTAAAACAAATTACATCAACTTTTTCCTATGGCACTCTAAATAAAATAGGCTTATGCACGTTATGTTACGTAAGTAACTATTAAAAAGCCAAGCATTATATCGCTTGAAATGGTAGTAATTAACTTAACTTGAAATAAAATCACATTGTATTATTAGTGCTTTTCAATAATATAGTTTTGTTGTGTTTTTTGAGGTGATCCTCAGTGACCTCATATTTGGTAGCAACCTATCTTCTTATTAGCAGCAGATTTTTTTTGCATCGCCGGCCCCCATGGGGCACTCAAGTGTACCCGGACGTAACAGGCAAACAACTTTTGAGACACTCAAGTGTCCCCTGACGTTTCGAAAACTTAAGATTGTTCTAGTATGTTTGCCGCAATCAGTACAAAGGGTGTCAAGGTACAACAGATTCCCCTACACGTGTTTTAGGGGAGGCGAAGGCAAAGCAAATGGGCGATTTTCTGAAAGCTCAGTCACTAGATGGCGCTGTCCCACCTATGCAGTTAGAAGGAACGGAACGTTATAAATTTTATTTTGACGCGACTTTTTTACGTCAGACAGATTGTATTTATTTACCTAAATCTTTAAATTTACCTATTTCGTTTCTGTTCCTCACTCCTTCCTGTACTTATTTAATATATTATTAGTTTCCTTTGGGTTGTTAAAAAGTAATTAATTTAAATATGTTTCATTCCAAAATATACCATAGACATGTACATACTTATTCAACGCCACCTAGTGAAGCAATTGGAAGCTTTTTTTTTTTAAATCGCCTCTCAGAAAATCGCTCATTAGTCATTATAGATGTCGGTTTTTTTATTGGTCCTTTGACAACGTCTAGTTATATGAAGGCTATTTATTTATGTGAACTGTGGGTTGTCTCTGGTTTATCAAGTCAATTTATTCTGTGGTTCGTATGGCTTTTTCTCCCCATTTAACGAATAAGGGAGATTTTGTGTGGGAAAAAAGGGAAATTTTAACAACCTGTGTGGGCAAAAGCTTTGATCAGGTGGCCTACCACAAGCTCTAATAGCAGTTATTTTTAAGTTGAGTGTAAATATATAGGCTATACGGCGTGTAAAGCGGCGTCTCTGTCTCTCAACTCAAAATTAACTGCTATTAGAGCTTATGGTAGGCCACGGTCTGGCAACAGCAACACTGTCATTAGTCTATATAATTTGTGGTCATTGTCAGTGATCATGAAGCTCGACTTAATACTGAGGTAACTGGAGAGTGCAGTACGAAAAATTTTTTGAATACCACAAATAACACAGTGGCTGTCTTCCGTCTCACCTACACTTTAAAAAAATACGTATGGTCATATGAGACAGCTGACAGCCACTACATACATAAATGTCAAATTTGCTGGCGACACTTTTTTATTCAGGGTGAGAGCTCCAGTTACCTCAGAGTATTAAGTCAAACTTCATGTCAGTGATTGTCAATTGCATGGAGCTAGACTTAATACTGAGGTAACTGGAGTTCTCACCCTGAATAAAAAAGTGTACACCAGCAGACATTTAGTATGTAGTGGCTGTCAGTCGTCTCATATGACCATACGTATTTTTTTAAAGTGTAGGTGAGACGTAAGACAGCCACTGTGTAATTTTTGGTCACAAAAAAGTGTTAGTACTGCACTCTCCACTTACCTCAGTATTAAGTCTATCTCCAATCTCCATGGTCAATGAGCGATTTTCTGAAAGCTCAGTCACTAGATGGCGCTGTCCCATCTATGCAGTTAGAAGGAACGGAACGTTATAAATTTTACTTTGACGCGACTTTTTTACGTAAAACGGAACGTCAGACAGATGTTATTTATTTACCTAAATCTTTAAATTTACCTATTTCGTTTCTGTTCCTCACAGTAGTACTTATTTAATATATTATTAGTTTCCTTTGGGTTTTTAAAAAGTAATTAATTTAAATATGTTTCATACCAAAATATACCATAGACATGTACATGCTTATTCAACGCCATCTAGTGAAGCAATTGGAAGCTTTTTTTTTTTAAATGGCCTCTCAGAAAATCGCTCATTGTCAATGAGAGTGATGTGATCATGAAGCTCGACTTAATACTGAGGTAACTGGAGAGTGCAGTACGAACAATTTTTTGAATACCACAAATAACACAGTGGCTGTCTTCCGTCTCACCTACACTTTAAAAAAATACGTATGGTCATATGAGACAGCTGACAGCCACTACATACATAAATGTCAAATTTGCTGGCGACACATTTTTATTCAGGGTGAGAGCTCCAGTTACCTCAGAGTATTAAGTCAAACTTCATGGATGTGATGTGTGGTGTGCACAGAACAGAAAAAAAGAGTGGTGTGTGTGTGACAGACAGTGACAGGTGACAGATAGACTATAGGATAGATTAGATCATAGAGTAACTTGTATATATAGGAAATAGAGAACAATCTTCGGCCCCTTTAGCGGAAGTGTAACCTGGCGCCATCTGGTTTCCAGCCATAGCAGCTTAACACACACACATACACACTTATACACGTACGTACACATATACACGCACGCACACATTACCTGCTATTTGCGGTTATTTGTTTTTTATTTACACTTAACATTCAGGACGACCCACCTACCCACATTCCTATAGAATAACCTATACATTACCTATACAATACTCTATCATGATAAAGAATGGATAATTTGCGTAAATAAAATGCAGATTAACAATGCACCTTACTTTATTAACAATAATCGTAGAAGACACCAATAGTAACACTTAGTTAAATATTATATAAATATGACAAATCTACTGATATTTAAAAATACATTTGTTGTACACTGCACATAACAAAACCAACAAGTGGTATGTAGCTCATGTATGAACCATATATTGAGCAATGTAAAAGGTGCTAGAGGACAAAACTATCCGTTTATCTGCCCCCTGATTCAAAAACCGTCGGAAACGGAATCGGGTTCGACTTCTATGCTTTGTCTTTGTCTATTCTTTCACCAGATAGAATGATGATGATGATGAGCAATTCTGTAAGTATAGGAAAAAATGTGTGTAAATGTGATAATTTTTCCTATACTTACAGAATTGCATTGTAATGCATAAAAATAATTTAAAATCTCAATTTAATGGCTGTTTCATCTTAATCGTTTGTTAAACATTTGTAAAAATGTTTCTTTCGGATGCGAGGGTTTCCTCGCATTGATGATGCAACGCTGGCCTACAGCGTAACAAGTGATAGCAAAATTCGACGAGTCGTGTCGTGCCTTTCGGTAGCTTAGTTGGTCAGAGCATCGGGCCGGATTCCCGGAGGCGCGGGTTCGAATCCCGCCTGAAAGCTACTTTATAGGGCTCGTGGTTTTTTACTATCACATTTTTTCCTATAATACCTAGTTGGTAAAGAAAATAGCATATTTGGGATAAAATATAGCCAATGTCACTACTCACTAGGGAATAATATAGCTTTCTACTGGTGAAAGAAAGTTTAAAAGCGGTTCAGTAGGTAGGTAGTTTTTTTGTTTATCCTTTACCTACAAACATAGAAACATTGAAACAAACAAATAAGTAAGTAATCAAATCTTTTCTCTATTTACAAACGCAAAAACACAAAATCAAATCTTTCCTCTGTAAGAATAATATTATAAGTAAAGTTTGGATAAACTCAAAAGCAAAAGTCTCATCTTTCCTCACCAAATATATAAGTGTCCATGTTTTTTAGTATTTCCTCAAATTGCTACCTGTAATCATTTGTTTGCAAATAGCAATGAACAAATTGCTGCAGTACATTTATAAGTAATTACTTGTTATACAAGAGAGCAAAGTTATTTTTTGCTGCGAGTGCTGAATTTAAATCACGAACTAGCGAAGTAGTCTAATATAGACTACTGAACACAGTGAGTGATTTAAAGGCACGAGACATCAGGAAAATTTGCTCTCGTGTTATACTTACATACAACTTTTCACCTCTACCAGCGAGAAAAGTATTACAGGTGAGAAAAACAACATTGAAGGCAACATTTGACAAAAGGTAATTATATTTAATAAAATAATCAACATAAAAATTACAAAAAATGCAAGTTGAAGTTTACGAAACTGCTTGTCATTTTAATGAAACCAAACATGATTTATGTAAACGATATACTGTTCACTACATATTTTTTACATTTTTCATCAAAAGTCGAAAACTATGCGGCTTAAGAAAAAAAAATTGGCGCTCTTTCATATTATACCTACCTAACCTACCCCATATGCCCTAGTAGCCTCACTTCGAATTTTTAAGACCCCCTTTCAGTGTCTGTTGCACAAAAATATACTTAAATATTTTTATTTCTCTCTTAACTGCAAAATAGTAGGGCAAACGTCATTTAAAATTATTCCAAATTTGCGAGTTTTTAGGTGCCAAAAGCGCCCTTTTCTTGCTGGAGAGGTGAAAACAATATTACAATCAAACATTACAATTACACTTTACAAAATACAGTACACAATAAATAATACATCACAATAATAAACACAAAAACTGTGATGTGAGCTTAATTTTTTGCAATAATAAATGTTTATTGTTCAATTACCCATTCTAATTCTTATTACGTAAACATTTCTTAAAAACTATCATGTTATATTACAAAATTAGTAACATTTAAGTAATAGACTTTACAATTTAACAATGTATCACTTTGAAATGAAAAATAAAATAAAAAAAGCAAACTGCAGATTCCTACATTAAACATGATAGCTAGTTCAGTAGGCAATTTTTTAAATGAATATGTTATCATGTTATCAAGGTAGGTAGGTAATTATCAAAATAAATTATCTGACTAAAAAAAGATGATGGGCATTTTTATATGGCTACTTGACGTACTTCTTGTACTTGCATTATTATGGCTTTAATTTGCTTAGCTATCTCAGGCCCTTTTGTAGCGCTTGCTGCAAATGAATAAAATATGACTTGTTTATAATTGCGAAATCAGCCGCGAATCATGAAGACTTGAGCGTGATCTGCATATTGTTGCTTGCGTTGCTCTCCATTGTCAACAAACCCTGTCACCTTGTCCTTTCTTTCATTGTAAGAAACATGCGGTTTTAAAGATATTTCGTCGAATAAAATAACACATAATTTGTCTTGGCTCGTTGTCATGCTTTCGGCTTTCTTTCTCAGTTGGGAAAATATTTTCTGAATAAGTTTTATTAGAGTTTGTGGAGCCGGAAGTATAAAAATTGTTCTAAGGAATCGGTATCGTTTAGGACTCTGTTTCAAAATTGATAGACTTGCAATTTTTTGTTCTAACGTAAATCTTCTTCCTTTTAGTTTTTTTTTTATTTTGGCTCTACTGTATTTTCATTAACAGTTTTGCTACACTGGAGCAATTTTCTATGGTGTTTAAAATTGCAGGGTTACTTGAAAAATGTTTTGCAGCTTTAATATCTGCAGTTTGCTTTTTCATTTTATTTTTCATTTTACAAATTTTGTTTTTTGATTTAACTAGTTTATTTTTTAACTCTTTTTCTTTGCTTGTTAGAAAAACTCGGCGAGTTTTTCTAACAAGCAAAGCGTTCTTCGTTTCTCGTTTATGATGTTTTTCTGTAAAAGATGATAAGTCATATTAAATAAATGTTTATATCGTTGATATACTACGTAAGCAATTATTTTTTTACTTCACAACAACAAGTAACTATAAAAATATCTCACCAGTTTTCTGTTTGATACTTTCCACATTGAATTTATTTTTAGATAAAACTTGTTTAGCACAAACAAGCTCCAAATTCTTAGGACCTGAAACATAATATGTGATTTATATGCTTACTAGCTTTGCTCCCGCGTCTTCGCCGCGTGGACTACACGACGGGCGTTAACTTGCGGGAATGTGACATTTTTCCGGAATAAAAAGTAGCGTATGTTCCTCTCCTGTCTACAAAGTATCTGCGTCACAAATTTCAGCCAAATCCGTTCAGCCGTTTCGGCGTGATTGAGTAACAAACATCCAAACATCTAAACTCTCACATTTATAATATTACTAGCTTTCCGCCCGCGGCTTCGCCCGCGTGGACTACATGACGTTATCCCGCGGGAATGTGACATTTTTCCTGGGTAAAAAGTGGCCTATGTGCCTCTCCAGGCTACAAAATATCTGTGTTCCAAATTTCAGCCTAATCCGTTCAGCCGTTTTGGCGTGATTGAGTAACAAACATACAAACATCCAAACATCTAAACTTTCACATTAATAATATTAGTAGGATAGTAGGACACGCACAAACAATAAAAAAAAAATTAAATAATAAATAATTAAATAATAAAAAAAAACCTAAAAAAAAACCTATAAACCTATTAAATATTAAATAATTTAATAGGTTATTTACCAGGTAAACAAAGTCTTGGTACTGCTACTCGACTTAGTTTGTTATAACGACAGCAGTGGGTCACTTCAAAATGACGGTGACAAACTCGGCGATTTTTATAGATAGTATTATCATCCAGAGCCACAATATCACCTCCGACAGCATGAACCCATAACCTGAACTGCGGTCTATGTCTTTCTTTGGATTGGGAAATACGTGTAGCACAGGGTGTGATTCTGTAAATTTAAAATATACTTTTATTATGTCTAGTTTATTATTTATGTCTTAATTATGACAATCAGGAGAGTACCACGACGGAAGGGTGTTCTATTTACTTACCTCCACTGCTAGCGCATCCAGGAACACAACAAAAGTTTTTCGATGTCATGGTAAAGAAAGAGTCCTGTCCTGTCTCACAAAAACTTCAGCTCAACTCAACGTACTTGGCGAGGAATGTAGAAATAGTCCACGAAACGCAAAGAAACACTCAACAAGAACACTACAAATTATATAGATTAAGCGAAGAGTTATTATTAAAACTTCAGTACGAGAAGAAAACGCACAAACCCAAACAACCAGCAACAACAAAGAACAGCTGACAGTCAGCTGACAGACGTGTGACAGACAACCTGACAAGCTTTTGGTATAATATTGCCAGGCGAAAATTAAAGAATCGCCATCCATTCGTCTTGACGTAAACTGTTATTTTAATTGATGAAGCTACTTATTTTATGATCATTCAAAAAAAATAAACTTTCCATAATGTTGTGTGACACAAAATTCTACCTAACTGCCCGTGAAATTGTACTTAGAGTGTGTTTCAGATAACTCTGCACGTGCCTGGCGCGTTTTTGGCGCTAGTTACAGTGCATTTTATTGTTCTAATGTTATAGAGAAGATTAATATTCGATTTTTACCGCGCGCAGACTTATCTGACGAGCACTCTAGTGAAGATATTCATATGAATATCTCTTCGAAGGATATCCTTTAAATTTTAAATACATAAATTTGGATAATTGTCGAAACTATGGCAATAATTTGATCGATGACTATACTATCAATTTCAGAAGTAATCATTTTACATAAATAACTTAGTACTGTGTGGGATTTTTCATTTTGTCGGCTTATGTTGCACAGTTTCGCCACCTGGCCGCATGCCAGGAAACTCGTATATTATAATACTGTTAAATAAAAAATCTGTAGGTTCATTAGACGTTTAGTTATATCGGACACCTCTTTATTTCTGTTGGGTATCATCGGTAATTGTGACACTTATTTTGTACTAAGATTGAACCACAAATTATATAGACTAGTACAGATAGGAATCAAGCCTTATAGCGGCCGTTTGTTAGTGAATGACGGACCCCGATTAGATTTTGACAACATAGTGCTGCCAGAACTATCGACACCCTTGATTCGTTATCGATAGTTGTGCAAATCATCGACGTTTGGTACAACCCTAGTAATATACTATTTTAAATTCTGCTCAAATAAAAACACATTTGATGAAAGAAGGCATTTATTTCTTGCTATTATAATTTTATCAAATATAAAGTACATAATTAGTATAAGTTGAGATTTATACAAGACAAAGAATGAGAGTAATAAAATTACTTACTAAATTGACTTAATAGATAAACTAAGATGTATAAATACTTTATCAGCCACAAGAAAAATTAAACTGCTTGCAAATATTTTTACGCACAAATGCTAATGCTATTTTTCCTAGTAATATTATTTAGTATCTGCCATTTCATTATTTACTGTTAATATCACTTTCAATGCAAGACGCAATAACCTAACTCTAATAGTTAAACATTTAATGCAGTAAGTAATCAATATATCAACTAACAGCAGTAATTTGCATCATAATTCTGATTTGATAACTTATTACCGCAAGAATAGGCAGACACGGGCATCTTCGCAGCACTCCACGAACCTCATTGAGACTCAAGTTATCTGAAAAGATTAGATTTGGTTAGTATAGATTCTACATATTGTTACTATAATCTGCCATAACATTTTATAAACAAATAAGTGATAGTTGAACTGAAAAGTTTGTAAATCAAGAAAGAGTAGTGTGTGTGTATAAAGCACATTTTGTTTGTTGTGCCGCTATGCACAAGTTATAGATAATCAATGTTTATAGTTAATAACTGTTATTAAGTAGATAAGCTTTGTACATAGACTGATGAGAGGTAGTATATATAATTAAGAAAGATCTAAGATAGGTAGGTAGGTAGCAGTAACAGTTATAACAGTCATAAGACAATCACAATAAACCACCATTCGTACCGACAACAATCATATATTATCCCACCGGTACATTTGTTATAATTCTGTTCTGTTTGTCAGAATCAGATATATGAATTTGATGATAAGGCATTTTAAATGTTTTGACAAAGTTATTGAATTACTTACACTGTTATTTTCTCTTGACTTGGTATTAACAACTTCACGAAATTGAAACTTGTTAAATGTGACAATTGATTATTTAAATTTAATCCCAAGTCATCTACTGTGCTTTATCATTATCACCATATGATATCACTTCTAAATGTATATTGAAAGAAGGTATTAGGAAGGTTTTTTTTTAACAAAACTAATTAATAATTAATTACACATAGGTACCTACTTACATTCATATAAAAAGAATAAACAAACATTACCTACCTTTCATTCATAACTTCTTCTTCAACATGTCAATGACAAGTACAAAATCATATGTTGTTGGCCCAAAACTGAGCCACTCTCACTGCATTATCTGCAGCCAACATGAGGTCCTCACGCGTTGCAGGTGTCCGGGCATGCAGAGCAATCAATGAGGTGGGCCATGGTCTGTGGAGTGTTAACACACCTGCACGCGAGATCCGTGTTACTGGTGAAGCCCCACCTGGACAGGTTGTCTTTACTTCGACCAACTTGGGTACGGACGGAGTCTATTTAAAGATCTCCATAATGATCTGGGAAGTTCAAGGCCAGGAGGGAGCTTTTCCTGGAAGAGCACATATGGGTGTGAAGGGTAGCAGAGTTTTCCCACAGTTTAACTTTGGTTAAAGAGGACTCCGTGGTGCCAGGCATGACGCACTTGTAAAAACTATTGCGACTCTTTAGCCTTTGATAAATTTCATAACTTTCTGAGAAACCGAATCTTCTTTACTCCGGTTAAGTTGTGAACTGTATTTTCTTTTGTTTTGGTTAGTTTTAAGAAATATAATGTTGCCTCTTGGAATTACCTAAAACAACAAAACTCAAATTTAGGTTAATGTAATAAATAATAAAATTGATACATAAAACTACGTAAATAGATTTACTTACGTGTACCGAAGGCATCTTCGAATAATGTATCCATATTTCTGTAAAGAAATATCTGAGAAAAAGTGGAAAAACATCTAAAGAATACTAGAAAACCGAAATGAGTAAAAAAACACAAACTAAATAAACGTCATCTTGAAATTCATGAAAAAAGTGACAGTCTTAATTTTAGCCAATCGGGGCACCCCAACAAAATGGCGGTCTTAATTATAGCCAATGAATGGGTATCGGGGCTACCGGCCACTAAGTTTTGACCTATTCTATGGGTGATTCCAACGCCTGGATTGAACCCCCAGCAGGCGTAGCATGACGAACCCGACAAAGATTTTGTCTACCCCTTAATGTCATTTTTGACAGTTAAACAAAGGGTTTGTCTACGTTGGGATGTCATTTTTGACGTTTCAACGTAGACAAAACCGCTCTCGAGGTCATCATGCTACGCGCCAGGCGTTGGAATCACCCATAGATTAGGTCAAAAGTTAGTGACTACATATGTGTGGGTAGCCCCGATAGCCATTCATTGGCTATAATTAAGACCGCCATTTTGTATGTGAATGTGTGCGTGCCCAAAGTGAATTTCATTGGCTATTATTAAAGCCGCCATTTTCTTTCCTTTTTTTAAGGAGTTTTCTATATTCTCTATGAAATCAAGTCAATTGTCTATGCAGTGTCATTCCAGCTGTCACATTTTTTGACACATTCAGTCGTTATTTTCGGATTATTTATTCGATTTCTGATGACAACTTTTCGACTTTCCTTCATGAGAATTTACCAGATACTGTTTACTGTTTCAGATTTCAAACTTCATCATCATCTCTACACACCTCCCGATCTTCATCTGTGTTTGCAGGTTGCAGTTGCTGTAAGGAGCCGGGCGCGAGGCAGTTCAGCAGTTTCTTCAAATCTCCAGCTTCTAGGAGCCGGGCGCGAGGCAGTTCATCAAATCTCCAGCTTCAGAGTCTGTCAGGCCTTATTTCGGTAAATATTTGTGGATTTTGGGTTGTATTTATTGTTATAAGTTATTGGTTAGCCAAGTTTATTTTTGTTTCGTTTCAGGTCATGGCAAAAAAAAAGTGTTGCATCCCTGGATGCTCATCAACGTCCTCGTCAGTAAAATTGTTTACTGTATCTAATATTAAACATGTTTTTGAGGAGTGGCAAAAGGTTTTGCACTTAAAATGTCCAGAATTAAGATTGCGTTTTGGCCAAGACAGACGCGTATGTAAGCTTCATTTTGAGGCCCAATACATTAGTCCTAATAACAACAGAACTATTTCGGCAGTTCCCACTCTGTTTACTGCCGATGAAATTAGTTCAGGAACACCTGCTGAATCAATTTCATTAGGTAAGCAATAATTCAAAATAATTCAATAGATACTTTTGTTTTTTATTGCAAAACTTGCAAACTTTTTCATTTATTTATGAGTAAATCCATCTTTTTTACGTTCCAGATTGGAATCCAACTGGACATGAAACTATTAGCCGAAAGAGGACTTACAACTCGGGTAAGCTGATTGGTATAAGTCTTCGATCAACAATAACACCTAGTGTATAAGTACATTTTTAGGATACTTATTATTTTATATTAAGGAAAACTATTTTCATAAATTGACTTATTTTATATGCACTGTTCGTGTAATTCTTTAAAGTGTATGGCCCTAGTAACTTCTTAAGTAAAAACTTTTTAATTTTCTCACAATACAAAGCCGCCTTGCTTTAGGCATAAATTTGCATTCGATCATGAAAATGATTAAAACATTGTTATGGTAATTATGTTCAAAAGATGATATTAATAATAAAATTTTATGATGTTCTTTTGTGTTGATTAGATAATAACATTTTAATGTCATGAATGATAATCAACCTTTTCAAATGTTTACAGTTGATGAACGCACGCTTTTCTGCACATACCATGACCATGGAAGTTATGTTCAGAATAAGAAACCAAAATTGACCATTGGTAACTCCAACATTGGTAACTCCAACATTGGTTATCTTACATGTTGATTGTTAGCTTACATGTGGATTGGTATTACTTACAATCAGTGTATTACCTCAACGCTTACCATGAGGCGTGATAGCAGACAAGCGCTTACCTATCAATAACAATAAAAAAAAGATGTTGATTTAAAAAATAGCAAATTATCTATTGTAATTATCTATTGCAAAAATTGTACATATTTAAAGGAATAATTAATTTGGTGGAGCATTTTTAAATTGTAGAATGTTTAAATAACAAATTATTACAGTACTTACTAATTTTATATTTCAGGTCAAAACATGCACTCAAGTTCTCAGTGAACGAATGAGTGCTATGCTTAACTACACATCAAGATACGGTAAGTTTTATTTAAAAGTGCAGATATCTCTGACATATTTTTTATTATTATAACTTTGAACAAATGTTTTAGAAACGCATGCAGATGGCACTCCAGTGTCGCGGACCATGAAGAACACGGCGGACGCGGTCTTGTTCTTTGATCGCCTCTTCGACAGCGTCAACGGGTCACGTCGCGGTGCCGGGGACGCCGGCAAGATGCGAGGTCCGGTCAAGGACCTCCGGAGCGGTAATAAACACGTATCGTTCTGGAAAGAGGCTGTTGGTATCCTCGAAAAGTCTTACTTTTTTGAATCCTCTCCGAGTGGGCACATCACTAAAAAGTGCGTGCCGTCACTCGGAAATTGGATCGTAACTTTAAAAAGTTTTATTGAAATCTGGAGTGATTTGAAAAAGTTAGAAGTGACTCACTGGTACACGCGAAACCTCAATCAGGATCCTTTAGAAAACTTTTTTGGTAGAGTACGAGCTCTAAATCATCGGTCTAACCAGCCGGATGCGTACTCATTTCAATGCTCGTTCAAGTCACTTTTGATTACGAATACTTTGGGACCACATTCCCCTCACTCTAATTGTGAGGAAGACATAGGCGCGCTTCTTTTTACATTAGAACATAACACTGATCGCGGTTCGCATGTTTCAGTTGCAGAATCGCACGTGGACTCTACAAGCGCTGCGGCTGCGACGACGATGCAGCCAACTGTTTCAGGAGACGACGCGGAGCCCACTTCTTCCACCTCTGCATCCGGACACGCCGGAACAGATCTGTTCCGGCGTGTTCGGATGGAGAGGACTAATGTTCAAGCGTCTGCGTTTACTGCAGGCTATGTCTCCAGAAAACTTCTGGCGAGAGTTAAATGCCAATCTTGCGAGCGCTCTTTTTTGACTGATGAAATTACTGATTTGCATGCTTGGATTACTCTTAGAGAACGCATGGACAAACGTAATCTTAAATACCCTAACTCCTCTTTTGTTAAACTTTTTAGGGCTCTGATAGATATCATTAATAAATACATGGATAACAATCCTCATCGACCTAACATACTGACAGACATTAAAAAGAGTTTTTAACATCAGTAGATATTGAGTGGTTTGGGTGCCCTAAACATCATACTGATGCTTTAAACTATTTTATTGCCCTTGTTTGCAGAGTCCAGATTCACAACTTTTGCAATGTTGTGAACAAAATAATAAAAGGGTCATATTCTGAATCCCACATCAATAAATCTTCTAGTATGCACCGATTGGCATTTGAAAAACGCAAGAAGTTTACTGGAAAAAAGTAATAAGATTCAGTTTTAAATTATCTTAATTTTATTGTTCTAGATGGTACGAGCATGACCAGGATCAGCATCGGAACTCGTTATGAGCAACTAATAATAATATGAAGGTACATATGTTTAAATGTTTTATAAATATCTTTACAATGTATCCAATTGTGTAATCCGATTCAGTTTCCGACGTTTTGTGAATCGGGGGGCTGATTAGCTGTTACTTGACAGATAGGCCATACAAAACTGTCAAGAAAACTATAATAAATAAATAAATATTGGACACCATTACATACATTGTTCCAATACCAAGGTATAGTAGCTTATGCACTAGTATTATGGAAATTGGAAACAACGACGGGTATTACCACATACACCCAGACCCGAGGAAATATTGAAAAGTTCGTTTTCAACATATACCCGACTGGGGATCGAACCCGGGACCTCTAGAGATAGCGACACCTTGAAACCGGTGCGTACACCACTCTGCCACGGAGGTTGTCGAAAACTGGAAAGTATCCTAATCGGACATTGTGAAACAGGCACTTAGCCTTTGATATTTAATTCTTGAAAGTATCGTGCTAAAATCCATGCTGAATAGGACACAAAATTCATGAAAAATATTTTTTTGCTTCAGATCATTCAGCGAAGATGATAGCGGTGGACTGGTGCTAGTTGGCGGAGACCTTGATGTCGTGGGTAACTGATGGTTAGTTTGGGGGCTGCCATCGGTCTTGCACTACCCACGGGTCAAGAGGGGGGGCACCCTTTGTTGCCGGGGTGTCCTCCTATCAATGAAGAAGATGGCATTCCACGGGTTTTTTAGTAGGTAGGACGGGCCTTCAGCCCGGTGAGTCCTACATTACACTGGGTCTCCCCAAACTTGGTGTAATGCGTAAATGCATTTTTCCCGTGAATAATTAAAAAAAAACGGGTAGGTTTTACTTTTGTTAGGTTTGCTTTTTATAATACAATATATATACATCAAAATCTATATCTTGTCACCGGTATATTAAAATTTTCTGTCTTGTTTCTTGTTATTGGTTGGTTTCTTACCTTTTTTTTTTGTTAGTAAAATGATGAAAATATCAATCAAAATCAATTTCTTATTCCTGATAAAATTGAAATTATTTTGTTTCTTTTTATTGTAAAAGCAAACTCTCCTGTTTATGTGTTTCAAAAGGCTCGGGTCGATGTACAATAAAACTTTCAAATTATTTTGCCTATGTATTTTAGTTTCTACTAATGCTGTGTGTAATTGTATTTGTTTTGTTGAATAAAAATTATTATTTTACATGTTTTCTTTCATTTATTAAATAATAAACCCAAATTCCTTATTAATTACAATATGAATAGTGAGGTGCCGTGCGGTCGCGAACTATCGATATATAGTATCGATATATCGAATTTATTGCGTCGATAGTTTATGCAGCACTATGTTGTCAAACTCTTATCGGGGCCCGTCATTCACTAACAAACGGCCGCTATAAGGCTTGATTCCTATCTGTACTAGTCTATATAATTTGTGCTACGCGCAAAGAGCATGTAATCACTACGGCTACGCGTGCTGGATTAGATAGATGAGAGGATGAGAGATAGATAGTAAAAAATTTGAAAAAATTACATTATTCCAATTTTATTTTGTAAAATAATATTTTTAGAAGTGTGTGTTGTCCTGTAGCAAGGACCAATTATTAAATCTGGGCTTCTTAGAAAATATATTAGACAAAATGAGCCAAATTATTCCGTCGGCCGCTAAACTGTTGTTGGCGAATACTCTCGTGGTAAGTGATCTCGTGATTGCCATAAAGTGAAGAGGTGTAAATGTGTAATTATTTTTCTTCTTTTTTAATTATGCATTTTCATTTTAATTCTTACAGAAATCCGTCACCCCAACTGTGACGTCGACAGTAAATTACAGTTCCAAGCAAGAAGCTACATTTCAAATCAAGGTAAGTAGGTAGGTACCTACTTACCTAAGTATATTCTTATTTTGTATCTTTTATCTATTAGCAAGAATGGCGGCAAGAAGAACTACATAGCGGCTTTGGCTTATCAGATTGTATCCTAAGACGGGGTTTCCCAAACTTTGTTATGCACTGGCCTGGTAATTTTTCTCTATCGTGACTCGCCAGAAGTTTTTAACTATGATAGTGCATGTATTTTTTATAGTATCTGGTTCAAATGCTAATAGGATAATACCGTACTGGTATTATAATATACTTAATACCAAAATATATTTTTTTACAATTTTTGTCTGTCTGTCTGTCTGTTTGTTCCGGCTAATCTCTGAAACGTCTGGACCGATTTTGACTGGACTTTCACTGGCAGGTAGCTAATGTAATAAGGAGTAACATAGGCTAATTTTTATCCCAATAATCCCACGGGAGCAAGAAGCGGGCAGCCGCTAGTGTCTTAATAATTCATGTAACTTAGCCTTCAACACTAATCAAAGTGTTCACTTTTCAGTTTTATTAATCTGTGTATGTTGTTTATTCTATAATGATAATCTGAAATGTTTTAATAGATCTTTTAACATCTCATAAGCTTACAAAAACATACCCACTTGGATAAATAAGCTCCTAACAGTGATATTGCAATGCAAATTGACTGTTCCCTAATTGAATATGTAATTTGCTTCTATTACTGTAGTTTTATTATCATTTCTAAATTTCACCAAGGTAGAATTTAAAATTGCTTAGATTACTATTCCTACATCAATAACAAAGTACATGGCTATTTCATTTCTTGAGCCAAAAACCCTTAATTTGCAAAACAAAATTATTTGTTTTAGTTATGTGTGATAAGAAAGGAGTGTAATACAATTTATTTTCCCAAAAAAATACAGTAAGCGGCACAGATAATATAATACTGTAAGCGGTAAGCTTTAATATTTAATTTTCTTTTTCAGCCTTGCAAACTTCACAAGTTAGATTCTGGTCCTGCCACATCAGCGACAATAACATCTGAAGATGCCCTTAAAATTTACCAACAACTTGTGCTTTTACGCAGACTCGAAACTGCATCTGGCAATCTTTACAAAGAGAAAGTCATCCGTGGCTTCTGCCATTTGTACTCAGGTTTGTTTCTTCCATTTTATTTATCTGTTTATCGAACCTCACATTTTATTATCATTTCTATTCAGAGTGAGATTTATTTAGTCTAGCTAGGCCAATAAAAGCACAAATGAAAGTCAAACAGAATAACCGTGGACGAGCCGTACTCACTTCCAGGTTGATACAGTAGCAGATACGTTACGTGTTACAAGCTAGGTGAGTACCCTGCTTTAAGGCGTGGATTTCCGACCGAAATAGGCACGCTAACGCTTGCTCGGCCGCGCTCGATACACTTCGCGCGGACCCAGCGGCAGCCGGCAGTGAACTGTGAACTCGCGAGCGTCCCGCGAATCAAAAATAACTTAAAATTCAATTAAAAATTATAGGTATATATAAAAAAAATAATATGACGATCGGTATCTGTCGGCTATTCAAAGACAATTAATTTCATATGCTAAAACCAAGTATACTGCAAGTAATATGACATTTGAATTATTATCAGATGGATGTTTGGAATTTTATTTGATACAGTAAAGTATCACTAATGGAAAATATAAGGGCCGGAAGCACTAGATAAAAGACTGTAAAATAACATATATTTTTTCCAAACTTTGAGTACTTGTGGTTTGCGAGTAATCCATAATTTAAAATACCCTATTTTCGGGAATCCTCTACTTAATTTGCAAGAGCTCCTATTACTAATATGTCCTGTATAATTCAGGCCAGGAAGCTGTCGCTGTGGGTATGCATGCAGCCATGCGCGCGGCAGACTCGGTGATCACCGCGTACCGCTGCCACGGTTGGACGTACCTGATGGGAGTCAGCTCTGTCGGGATCCTGGCCGAGCTCACTGGTCGGTCCAGCGGCTGCTCGAGGGGGAAGGGAGGCTCCATGCATTTGTATGGCAGAAATTTCTATGGAGGCAACGGTATTGTTGGAGCACAGGTAAGAATATATATTTATGGTTGGCTATGTTTGTTTTGTGTAAAGGGCCCCACAGACTGAGTCTACTAGCCGGATATGGCCTGTCTGTTGGTCGCAATCGGCCATGATATTCAGTTTTTGTATGTAAAACACACACACACACACACACACACACACACACTCCCACACAAATACGCATACTCGCTCACCTACTAACTCGCCGATAATTTTAAGATTATATTTCTTTCTCTTTTGTTTGGTAAAAGTTTGTTCTATTATAATTTATAAGAAATCTTAGTAAACAAGCTGCGAACTGGCGAGTCTTTCCCATAACAAGTATCTAAGATTACTCAATGGGAAGATTCAGCGCAAAATATTGTTATTACGATTTCAGGAATAAATGATTTTTACTTTTACTTTTTTTAAACTGTGAGTTTGTGACCAATTGCGGCCAACTGACAGACCGTTGCCTGCTGGCGGACTGATAGTCTGTTGGGCCCTCAGGACTTAAGGACTTAGCCCACTTATACCGCACCGCTTTCACCCAACCAATGTATGAGCAGTCAAATATGGACTTAATGTCGTTCTCTGTAGATGCACTTTAGCTCGCGGCAGGCTCGCTTACCGCGCGCTGTCTGCTATTGTATATTGTTACTATAAAATGCATCTACAGTGAACGATATTATGTCCATATTTGGCTGCTCATACTTTGGTTGGGTGGGAGCGGTGCGGTATAAGTGGGCTATGACCTTTAGGGCCCTTTTATATTTCGACTTTTTGCAGCGATACATCATCAATACAGTCAATCCACCCGCGTCACTAAATGCAGCGATGCAAACGCGCATTTGTATCGATGCAAAAAGTGGCAATGTTAAAGGGCTGTTAAGGTTTTATAAGTAGTAGAAATTGTTATAGCAAAAACAACAGAGCCCCATAGTAGATTTTCTGACTGGGTTCGAACCTGCACCCCTGGGAAACTGGCCCAATGATGCTCTAACATGCTCCAACTAACCAAATAAATTACTGAAAGACTTACGACTTACTTTTTTGCATTACTTTTAGAGCCAACGCGCACTTGTGATTATTAATCGGGCGATAGTTTGATCGTTCTCGGATTCAGTATAGAGTTAAATGGCAGTGCGCGCACTTACGATTAAAAATCGACCGATCAAGCTATCGGCTAATAGTTGTTCGATCAAACTATCGCACAGCACAACTATCGGCCGGTCGGTATTGTGCATGAAGGACTATGTGAGCGCGCGCACTGCATTCAACTTAACAATCGCCCTAATATCGGCCGACAGTTTAATCACGATCGTCTTACGATTCCGACTAAACTATCGGTTGACTATAAATCACAAGTGCGCGTTAGCTCACAAATGGTGTAGATCAGCGTTGCCTCATCAACATCATGCATCATCATTAATTCTGATGTTGCCCGTCTGAAAAAAATGTTTTTAGTTTGTACTAGCAGCCGCCCGCGGTTCCACCCGCGTGGTTTCCGTTCCCGTGGGAATATCGGGATAAAAATCCTATGTGTTATTCCAGCCTATAATCTATCTCTGTTGCAAAGGATATTTTTCAGTTTTGTATGGAGCCTCTGCTAGGACTTTGTACACTATACCATAGGCAAGCAAAAGATAAATATAATAACTGAAAACTAATTATATCGCTATAAGCTAACGCGTTTGATGGTACAAAAGTATTATTTAGTCTTAATTTTATGCAACCCCGATTCAATATGGCGGTAAAACGCCACACAGCGTCACACACATTAAAAAAAAAGGTTAACATTGACAGATTATCATCAGTCGTCGATGTCATCGTTTTTTCGTACAGAAAAATCAATGTTTCCGAACGTGATTTAACAGTGTGACCATGGATGGCAAAGAATTTTTATTTTAAAGTTTATTTTTGTACCATTTATCCAGAAAGACAATGAAAATTTAAATATTTTATATGACTTTACTATATTTTTTACTATTAGTACGAATAGTGTACAAAGTCCTAGCCGACAATGAAAATTGTCCTTTCATCCAGATCCGTTTATCAATTTTAAAAGTAACAAACATCCATACCTCTAGACATCCATACACCCATTCATACTCACAAACTTTCGCATTTATAATATAAAGTTGGTATTTTCTAGTATATTCGCAAGTTTGTCTTGTCGTAGGTGCCTCTCGGCGCGGGGGTAGCCTTCGCCCATAAGTACAAGGGCGACGGCGGGGTTTGCTTCGCCCTGTACGGCGACGGCGCCGCCAACCAGGGGCAAATATTCGAGGCGTACAACATGTCGGCGCTTTGGGACTTGCCCTGCGTGTTTGTGTGCGAGAACAACGGATACGGTGAGACTTGACTTGATGCTGTTTCAACATGACTTAGCTTACGCCTCATTTCCACCTGCAAGTAAGTCTTCTGCGATAAATGTCCGACGGTCTGTCAGATAGCAACTTGCGTTGCGTTGTTCAGCATGATGGTCTGAAGCTATGGTTAAAGTTTTTGCAACGGTGCCCCTAACACCCTGTATTATGTTGTATTATTGTTCACCCAGGCATGGGCACGAGCGTGGACCGTTCATCGGCAAGTACCGACTACTACTCGCGCGGGGACTTCGTGCCCGGCATCTGGGTCGACGGCATGGACGTGCTGGCCACACGGGAGGCAACCAGATTCGCCATCGAACACTGCACTAGTGGGAAAGGTAAGTTGGTATGATTGTCATAGTCATAGTCATAATTTTTTTATTCATATAGATAAAATAAAATTCATCCTTATGAATCGTCCAACATTTTTTTACCTACCACCTGTTATGGACATCTTTTAACTGACAAGAAAAAATTGTTTTTACACCACTGCCCAAGGAGTGTTATGTGTTTAGGGTTAATGTTACACGACTGCCCAAGGAG